>CM058239.1:15883796-16483796 GCA_030180135.1 Orychophragmus violaceus | reverse complement strand
TTTAGTTTGGTCCAGCAACATATCGGTTCATCAATTTCAAACATAGTTATCAAATTAATCTTTGTGAATATTCACATTCAACAATTAATGTCGTTTTTAGGGATTTTCAGTATCTTCATATGATAAAAAGGAGATCGACAAATGGTGGAATCACCTAACTCATCACAAAAACATGAAGAAACAACATCACTAACAACAACAAAGGATAACATAGAAAGGTATCAGTAAGAAAAGTATCAGCCGAATTACAAGAAGGAGCCAAAATTCAACTGATCAATAAAGACAAATGTGACGATGAAATCAACAAATGATCTCTCTCCAAAGGAATTCGATAGAGACAACCCTTTGTTAGAATTGATAAAGCACGTAAAGATCGATAATAGCAACCTAAAGGGTATAACTTAAGCTTTGTTCTCCAGTTGTCCTAAATTTTAGCTTTCCTTAATAAGATAATTGTAAATCCACTTATTGGTAATACATGTATGTGATTAATATTAAAAGTGAACTAATCTAGAAAAGACACTGATTTAACTATGGTTAATTTAGTTTTTTTAACGGTAGTTAAAATTGAGTGTTTTCTTAGAAATGTAATTCACGTTATATATTTTAAATTTATTTTTCCCTTTTCCCAATGTAGTTTGAATTTTAATCTCTCTATACAAGTAAATGACATTTGAACTCTTACCATAAAAAACAAAGAAGAACAACTTTAAAAACCATATTGGATCAATTCCTTTCCCGTCCACCATGTTCACTCACTAACACATACTCTTTTCGTCTCATAATAAGTGTCGTTTTGTAATTTTCCATACAAATTAAGAAACATATTATAAATTCTATTATATATTTAACAATTATCTTGACTTTCAAGATTTTTTCATTGATTAATACTAATGTTAAATTAGGTAATTTATGCCAAAAGTTGCATTGAAAATCTAAAACAGTGTATATTATATCATCACCAATTAAAAGTATTAAAATACATCTCTTGTCTAGAGAGAGAATTTTCTCTCAATTGATCTTCTTTGTTTCTCATTCTTCTCAGATCTTCATCTTTCAGAATGGCAACATCAGAAATCAATTTGCAACTTTTGTTGTTTTCTTTTTTTTTTTGTTCTCTTTTTGGGTGTTCATATTCTCGGGAGTATGTCCGATTTGGTTCGTTTGCATGCGTCTTTGCAAGCTTGCCTTGATTGTCGTTCGAATAAATCCAAGAGTAGTTTTCTATGGTTGGCATGTTTCTTGTCTTTCGGATATCTTGGATCCCACCGGTTCTTTCCGGTTTCTCTCGCTCGCGCAAATTAGATCTTGCTTCATCTCTCTTCTTGTTGGGATAGTGTCCTGAAATCATACTTGTACTCACTCCTGATGATAGTTGTGTGTCGAGATCAGACATTCGTATAATACTGGGCGGTTTCAATGTTTTGCTAGAAGCCTCTTGCAATCTGTAAGTTGTAGACTTACTACCAGTATTATATGATCCTATAGGGTCACACACCTAAGCAAACTGGAAGCTACGACTTGGGAATGATCATTATGGTAATGATCATGTTAATGTGTATTGGATACACATTATAATCGATATAATGGTGTTGTGTCGATCGACACAGCTTATGTGTCGGTCAACACAGTTCGGATTTTCCGAACAGGCTTATCGGGTTGGGACTTAATTAAGTCTGGCCCGTTAAGCATGTTTAGGTCGAATATATCTCGAGAGTTTCGACCTAAACAAGTGAGCCGTCCACTTTTCTTGAAAGAAACAGTAGACACACCAGAGAGAATCGATTCCCATCAATCCGGCACTAGCATCCCGTTTCCAGAGAGCGTGCGTGTGTATCTGGTAGAGGCAAGGCGATTGCGTTGCTCCAACTGATCTCGTTCACCATATCCGTTCCGCTGCCAGAAAGGTAAGAACGAGGTTGGTTTTCATTCAATACATCAAACCCTAGATCCAGTAGGGATCCAACACTTCTTTCATCGTCAATCTCTATTTTTTCCCAGCTTTGTTCACGATCTTTCAATTCATCATGAATTATATCGTTATCGTGCAAACGCTTTAGAGGACGGGCATATGGTGGAATCTGATATGTCTATGAGCCTATTCAGCGACGGATTTTCCTTGGCTTTGGTGGTATCTGACTTGCAACAACTGTTCACCTTCTATGCATATGATTTTAGACGGGTTTCGGGAAGCTTAGATCGGCGAGTGATCCATGGCAGTTGCAGTCAAGGCTTGTATTGGGCTACTATGTATATGGCCTATTGGCCCAAGTTTGTATAGCTTAGGGTTTCTTGTAACGAAACTTGTGTATAAGAGTTGTAGCCACTGCTTTGTACATGATATCGGAATATATCAGATTATTCTTGATCTTTTATGGTATCAGAGCTATTGATTTTTTGGGATTGCGTTTGAATTTGGTTTGTAAGCATCACTATCGTTTCTTATATGGCGATTACTGGTGTTGATGAAAAGATGGAGGTACATGAATCTCTGATGAAGAAGATATGTACCAAGAAAAATGGAGCTGCGGAATGCGTTCAGGATGAGATAAAAGGGGGAATTGCAGAAGGCGTTCCTTTGGTGAAGAATATGAATGTTCTTGCACACGCATGTTGTGTCACGCATGGAAGTTTCTGTGCAACACACTGAAGTGATCCACTCTATAACATGGTTGAAGAAAGGGGTCAAAACCAGAATCTTCAAATCATGTAAGTGATAAAGCTTATGATGATGAATGGATAGTTGATAGTGGAGCATCACACCATATGACCGGTATGTTAAATGCTCTAGTGAACGTGTGTAGAGTCTCGCCATGTTTGGTTGGACTACCTAATGGGAATACTGTAATTGCTGATCGAGAAGAGAGTGTGATTCTGACAGGAAAGTTAACTTTGAAGCGTGTTCTTTTTGTGGAAGAATTAAAATGCAATCTCATCTCTGTGTCATATATGATTGATGAGATGAATTGCAATGTGTTGTTCTCTAGGACTGGTTGTCTTGTGTATGACTGTGGTTTCCAAACCGTGGTTGGACTAGGTGAAAGAAGAGAAGGGCTCTACTTTCTTCAAGGTATCCAGAAGATTCAGAATGTGAAGAAAGTTGGTAAATTGGAATCATTAGAAGTTTGGAATAAGAGGATGGGTCATGCTTCTGATAAAGTGATTAGGAGACTACCGGTGGTTGAACGTGGTAGTGTCGGTGTGTCTGGGTGTGACATATGTTTCAGATCAAAGCAGTGTCGCAATGAATTTCCTTTAAGTTCAAACAAAGTAAAGAGTGTTTCGAGATGATACATTGTGATCTGTGGGGGCCATTGTTGGAATTGTGTCCAGTAATCTCGGTACTGTCTCTAGAAAGTAAGAGTATGTCAATGATCAGACATAAGTCATATAATATTGGGGGTCATGATGGCTTGCTAGAGTCCGCTCATGATCTATAAGTCTTGGACTTATTGCCTTTATTATATGATCCCATATGGGTCACACGCCTAAGCTAACAGGAAAATGTGTAGGAACGGCTTAGCAGAAGTACGGTAAAAGTGCCAGGCATTTGTCGTACTTAGAGAGAGATTAATGGGTCTGATTAAATCCAAGGGATTTAATCAGATTGGTATTTGGGCCCAAAAGCCCAAAAGGGAAAGAGAAGGGTTTTATAAACTAAAAACCCAAATCTCTTTCTCCCTAACCCTAGCCCCAGCCGCGAACTCTCTCTCTTCCTGCGCCTCCTCAGCTCGGTCTAGCAGCCTCTCTTCCTGCTTGGTGTGCGTGTGTGAACCTCTGGAGGAGTTATCACTCGGTGGCTCTCTGATCTCTGATATACCTTATCTTTCCGCTGCATAAACAGGTATAAGGTGAGATCTTATATGTTTCTAAATAAGAGAACCTAGATCCGCATGTTTAGGATGATCTGAATCTGAGAATTGAATCAAGATTAACAGCAAAACATCCTACAGTGGTATCAGAGCCATTGGTTCTTAGGATTTCTTGTTTAGATTCATGTTTAGGTTGTTTAGGATTGTTTAAGAGGTGTTTTTCTGAATCAATCTACTGATAAGAGCAAAACACCTAAGAAACAAGAATTAAAAACCTAAACAAACCCTACTGAAATCGCAAAAACAAGCTATATGACTTGTTGTTTGCGATCGGCCGAGATGATGCACCGATCGGCCAAGCCGTGATCGGTTGAAGGCCGGTTGGATCACTCGACCGTGAGGTGCAAGACGCAAAGCTGATCGCGTCCTGCCCGTCCCGCTCGCGTGCGTTGCCGTCCCGATCGCTCGGCGATCGTGGGAAGCAATCGACCCGAGCAATCCCGATCGTTCCTGCAGCTTGCACGATCACGCCCGATCGCTGAAGCTTGGCGTGGGACGATCGCGGCTCTCCCGGCTGTACCATCCCGTCCCGATCACAGCTCGTCACGTCCCGATCGATCGTCAGCATCGCGTCTCGTCCCGAGCGTGAGTTGCGGCTGGACGATCGTTTCTTGGAAGAGAAGCTAGGTCACGACCATGATTGGTTCGTGACCAAATCGGTTCGGTTCGGTTCAAGGCTCGGTTTAAAACTTGATTAAAATTAATTCGTCCTGGTTTAATAAACAGATTTAATAATTTTATTAAGTCTGGTTAAACCGGGATAAGAAATCAAATGTCGAAAGAATTATTGGATTTTGTGCCTAAACCAGGATTTTCTAATTTGATTTGGTTGGACCAAATAAATTGAGAAAATCCGGTTTAGTAAATAACCGGTTGACAATTGTGGTCATCGTAGTAATTAAAATTTGGTTAGACCAATTTTAATGAACCAGACCGGTTATGTCATTTAATTGGACAATTGGGTCATGTCTTGGACATGGACCAATTCTTGGGCCTCGGGCCAAGAAGTTAAAACAATTGGGCCAATTATTTGAGTCTTATTCTTCAGATTAATTTAAAATTTATTTTATAAAGTTATATAAATCGATTTTAAATTAATGTTTCCGAAATTTTGAAATTAGAAAGTTTCTTAAAATAGAAGTTTCTGGATTTGCGGGTTTTGGATTTTAAGAAATATCTAAAGTTAGAAAGTTTCCGGTTTTAGAAAGTTTCCAATTTTAGAAAGTTTCCAAAAATAGTAGGTTTCCAAAAATGGAAAGTTTCCAAAAATAGTAATCTTCTATTTTGGGAATGAATTTTAATAAACCTACAAACCTCAAATAATATCAAGCGTTGGATGTCTTGTCCAGTCTATGTCAGCTGTCGAAGCCCATTCAATTGTATTCATGGCCTTACAGTGTGAGGGTGTCTACTTTTGCGTGGATAAGACGGTTTGTGATTCATAAATGTCATTGGGAGTCCCAGACATTAATGATTACATGACTGTATAGTCTGGTTTTCTTGACTAGGCCATCGGGAGTCCCGGGCCTTGAGACATCAGAGTGGATTGGGCCTCGGGCCCAGATTCACAACCAAGAGTTATATCACGGATATAATTAGCCGACAAAGGGCTTACCGATATAAGCTAAGGTTGGGTGACGGCCAGTGGCCCACTTTGATCTTAGTTATATGTGGATCTTGGAATCATTATATTCTATTGAGGGTAACTTAGATTATTGAATATAATGCGTGATTAATCATATTAAATTATAATACGAGATTAATCATATTGAACATATTAACTAATAACCTTTTTATCTATATATTTCAGATATGACTACTTCAAGCACTCAAAACACATTCTCGATCCGGTCTGTTCTCGAGAAGGAGAAGCTGACTGGAACGAACTTCCTGACGTGGTCAAGGAACTTGAGGCTGGTCCTCAAGCAGGAGAAGAAGGACTATGTCCTTCGTGATCCCCTCCCCGAGAGGCCTGCTAACAATGCCGCCAGGACTCTGCATAATGCTTGGGAAAAGCATTCGTCAGATGAAAATGATGTGTATTGCCTTATGTTGGCGACAATGACTGCTGAGCTGTAAATGCAGTTCGAGAGTGTATTGTCACCAATTGAGATAATGGCAAGCCTGAAATCGCTTTTTCAGGAGCAAGCAAGGACTGAGAGGTTTCAGACTGTTAAGAACCTCTTAGACTGTAAGTTGGCTGCAAATGCGGCAGTGAGTCCTCATGTCTTGAAGATGATGGGTTATCTCGATCATCTTCAGAAACTCGACTGCCCTATCAGCCAGGAACTTGCCTGCGACATCATTCTGCAGTCATTACCTGCAAGCTATGATCAGTTCATTCTGAACTTTAACATGCATGGCTTGAGTAAGACATTGCCTGAGCTTCACGGAATGCTCAAGACTGCAGAGCCCAACTTGAGGAAAACCGCCAAGGACCCCAATGTGCTTATGGTGCAAAAGGGCAAGGGGTTTAAGAAATCCTCTGCTAAGGATAAGGGAAAGGCCAAGGCTGTCCAAGTCGCGGACAAGGACACGCCAAAGCCCAAGCCCAAGTCCAAGGCTGGGCCAACTGACATATGCAGGTTCTGTAAAGAACCAGGGCATTGGAGGAGAGAATGTAAGAAATTCCAAGAAGGTCTAAAGGAATTGAAGAAGAAGACTCTCGAGACTTCTTCGACAGGTATTTTTGTTATAGAAGTTAATACAACTACTTCTGATAATACCTCATGGGTTATGGATACTGGTTGTGGGGCTCATATTTGTACTAATATGCAGGCACTCAGCAACAGTAGAAGGCTGAAGCAAGGACAAGTGGAGCTACGAGTTGGGAATGGAGCGAAAGTTCCAGCACTAGCTGTAGGCACATACTTGTTGTCTTTACCTTCGGGATTGATTTTAGAACTCAATAATTGTTATTTTGTACCTGCTATAAGCAGAAATATTATTTCAATTTCTTTGTTGGATTTGGAAGGTTATGATTTTTCAGTTAAAAATAAATTATGTTCCTTCAATCGCAACAATTTGTTCTATGGTTCTGCCCCTCTTACGAATGGGCTTTACATACTCGATCAATCCGCGCCAATTTATAACATTAATACCAAACGGTTCAAACCTAATGAGGAGAACCGAACGTTTCTATGGCATTGTCGTTTAGGGCACATCAGCGAGAAACGCATCAAGAGGCTCCATTCGAATGGACTTCTTGGCTCATTTGACTTTGAGTCATGTGAGAAATGCGAATCCTGCATGATGGGCAAAATGACACGGGCCCCCTTTAATAAACCTAACGAGAGGGCCAGTGACTTATTGGGCCTGATACACACTGACGTGTGTGGCCCAATGTCCACAAATGCAAGAGGAAACTATCAGTACTTCATTACCTTTACTGATGATTTCAGTAGGTATGGATATGTTTATTTGATGAAACATAAGTCTGAATCTTTTGAGAAGTTCAGAGAATTCCAAAATGAAGTACAGAACCAACTTGGCAAAAGCATTAAGGCTCTTCGGTCCGACCGAGGAGGAGAATACTTAAGCCAAGAATTCAGTGATCATCTAAGAGAGTGTGGGATCGTATCCCAACTCACTCCTCCCGGAACACCTCAATGGAATGGTGTGTCTGAGAGGAGAAATCGGACCTTATTGGATATGGTTCGATCTATGATGAGTCACACAGACCTTCCAATATCCCTTTGGGGATATGCTCTGTTAACAACAGTGTTCACTCTAAATAGAGCGCCATCGAAAGCAGTAGCAAAGACACCATATGAATTATGGACTGGAGTGGCTCCAGTGCTGTCTTATCTAAGAATTTGGGGTTGTGAAGCCTATGTCAAGAGATTAATCTCAGATAAGCTTACACCAAAGTCTGATAAATGCTACTTCATTGGTTATCCGAAGGAAACCAAGGCTTATTACTTCTATCTACGTTCCGAGAACAAGATCTTTGTTGCCCGGGATTGTAACTTTCTTGAGAGGGAGTTTCTCTCTAACAAAGACAGTGGGAGTAAGGTACTGCTTGAAGAAATTCAAGATGAACAGGATACTGCTCAACCTAATGAGGAAGAGCAGCAGGAGGACCTACAAGAAATTGTAGAGCCTGAACCTGTAGTACCTGAAGTTCGAAGATCCGGAAGGATCCGTCACGAACCCGAGAGATATCAAGGATTCCTCGTGACTAACTGTCATGATCTTTTGATAATTGATGGTGATGAACCATCGAACTTCAATCAAGCCATGATGGGCTCAGATTCCTCGAAGTGGCGCAAGGCCACTGATTCCGAAATGGACTCCATGTCGGTCAACCAAGTGTTTTCGTTGGTTGACTTACCCGCTGGTGTAAAAGCCATCGAGTGCAAATGGATCTTCAAGAAGAAGATTGACGTGGATGGAAATGTCCAGATTTATAAAGCCAGGTTGGTGGCAAAAGGTTTCAGACAAGTTCACGGTGTGGATTACGATGAAACCTATTCACCAGTGGCTATGATGAAATCTATTCGGATTCTACTAGCAACTGCAGCTTTTCATGATTATGAAATTTGGCAGATGGACGTGAAAACCGCCTTCCTGAATGGTATTCTGGAAGAGGATGTGTATATGACACAACCTGACGGTTACATAGATCCAAAGAATGCTGGGAAAGTATGCAAGCTTCATAAATCCATTTATGGATTGAAGCAAGCATCGAGGAGTTGGAATCTTCGTTTTGATGAAGCGATCAAGCAATTTGACTTCATCAGAAACGAAGAAGAACAATGCGTGTATAAGAAAACTAGTGGGAGCAAGATAGTATTTCTTATTCTGTATGTCGATGACATACTGCTTCTCGGAAACGACGTTCCAATGCTAAAGTCGGTAAAAGACTGGCTTGGAAGTTGTTTTTCCATGAAAGACATGGGTGAAGCCGCATACGTTCTTGGAATCAGGATCTACCGGGATAGATCTAGAAGGCTGATAGGCTTGTGTCAAGATTCATACATTGACAAAGTCCTACAAAGATTCAGCATGAAAGATTCCAAGAAGGGCTTCACGCCAATGGTACATGGCACAACGCTAAGCAAGAAGCAGAGCCCTACGTCGGCTGCTGAGCTTGAGCGCATGAAGACTATTCCTTATGCATCAGCAATAGGATCTGTCATGTATGCCATGATCTGTACTCGTCCTGATGTTGCTTATGCATTGAGCATGACAAGTAGATACCAGTCAAATCCAGGTGAAAACCATTGGATTGCCGTAAAGAATATCTTGAAGTATCTAAGACATACTAAGGATAAGTTCTTGGTGTACGGTGGAAGTGATGTGCTTAAAGTCAGTGGATTCACGGACGCAAGTTTCCAGACAGACCAAGATGATTTCCGGTCACAGTCCGGTTATATCTTTTGTCTGAATGGCGGTGCAATCAGTTGGAGAAGCTCCAAGCAAGACACCGTTGCTGATTCCACTACAGAAGCTGAATATATCGCCGCCTCAGAAGCTGCGAAGGAAGCTGTTTGGATACGAAAGTTCATTATTGAACTAGGTGTGATACCAGATGCGGCTGAGCCTCTAGCACTGTTTTGTGATAACAATGGTGCTATTGCTCAGGCAAAGGAACCAAGATCACACCAGAAATCCAAGCATGTTCTAAGAAGATTTCACTTGATACGTGACATCATTAATAGAAAGGAAGTCAAGATCAGCCGAGTTCAGACAGATGATAACGTCGCTGATCCGTTGACAAAGCCACTCCCAAGGCCTAAGCTCGAGTTTCTGACTGAAGCTGTAGGCATTAGAGACATTGAGATGTAATCTAAATTTGAGTGGGAGTTTGAGGGCTTTTATTTAGTTATTTGATATGTTCTTGTAAAACATTCTTATGTTTAATGAAATTATTATTTCAAGATTATTTTAACTGTGATGAAATAATCGTTCCAAAATGATGTAAACCATTTTATAGGTCATCGAAGTAAGTGACTTGATCTTGAATCATCAAAGTCATTTAGCTTGATCATGAGACCCTATATTTGATAGATGGATTATATCATCCTGTCCCTAGTCGAAGGTTGTTGAAATTGGAACACCAACAACCGTGTGAGACTGGATTGGTATGTGACTTATGACAAAGTCTCAGTGTGTCATAGATGCTCGGCATCAAAGTCAATACATAGGTGTATGTTGGGAACATACGACCGGACAAGACCCGATTATAAGAACTCTTCAGGATATTTATATCTGTGTCATAAGAGATTCTTACTACGACTATAGAGTATAGTCCTTAGACCTGAGTTCGCATGCATGTGACTGCACATGGACTAATGCACTTTGATCATTGTCTAACGCTATCGTTCTGCGATAGTTATAAGGACCTTGTTTGGGTACATTATGAAATGAGTAGTTTACAGTGATGGAACAAGACGGGATTTGTCCCTCCAATATAAATGGAGTGAATATCTCCAGGCCAATCGGAGATTTGAATACTGGAAAATGCATGGCCATGCTCAAACGGACTGTCCCGAGTCGTTTGGATTGTCAGTATCGAATCAGAGTCCGATGAACAAGATTAGGCTTTATAAGGATGACACTAATCTTGCCTTATGACTAATCGAGATATTGAGACAAAAGGATTATGAATACAGAGATTCCAGTACAAGTGGGAGATTGTTGGAATTGTGTCCAGTAATCTCGGTACTGTCTCTAGAAAGTAAGAGTATGTCAATGATCAGACATAAGTCATATAATACTGGGGGTCATGATGGCTTGCTAGAGTCCGCTCATGATCTATAAGTCTTGGACTTATTGCCTTTATTATATGATCCCATATGGGTCACACGCCTAAGCTAACAGGAAAATGTGTAGGAACGGCTTAGCAGAAGTACGGTAAAAGTGCCAGGCATTTGTCGTACTTAGAGAGAGATTAATGGGTCTGATTAAATCCAAGGGATTTAATCAGATTGGTATTTGGGCCCAAAAGCCCAAAAGGGAAAGAGAAGGGTTTTATAAACTAAAAACCCAAATCTCTTTCTCCCTAACCCTAGCCCCAGCCGCGAACTCTCTCTCTTCCTGCGCCTCCTCAGCTCGGTCTAGCAGCCTCTCTTCCTGCTTGGTGTGCGTGTGTGAACCTCTGGAGGAGTTATCACTCGGTGGCTCTCTGATCTCTGATATACCTTATCTTTCCGCTGCATAAACAGGTATAAGGTGAGATCTTATATGTTTCTAAATAAGAGAACCTAGATCCGCATGTTTAGGATGATCTGAATCTGAGAATTGAATCAAGATTAACAGCAAAACATCCTACAGCCATATCGAACACGAAGTTTGTGTGGATCTTACTATTTCCTCACTATTGTGGATGATTTATCTCGAGCTGTCTGGGTGTTTCTTTTGGTCGACAAAACCCAGGTTTAGAGAACTATGCTGGATTTCTTTGCTCTTATCTTGAGACAGTTTGACAAGCATGTGAAGATAGTACGAAGTGACAATAGGAGCGAGTTCATGCGAATGCAGGGGTATTTTTGTAAAGAGGGTATGGTTCATCAGACATCTTGTGTTAGAACTCCTCAGCAGAATGGGAGAGTTGAGCGGAAACATATGCATATACTGAATGTGGTGCATGCATTAATGTTTCAAACAAATCTTCCAAAGGATTTTTGGGGTCAATGCATATTAAGTGCTGCATATTTGATTAATAGAACACCATCAGAGATACACAAAGGAAAAAGTCCCTATGAAATCATATTTGGCAAGCCTCCTGTGTATAATGAGATTCAGATTTTTGGGTGTCTTGCATATGCCTACAACCAGAAGCGAGATGGAGATAAGTTTGCTAGTCGGTGTCGAAAGTGTGTTTTTGTTGGTTACCCTTATGCTAAGAAGGGTTGGTATTTGTTTGATCTAGAGACACATGAGATCTTTGTATCTCGTGATGTTCCGTTTATTGAAGAACGATTCCCATATTTGGAGACGAAAGATACACATGTGGAGGATGTCATTGGAGTCAGATATGATGACATATTTGCACACGATGATACATCTTCTCTATTGCAGAGCAGAGTAACACATCATGCAGAAAGAGTAACACAAAGCGAAATAGAGACACAAAACGAGGATGTTGCAGATACAATTGTCCAACCTCATTCTATGTTAGATGGAGGCTCAGGGGCAGGAACACATGTTCTAAACGAAGCCATAACAGAGAACCTAGCAGATAATGGGGGTGCAGCAGAAGGAGTAACATAAACAGAATAAGGAGTAATACAGGCGGAACCAGCAAGTGTTACACAAACATAACTTATTCCACAACTTGCACCAGAAGAATTGTTAGGACGAAAAATGAGGAAGAAAGAAGCACCTGCTAAGTTGCGTGCTTACATGTGTAACACAACATTTCAGATGATTCAAGAGTCAGGACATAAGTATGGAATTGAGAACTTTGTCAATTGTGATAGATTTTCAGCATCACATATAGTATTTATGTGTAACATCACTGCAGGAGTAGTGCCTCGATCATTCGCTGAGGCAATGAAATGTCCAAGATGGAGAGAAGCGATGAGACTGGAGATTGAGGCTCAGGAACGAAACAAAACATGGGCAGTTGAACATTTGCCACCTGGTAAGCATGTTATTGGAAGCAAATGAGTCTATACAATTAAGTATAATGCTGATGGAACAGTTGAAAGGTATAAAGCGAGACTGGTCGCTTCTGGTAACCGTCAAAAGGAAGGACTTGATTATTCTGACACTTTTGCTCCAGTAGCAAAGATGAGCACTGTTAGATTAGTTCTTCAAGTGGCTGCTGGGAAGAATTGGGAATTGCACCAGATGGATGTGCATAATGCGTTCCTTCATGGAGACTTGGATGAGGAAGTGTTTATGAGATTACCACAAGGTTTCAGCTCTTCTAAAAGGGGAATGGTATGTCGTCTGAAAAAATCATTGTATGGTTTGAAACAAGCTTCACTGTGCTGGTTTTATAAGCTTTCAAGGCACTCTTGAGGTATGGTTTCAAACAGAGTAGAGCGGATTACTCTCTATTCTCGTTGGTGCATGGAAATGTTCACTTGCATGTTTTAGTATATGTTGATGATCTAGTGGTGACAGGGAGCGCTCATGAAGTTATACAGAAGTTCAAAACATATTTGAGTGGATGTTTTCATATGAAGGATTTAAGGCGATTGAAGTACTTTCTTGGTTTAGAAGTTGCTAGAAACAAGGAAGGTATCTATTTATCACAGAGAAAGTATGCCCTTGATATTATTGCTGATGTTGGTTTGCTTGGTGGTAAGTCGGTTGAGTTTCCAATGGAACCAAACCATCAATTGGCGAAATCATAGGAAAAGATACTTGATGATCCGGAAAAGTATCGAAGACTTGTTGGAAGACTGATTTATCTGGCTGCGACTAGACCAGACTTAGCTTACTCGGTTCATATATTGTCTCAGTTTATGAACAAACCAAGAGAAGATCATTGGATGGCTGCATTGCGGGTTGTACGTTACTTGAAAGGGTGTCCGTGCATGGGAATTCTATTGAAAGATGACTGCAATTTTCACTTTACAGGGTGGTGTGATTCAGATTGGGCTGGATGTCCAATCACGAGGAGATCTTTAACGGGTTGGTTGACACAGTTAGGAAATTCTCATGTGTCGTGGAAGTCAAAGAAACAAGATGTGGTATCATGTTCTTCAGCAGAAGCAGAGTATAGATCCATGGTTATGGCATTGAAGGAATTGAAGTGGATAAATAGCTAGTTGTTCACGATGGGTATTGCACACTCTTCAATCGTGTTTCATGAGCGTACGAAACATGTTGAGTTAGATTGTCATTTCATCAGAGACGACATACAAGCTGGGATTGTTCGGACAAAGCATGTTTCTACGACTGACCATCTAGTTGACATCTTCACTAAAGCACTTGGAGGACGACATTTTCAAGCAATTTTGTCCAAGTTGGGCATTCGAAATCTCTATGCTCCAACTTGAGGAGGGGGGTATTTGACTACTATGTATATGGCCCATTGGCCCAAGTTTGTATAGCTTAGGGTTTCTTGTAACGTAACTTGTGTATAAGAGTTGTAGCCACTGCTTTGTACATGATCGTCGAAATTTATCAGATTATTCTTGATCTTTTAGCTTGGCTCCGTTCTCTTCCACGTTTGCCAGCAATCGCATGGCAGTTCCTCCAGAGAGTGACACACATGTTTGCATGTTCGTCTTCGTCTGGATGTTGAAGCGGCCACGTGATAATCTTATCTTCAGCTTTTGATTTTTGTAAAATCGTGTTTGCTTTGGACATGTTCTTTTGGTCCACTTGTAATTTTGGGCTTTGGTAAAAAAAAAACTATACTGGTTGACAAGAAAAAAAAAAATCTAAAACAATAGATGAAGAGAGTATAAGCGACTTTTAGATTCCTGTGGCGGGTAAATCCCTAATTACATACGTTACTAGAACAAACACAAAAGACCGAATATTTCTCCCGCGACGCTTTCGTCTTTCAATTCTGAAAAGCCTATGGAAAAGTAATATTTTTCTCGTGAACCCAACAAAATATAAATATAATTCTTTTCCTATTTTCCTTTTGTTTACAAATTATAATTTCTTTATTTTTGGTTCTTTTCCGTTCACACGCTTCAAGAATTCAAGACAATTATCCACCCTCTTTACGGAGTCCTTGTCCTTCGTCACTGTCGTGTACGTGAAAATTAGCAATTTTTCTATCTTTACTTTTGTTTTCGACTTCTTTGTTTGCTTTTTAAACAGTTTACAGTGACATTCAAGGGTTTTTGTTTTTAAAGTGACCCACAAAGATTTCTCACTTTTCTCAGTATACTGTGTTGAAAACCAAATCCAAACACTCCGTAGCAGTGCATGAGCTAAGAAACAAAATGATTCTGCTTCAAAGTTTTTGTCTTCCATCTTCTTCAACTCTGTCGACATTGTTATTGCAGTGAAGGTCTTTTCCAATTTTTCATTCAGGTAAAATAAAAATCCTTCCTTTTTCTCTTCTCTCTTTGCTTTGGGGTTAGGGTAGATCTCGGAATGGGACCCAATATTGAATTAGCCCATTTGTTCATTTAATGTTTCTTTCAGCTGATTCCCTTCACTTCAAGACTGTCTCTTCTCACTTTGCTACTGCATTTTGTTTGATTGTGGTTTTTTTCTTCGTCCTCCGAAGGTGAGATTTCGTCAACATTTGTTATATTTGTTCCTTTTAGGTGTTGGTGTTTTGGGGAAAAGACTGGCACTTTTGTTAGTACGTTTGATGGGTTTTAACTTTGGTTCATTAATTTTCTGTCAGATTGACTTGTGTTCCATGAATGTTCTGTGTTGGTGAGCTGGAAAAGTTGTTGGGTTTCTGCAAAAACTGTAGCTTTTTGTGAAAAAAAAATTGAAGTCAAGGATGAGGATTTTGCTACTATCCATGTTTTTCCTGTCTGCAATGGGGCAACTTCCTTCACAGGACATCATGGCATTGCTTGAATTCAAGAAAGGGATCAAGCATGACCCAACAGGGTTTGTCCTTAATTCATGGAATGATGAGTCCATCGACTTCAATGGCTGTCCTTCTTCATGGAATGGTATTGTCTGCAATGCTGGTAATGTAGCTGGTGTTGTTTTGGACAATTTGGGTTTGTCTGCAGATGCTGATTTCAGTTTGTTCTCCAACTTGACAATGCTTGTCAAACTATCTATGGCTAACAACTCCATTTCTGGTGTCTTACCAAATGATTTAGGCAACTTCAAAAGCCTCCAGTTTCTGGATTTATCTGATAACCTCTTCTCTTCGTCACTGCCAAAAGAGTTTGGTAGATCAGTAAGCTTGAAGAATCTTTCTTTAGCTGGTAACAACTTTTCTGGTGAGATTCCGGAGTCTATGGGAGGTTTGATTTCGCTTCAGTCCTTGGATATGAGTCGCAACGCCTTATCTGGACCTTTGCCAAAGTCCTTGACAAGGCTAAACGAGCTTCTGTACTTGAATCTGTCTTCTAATGGATTCACGGGGAAAATCCCAAGAGGCTTTGAGTTACTTTCGAGTCTTCAAGTGCTTGATTTGCATGGTAACTCATTTGATGGCAATCTTGACGGGGAGTTTTTCATGTTAACAAATGCGAGCTATGTCGATTTCAGTGGAAACAGATTAGTGACAACGTCTGGGAAGCTGTTACCGGGTGTTTCTGAGAGCATCAAGCTCTTAAACCTCAGCCACAATCAGCTTGAAGGTTCATTGACTAGTGGGTTTCAGCTGTTTCAGAACTTGAAAGTCTTGGATCTTAGTTACAACCAGTTATCAGGAGAATTACCAGGTTTCAATTATGTCTATGACCTTCAAGTACTCAAGCTTAGCAACAATAGATTTTCAGGTTCACTTCCCAATAACCTGTTAAAAGGTGACTCCTTGCTTTTAACAACGCTGGATTTGAGTGGCAACAATCTCTCAGGTATGCTCTTTGCTTTATCTTCTATAAGAGTGGGGATTGATATATGTTAATTGTGGCACCAAGAAAACTAAAAATCTAATTTTTATTGGTTCTGATTTTGTGTTGCAGGGCCAATAAGTTCTATCATGTCAACAACTCTTCACACTCTTGATCTTTCTTCGAATTCACTGACCGGAGACCTTCCTCTCTTGACTGGGAGCTGTGTCTTGCTTGATCTCTCAAACAACCAGTTTGAAGGAAATCTGACAAGATGGTCAAAATGGGAGAATGTCGAGTACCTTGATCTAAGCCAGAATCTCTTCACTGGGTCATTCCCAGACGTAACTCCTCAGCTTCTGCGAGCAAATCATCTTAATCTTTCCTACAATAAGCTCACAGGCTTACTTCCAGAACGGATACCTACCCATTATCCGAAACTTAGGGTTCTTGATATAAGTTCAAACAGCTTAGATGGGCCAATCCCAAGTGCATTATTATCAATGTCCACTTTGGAGGAAATCCACCTTCAAAAAAATGACATGACAGGTTACATCGGGCCGCTGCCTTCATCTGGTTCCAGAATCCGTCTTCTTGATCTTTCTCACAACCGGTTTGACGGGGATCTTCCTGGTGTATTCGGATCTTTGACCAATCTCCAAGTGCTGAATCTCGCAGAAAATAATTTGTCTGGATCTTTGCCAAACTCCATGAATGACATGGTCTCTTTAAGCTCATTAGACGTATCCCAGAATCATTTCACTGGACCACTCCCAAGCAACTTATCTAGAAGCCTTATGGCCTTTAATGTGTCATACAATGATCTCTCAGGGACTGTGCCAGAGAATCTGCAGAGCTTCCCACCACCTTCCTTTTATCCTGGAAACACCAAGCTCATCTTGCCTGCTGGATCCCCTGGTTCAAGTGCATCAGAAGTTTCCAAGAGGAAACCCAGGAACTTACTTATTAAGGTTGTCATAATAGTTTCCTGCGCCATTGCTCTAATTATTCTCATCCTTGTGGCTATTCTCCTATTTTGCATCTGCAAATCAAGAAGACGGGAAGAGCGTAGTGTCACAGCTAAAGAAGTTAATAGGCGGGCTCAAACAATCCCCTCAGGGAGTGGAGGTGGTATGGTTGTCTCTGCTGAGGATCTTGTTGCTTCAAGAAAAGGACCGTCTTCTGAAATCCTCAGTCCAGATGAGAAGCTAGCTGTTGCAAGTGGCTTCTCTCCTTCCAAGACAAGTAACTTGTCTTGGTCACCTGGCTCAGGAGATTCCTTCCCAGCTGATCAGCAACTAGCACGGCTTGATGTTAGGTCACCAGATAGACTTGTGGGAGAGCTGCAATTTCTGGATGATTCGATCAAACTGACTCCAGAAGAATTGTCGAGGGCCCCAGCTGAAGTTTTGGGAAGAAGTAGCCACGGGACTTCTTACAGGGCAACGCTTGATAACGGAGTGTTTTTAACTGTGAAATGGCTAAGAGAAGGCGTGGCAAAGCAGAGAAAAGAGTTTGCTAAAGAAGTGAAGAAATTTGCCAACATTAGACATCCTAATGTTGTGACTCTCCGAGGATACTATTGGGGTCCTACGCAACATGAAAATCTTATTCTTTCAGATTATATATCGCCTGGAAGCCTCGCCAGCTTCCTTTACGGTAACACTCCTTTTCATTAAACTTCACATATCTTCACTGTTGTCATCAAGCTTACGATTCTTGTTTGATCTCAGATCGACCAGGCAGGAAAGGCCCTCCTTTAACCTGGATCCAACGGTTGAAAATCGCGGTTGATGTAGCACGTGGTCTAAACTATCTCCATTTCGACAGAGCTGTTCCACATGGTAACCTCAAGGCAACAAACATTCTCTTAGATGGATCAGAGCTAAACGCACGTGTATCAGATTACTGCCTCCACCGTCTCATGACACAAGCAGGCACAGTCGAACAGATTCTAGACGCAGGCATCCTTGGTTACCGAGCTCCCGAGCTAGCAGCGTCAAGGAAACCGTTACCTTCTTTCAAGTCAGATGTGTATGCATTTGGTGTGATACTTCTTGAGATCCTAACAGGAAGATGTGCAGGAGATGTGGTCACAGGTGAACAAGAAGGTGTTGATCTAACGGATTGGGTTAGGCTACGTGTTGCAGAAGGGCATGGTGCGGAATGCTTTGACTCGGTGTTGACTCAGGAGATGGGAAGTGATCCGGTTACAGAGAAAGGCACGAAAGAAGTTCTTGGGATTGCCTTGAGGTGTATAAGATCCGTTTCTGAGAGACCTGGTATTAAGACCATTTATGAAGACCTATCTTCGATTTAGGACAAATGTTTTTCTCTCCTGTTCTTATGTTTTGTAGGTTGAGGTTCCAATGGTGATGATCCTCTCAATGTTTCCCCTTTGTCAAGTGATATGCTTTTGTTTCTTGAGAAGCATGTTCTTGATTTAAGGATGTGTGTTGTGTCTTCTTCTTCTGTTAGTTTCTTTTTTTTTCCATAACATTTTCGCTGTAAAAAAAATTGAAATCTGCTCATGTCTCATGAGTGAATGAAATTTCATTTTCCCTGTTAGTTTCTCTGTTCAAGAGTCAAGTTCGTGGAAGTTGTTGTTTTTGAACAAAACCGGTTGAAGTACAGATTGAACCAAATCAAATAGCCTATTAAACCGTCGGCTATAACATTCCCGGTTGCCGGTTAGACTTAACCGGTTCTTTGATCCTCTCGTCGTTGTCTGCGATATCTCCATTTCTTACTCCGGCTTCTCAAAACTGTTGATGTTTAAGGTTTCAGTTGTATTCCCGCCGCTGCTGTACATTTCCAGCTGAAGACGGCTCGAATCTGCAATCCATTCATCGAGGTTCAATTTAGTGAAGAAAAGCCATCAAATTTCGAAGTGGAGTTTTCGATTTATATCGCCTAGAACGAGATTTAAGTAGTGATATGCAGATCATATGGCCCCCAATTCCGATTTCCTCGATCACTCCTCGAACCTCGATTCCACTTTTATCCCTATCCTCAAATCGTCGCCGCATTTTCAACCTCATTTCATTTCAGAACCCAGAACTCGGTTTCTTTGCCGTATCTTTCAAAAGATCACATAAATCTCAAACTGGTTTCAGCAATCCTGTTTTAGCTGCTATGAGAAGTGAAACAGGAATCGAAGCCGATGATGCGTTTTACATGAGGAAATGTGTGGAACTGGCAAAGAGAGCAATTGGATGTACTAGTCCTAATCCTATGGTAGGTTGTGTCATTGTTAAAGACGACAAGATTGTAGGGGAAAGGTTTCATCCCAAAGCTGGTCAGCCTCATGCTGAGGTAACAACTAAATTGAAGCTTTCCTTGCTGGGGTTTTGGAAATGAGAAAACTTTCAGTTGTTTCTTGAGGTTGTGGTAGATTGCGTTCTGTTTTCATGATTGTGAAATTGGAGATTTAATAGGTGTTAATTAGTTTGGTTTCATGGTGAAAGTTATTCTTGGCATTGTTAGGTGTTTGCTCTTAGAGATTCAGGGGACTTAGCTGAGAATGCCACTGCTTATGTTAGCTTAGAACCATGTAATCATTACGGGAGAACACCACCGTGCACAGAAGCATTGATCAAGGCTAAGGTGAAAAGAGTTGTAATTGGAATGGTTGATCCTAATCCAATCGTTTCCTCTTCGGGTATCAGCCGTTTGACAGATGCTGGAATTGATGTCACTGTTGGTGTTGAAGAAGACTTATGCAAGAAGATGAATGAAGGATTCATCCATCGAATGTTAACAGGAAAGCCTTTACTCGCCCTCAGGTATAAAGTTCATAACCTCTCTTGAGGGAAAACAAACCCTGAATACAATAGATTGTATTTAAGTGTTGGTGCTATTTGCAGGTATTCTATATCTGTCAATGGTTGCTTTCTGGACAAGATTGGGGAAGGGGCTTCGGATAGTGGTGGATACTACTCAAAGCTATTACAAGAATATGATGCGGTTATACTTTCTTCCTCGTTTTCTGATAAACTCTCGAGCATTTACTCACAAGAAGCTAATGTTTTGAGCCAACCTATCCTAATCATAGTGGCTAGCAATGCACAACAGTCTCCTATCCTTGCCTCTTCCAACATCGTGGAAGAATCGGATCCAAGAGTTGTATTGTTCACCAAAAAGGAATTGGTTGCAGAATCCAGAATCAGCAATGGCCGGGTTGAAACTGTGGTAGTGCAAAATTTAATTTTGGATTCCATCTTGGATTATTGTTATCGCCGTGGACTATGCAGTGTCTTGTTGGATTTGAGAGGGAACATCAAAGACCTTGAAGTGCTTTTTAGAGATGGATTTGAGCAGAGACTGTTGCAGAAGATAATGGTTGAGGTTTTACCTGAATGGTGCGGGAAAGATGATGACAGACAGGTCGCGTCGATGAACTGGTTAGAATCAAAAGCTGTGAAAGATTTGCAGCTTAAGCAATTAGATGGAAGCGTTTTGCTAGAGTGTTATCTCTGATGTTTTGATGTATGAAAGTTATTCAGCTTTACCTTATCGAAACTGTTGTGTTATTAAGGTCTTACAGATTTTGACTGCATTAATGAAAAACAACCATAAAATATTACACATCCATTTCATAAGATGTATGTTGTAAAATTTACCAATAACAAATAAGTTCAGTACAATGCAAATCCTAAATTGATAAATTCAAGTAATAATAAAGTGGCTTCATATTGGTATTGCATCTAAATTTTTAAAAGTGTGTGAAATTCCAAAAATGGTTTTTTTTTTTTAAAACACTGGTTTTACTATTCTATTACGGATTTTATGAGAATTATTACATCGATAACTCTATTAGCTGACAAATTTTACCGTCCTACGAAGATCCACGTCTGACGGTTTTACATGTTTCATGCCTTCCTCACATTGAATCGCCTTATGAAGACCTTTGACGATTGCATCTGACCCATGCTGAAAACCTTATATAATCTTATTTCCATTAATTTGTATTAATAGATAATAAATCACACTTTTTGGAATTCGAACTCTATACTTTCTCGTGTAGAAGCATTAATGAACCTTTAGTCAAATTACTATTCCAAAAACGGTTTGTTTTGTAAGAAACTGTTTTCTTCCACATACTTGGAGTCAGCATATGTAAATTCCAATTTTTAAAAATATCATTATGTGCTAAAAGAGGTTGAACTCAGAACACCGATTTAAAGAATATCACCTTATATCAAAAGAGGTTAAACTGGGAGCACAATAAAATCAGCTTACCACTAGGACGATAGGAGTATGTTGTCACGTTTCACACCTTGAAGAAGTGATCGACAACCTTCTATGTCCTACACGATCAGATGTTTTTGTAACTAGCTAGCTCCTATAAGTCAAAATGTATTTGCTCATTTTAAGGATAAACAGAATGTGAAGTACCATCAATAAAAATGTTGATGTCGATTGCATTACATAGTGGACTAAAAACAACATTTGACAATTATTTTGGATTTTGGTGAAAATATAATAACTAATGGACAAGAAGCATTTGTAAAGCATATTGGACTTTTTGTTGAAACCAAACATATCTGGAGATATTTTCAAAGAAAAGAAAACGAAACCATTTTGATTTTTACAATTATAATTGCATAAATGTGAACATTTGTAATTTTCATAGTTTATAGAAAACGACGACTCTACAATTATATTATATTTTATAGAGAAGTGCTTTCAGCCTTATATTCACTCTCAAAATAGTTTATTACTAATTTGCCATTAATGAAATTAGGGTTACTGTATTAACTTTAATTTATATTAGTAATTTTCTTATATTTTAATTTTTTTTTATGGAGATATACATAATTTTCGATAAAAAATGATAAATATGAAAAGTAAGAATATATGATAAATTTAAAATATTTATAGAAATTATTTTATTTTAGAGATATACATAACCTTCAATAAAAATGATAAATATGAAAACGTTTACGAATATTTTAAATATTAATAAATATTATATTTAGATTTTACATAGTAAATTCGTAATATTTATATAAATTTTGAATTATTATATATAAATGATAAAAATTAATAATATGTTTATGTATTGATTTTATACATAAAATATTTAATTATGATTTATTTTATTATTATTAATTTTATTTATAATAAATTATAAAATATCTTATTAAATATAATAATGTATGCATATTTAATTACAAATAGTCGCATATAGATTTTATAATATTATTATTGTTAAATTAATTTGATATTTTTATTTTAAAAAATTATGTTTAATAATATTTGTGCTGGTACATGGTGCCGAGCGAATCATACTAGTCTTTATATTAATTGAGAAGTATTTTTGGCTTTATATTCACTCTCAAAACGGCTGATTACTAATTTGCCATACAAAATTAGGCTAAATACTGTGTTAACCTTAATTTATATTACTAATTTTATTACGTTTTTAAATTTTACTATAGAGATATACATAAACTTGGATAAAAAAATGAGATGATAAATATGAAATATTTATGAAGATTTTTTAAACTTTATTTTGGAGATGTACATAACATTGAATAAAAAATAATAAATATGAAAATATTTATGAAATTTTTAATTTTATTTTAGAAATATACATAATTTTCAATAAAAAATAATATGATAAATATGAAAATATTTATGAATATTTTTAAATATTAATAACTATTATTTTTTATTTCATATAGTAAAGTCATATTATTTATATAAATTTTAGATTTATATATATATAAACAATAAAATAGTTTAAATAAGATATTTATGTATTGATTTTATATAAAAATATATAATTACAATTTATTTTATTACTATTAATTTTATTTATAATAAATTAGAAAATATTTTATTAAATATAATAATATATGTATATTTAATTATAAATTGTCTTGCATAGATTTTTATAATATTATTATTGTTAAATTAATTTGATAATTTTTATTTTTAAAAAATTTATGTTTAATAATATTTGTGTTCACAATAATACTAGTTGTCTTTATTCGTCCTAGTTATTACTATTCTAAAAATTGTAATACATGCATATGATATCAGCATCCGACATAAAATAGCAGTCTAGTATGTACATAATAAAGGATAAAACATTTGATAACGATTCATTTACAAATTGGTGTCGATTATGTTCGAGTGGTTCAACAACATCCACGCATTGCCTTAGCGAAAAAGTTGACCATACTATCCCCACCAATATCCTTCTTCATTTTACATATATAGAAAACAATTTTGAGTGTGTTTGCAATGATGGTATTTAGATAAAAATAAAATTAGTTATAGGGGTTGATTGGAAGAGCTGTGGCTTTTATTTTTTTACTGTATAAATTATGCTGTAGATTTTTTTGCTTTGGCTTTAAATTTAATTGATGTAGGTTTTTGGCTGTGAAAATATTTTCATTTTTCACAGCTCAATTTTTTTGCTCTGCATATTTAGCTTTGTACAACCAAAACAAAAAACAAAAAATAATAAAGAGCTTTGGACAGAAAAATATTTACAAAGCATGATTGGATTAGATTATGTGCTTTGGAGAGAAATTAGGCTTTACAGAGATTCTAAATCCATTACCAATCACCCCCATAATGTGAGGAAATCATAACCAAATAGTTATGGGCTAATGGTTATCAGTTAGTGATGGTTAATCATGTTGGTCTATAGTAGAAATCGATTTCTTTCATGAAATTATTTGACCATTTCATTTGGTCAAAAGCCTAAAAATGATAAAATTGAATTTTTAAAAACTTCGGAGGTAATTCTAGATTTAAACTTAGATTGATTTCGGTTTAAAAAAAAAGGTATATGTTTAGAATCTGAACTCTTTGGTTCCAACAAAAGAAATCATGTAATAATAAAAATGTTTATTAAAGATAATTGAGGATTCCATGGAATGATCGAATTTTACATTAGACTTAAATTGCTAATGCAAATTTTAGGAATAAACTTTCTAACTTCAGGTTATATCATATTTTTGGTAGCAAAAATATTTGTGTCAATATCCTTGTAAAAAAGAGTGCAAATTTGAGTAGCTGACCAAATTTGATGTATTGAATAGATTATGTTAAGAAACGTAAAAAAACTTATAGTACGTAAATGCAAGTAGTCTTCACTCAACTGATCGACTGGAGGAACCTAGTAACTTCTAGAGAACAAAAGTTCAAAGTAATATTGGAATTTTCAGTATACCATGTTGATTGTTGAGTGTTGGTGAATTTTCAGTTCAAACCTAACTATCGATGAATAGATTCACTGATACTGTTAATCATAACCTAGTGTTGTTCTCTTCTTACGTTAAATATATGGGTCATAAAATAGTAAGTCAATAATTATATTAAAAGACCTTACTTTTTTACTTTGGTCTTGCTTTTCGTTATCTTCTATGTCTGTATACAACTTTTTTGCCTTTCTGTATCTATACCCTTCTTCCTTTACTTTTTTTTTCACTGAACTGTTATTAACGTAAACTAATTATCATTAGGAGAAAGATATATCACGTATACCAAGTACCAACTAACTCCTTTCTTTATATAAATGTGGTGTCTAAGTGAAACATACCAAGAATAATATAATAAAATGGATCAGAGCCATTCAAACACAAGTCAATCAGGATCTGCAGATCGCAAAACGATTGAGAAAAATAGAAGGATTCAGATGAAAGCTCTTTACTCTGAACTCAACTCTCTTCTTCCTCGAACTTCTAGGGTTTCTTCTTCTTCTTCTTCTTCTTACTCCTCTGACATGTATATATAATCTGTGATTCCATGTTTTAATATATAAAAACCTTTTTTCTTGTTTAATGGTTTAGGAATCTTTAACACTGCCTGATCAGCTAGATGAAGCTGCAAACTACATCAAGAAGCTACAAGTGAACGTGGAGCAAAAGAGAGAAAGGAAGAGGAAACTTGTTGCGACTTCAGCTTTCGACAAATTGAATTCCACTGGATCGTCGTCGAGTGTGGACGTCTCAGTGCCAAGAAGGTTGCCGAAAATAGAGATTCAGGAAACCGGTCCGTTTCTTCACATATCTCTTGTGACAAGCTTGGAACACAAGTTTATGTTCCATGAGATCACTCGTGTTCTCACTGAAGAATTTGGAGCTGAGATCACTCATGCTGGGTACTCTATCGTTGATGATGCCGTCTTCCACACTCTTCATTGCAAGGTATTGTAATTCCAAGAAAAGTTGATCTGGAGATTTAGGAAAAACAAAAATATTGATACTTCTACGATGTTAAAAATAGGTCTAATCCACACTATGCTAACAGATTTAAAGTTAGGCACTGAACTAATATATTAAACTTGTGGTATAAAACACACGTTTTTATTATGAAAAACCGATTGATAAGTAGTTATATTTATATTTTATCTATAAATTAGATGCACTTAAAATACAAAAAAATACATTGGTCCCATCTAATCGTAAGTTTATTCCTGGTGCTATCTAATATATAAATAATTTATATACCTAATTTACGTATAGGCAGAAGATTGTGACTATGGAGCTGGGAGTAGAATTTCAGAGAGTCTGAAGAAACTTGTGAACACTGTCAACTAATATTGTCTCTCATATAATGTGTACCCTTTCTTCCCTCTCCTTGCGGCTTTTTTTGTTTGTTTTTCTTCATCTTTTCGTTTTGTTTTATGCTTGTTTTATTGTTCATTTTGTTGAATTTTATCTTTTAATGTGAAAACGATGTTTCGTTGTGAGCTTAATATATACATTTCTTATCTTCTTAAGGGTGTGTGTGTGTGTGACATATATATGACATTGAGACGATGATTTTAAGAGCAGAATCAAAAAAAAAAAAAATCGTTTAGTTATATTGAGGATTTTTTTCTAATGATCCACTATCAATGGTCTACGATCAATGGTCCATAATCAATAATTTCATAGTCGGGCCTAGTCGGCGCCTAGGCGGTATATGCATTTATAAAAAAAAAACAATATTTTTAGATATATTATATAATATATGTTATATAATTCAAATATTCTTAGTCTAAAAAATAGATTAAAACTCAAAGTACATCGAAATAACAAAAAGAATATTAGCTAAATTTATCAGTACACGACATTTACTATCAAATCTGTTAAATTTACAATATTTTTTATTGATAACCATTAATTTATGAAATAAGAACTTATAAATTTAGTTATATGTAATAAAATTTTAAAATTATACCGAAACAAACATGAAAATTAAAAATCAAATGATAATTGGTTAAAAGTTGTGTCTAACCGCCTAGGACCGCCTAGACCCGCCTAGGACCGTCTAGACCCGCCTAGACCCGCCTAAATCCGCTTAATAACATAAACGCCTAATTCGAACGCCTATAAGGAAATCGCCACGGTCAAAGACCGCCTAGCGCCTAGGCCCCGCCTAGACGGCCGCCTAGACCGATTTTTAGAACACTGGTCTATATAAATCATACTTGCTGGTGTAGAAGCTTACCATTTGACGAGTAGATCATGGTTGCTTCCACATTTATTATTGAAGATCTAGACAAGTATAAATTGATGTAATGTAATTACATATTCTTGTGTATATCCTAGTTTATAGCCTCTTCCTCCTATATATATATATATATGTACTAAACATTTCTAATATAATTATCACATTAACCATCTATATGGTATCAGAACCATCACTCCTCTAAACCTAAAACTTTCTTTCTCGTTTAATCACTTGCCATCAATCTCCATGGCTGATCTTGATTCCCAAACCAACACACAACACATGATTCTTCTAACCACAACTAATCTTCTTCGTGTTAATATGTCGAACGTATCAAAGCTCACCAGCACAAACTACCTAATATAGGGAAAGCAAATCCATGCTTTGCTTAATGGGTATGCACTTGCTGGTCACATCGATGGTTCCATGGTTGTACCACCATCAACAATTACCATTGCTGGAACAACCACGGCAAATCAAGACTTTATGCGCTGGCAACGACAAGATAAATTGATCTACAATGCGTTACTCGGTGCTTTCTCTATGAAAATCCATCCACTTGTCTCTCGCGCCACGACCTCTGCTGAGATATGGGAAAATCTTTCTTACACTTATGCAAAACCAAGTTGTTCACACCTCAAACAACTCTGCCAACCAATCAAATACTACAACAAAGGGATAAAGACGATAGATGAGTATATGCAAGGTCTGATTGCCAAGTTTGATCAAATGGCCATCCTTGGAAAAGCTTCGGACCATGAAGATCAGATCGAAGACATTCTTTGTGGGCTTCCTGATGACTACAAGTCTGTAGTTGACCAGATCGAGAGTAAAGATGTTTTCCCAACCATTACTGAAGTTCGTGAACGCTTGCTCAATTATGAAGCCAAAATTCTTGAGGCGGTTGACATCTCTTCTGGAATTGTTCCAGGCTCTGCAAACAATGTTCAGAAATGTCAGTAATCTCACAACAACAACAACCGCTACAACAACAATAGGCGCTACAACAACCAAAGAAATTACAACAATCATGGCTAAAACTTCTCATATCAGAATCAGCCCAAAAACCGGAATGATTCACGCTCATGCAAACCCTATTTGGGTTGTTGTCAAATATGCAACACCCAAGGCCATAGTGCAAGGAGGTGCCTACAGTTCCAACAGCTCACGACAGCAAACAACCCTCAGTCAAGTCCATTTCGACCTTGGAAACCCCGTTCTAATGCAGGCTCTGGTATCGCCGTACAATGCTCAGAATTGGCTGAAGGGCGCCACACATCACATTACTTCAGACCAGAAAAACCTGTCAATGCACCAGTCATATCAAGGAACTGATGATGTCATGTTGGCTGATGGTTCGCAAACATTGGTTCTATGACTCTTCCCTCTTCAATTCGTAAATTTCAATTGAAAGATGTCTTGTGTGTACATGATATTGACAAACATCTCATCTTGTTTACCGGCTTTGCAACACTAATAATATTTCTATTGAATTCTTTCCGGCTTATTTTAGGTGAAGGATCTTTCTATGGGGGTCATATTACTCCAAGGCAAAATGAGACATGATCTGTATGAATGGACAGCCTCCAAATCGTATGAAACAACTCTTACTTCATCAAACCCAACCACTTCATTCATGGCATTCTTAGCCCGCCACCCTTCTTCTTCAGTTATAAACTTTATTAATTCACGTTTTTCACTTCATGTTTCATCATCTATTTCAAATAATTTGTCTTGTTCAGATTGCTTAATTAATAAGAGCCATAAATTACCCTTCAAAAACCTCAATTCGTTCAAACTGACCGCTACAATACATTTACACGGACGTTTGGTCCTCGCCCGTTTTTTTTTTCCATCAACAAGTTTAAGTACTAATTAGTTCTTGTCGCTCATTACTCAAGATTTACATGGATGTATCCCATAAAACAAAAGTCGCAAGTCAAAGAAATATTCACTCAATACAATTCGCTTGTTGAAAACCAGTTTCTAGTGAAGATTGGAACATTATTCTCAGACAATGGAGGTGAATTTGTGTCATTACGAAGCTTCCTAATCACTCACGGGATAAGTCACTTAACCTCTCCTCCTCACACATCCGAAAACAATGGGTTAGTGGAAACGAAACACTGTCATATAGTTGAGACAGCCCCCACTCTTTTCTCAACAACATCGATTCCGAAAGAGTATTGGACCTTCGCTTTCCTCGCACGACGTATCTGATCAACCATCTCCCTACACCGGTTCTGTCGATGGAGTCTCTATTTCATAAACTATTTAGCACTGTCCTAAATTATCATAAGCTTAAGACGTTTGTGTGTCTTTGTTTCCCATGGCTCCGTCCTTATACTCGTCACAAGCTTGACGATCGATCTCAATGGTGTGTATTCATGTGTTATTCTCCGATTCAAAGTGTGTATTATTCTCTAGATGTATCAAAATCACGGTTATACACTTCTAGACATATACAATTAGTGGAATCTGAGTTCCCTTTTGCTCAAGAAGATTACAGAAAGTGCCTCCTTGCGTGCAGAACATGAATCGCAAATATCTTCAGTGCCACTGGTGACGTTCCGACATTACTTCCTGCACCAAATGGACCCCCAACGACGATCCTTCACCAGTAATCTCCAAGCACAACTCCGCTGACACATCCAAACGCTCATTATTGCCCTCTTCCTCTGAAACTTCATCGGTCTCTTTTTCATCTAATGATCCTAGTGATCTTTCTGAAAATGAGCTACACACCTCGGCTCAGATCACCCCAATGCCTTTAGAGCCGACTGCTCTCACTGAAAATAGGTCACAACCCATGACCCAGCCAACAACCACTGAAAACATATCCTCCACACCAGTTCCTACCCAATCCTCACAACCAATTGCACCATAAATACCTGCAGTTATTCAACCACCACAAAATGCCCCGAAAATGACCAAATCTAAATATAATATCTCCAAACCAATTAATAAATTGACACTAACATTTGTAGGTAAAATCTCGCAACACTTAGAATCACAAACAATTCATCAAGCATTCAAGGATGAACAATGGCGAAAAGCCATGACACAAAAACTTGATGCTCAAACGGTGAATCATACGTGGGATCTCAATCCACCGAATCTTCGGCACAATGTTATTGGGTGTAAATGGATTTTCACTTAGAAGTACTTATCTAATGGAGAGATCGATCCAATAATCAAATCCACTACAGTATGCCTTGTTCTCCAAATTGCGGCCACCAAATCCCGGGGAATCAAACAACTAGATGTCAACAATGCCTTTCTTCAAGGCGAGCTAACCAAAGAAGTCTACATGACGCATCCACCAGTATTCACTGGCTGATACAAACCGGATTATGTTTGTCGGCTCAGAAAACCAATCTATGGTTCGAAACAAGCTTCTCGGTCATGGTATATGTCCCTGAAAAACATATTCTACAAGCTGGATTTTGTAAGTCGCACGCTGAAGCCTCACTCTTTGTACATGTTCATGGTATAAATATCACCTACATTCTAATATACGTTGACAATACTGTCGTCACTAGCAGTGATTCGACAGTTGTATTTCAACTTCTCAAATCGTTTCAAAGCGCTTCTCAATCAAAGATCCTACAAATCTCCACTACTTCCTCGGAATCTAAATTCTTCATACAACAAAGAGGTTGCACATGATGCAGCGCAAGTTCATCAACGATTTACTCATCAAAAATCACATGGCTAAACCATCCTCGTCGCCACTTCCATTATCGCTGAAACTTTCCATTAACTCAGGAACTACGCTTACTGATGGCTCATAATACCGCTCTGCTGTTGTGAGTCTACAATACTTAGATTTCACTCGTCCAAATATTTCATACGCGGTGAATCGTCTCTCCCAATTTATGTATTGGCCCATGATTGTGTGCCGTTAGGTTGTTAGTAACGATTGGTTGATGCATTCATATAGACCCATTTGATTAGGACTGTATATGCATTATATATGTAAAGAACGATAATTAATGAATTTATATACGGGAATTAAGACGACATTAAAATACGAGTTTAAACCTAAACGGGCGTATAGAATATTGTAACGGGATTGGGGTCTAGGTTTAATAGCGGGATTGGGTAATGAATAAAGTTAGTTAATAATGAGACGTCGGGGAGTTAGTAAGTTTACTAACTCTAAACCGACGGATCGAGGAGTTAATAAAAGATATCTAGAAAGAGTAATTAAGGAAGTGGTGTGAGTGGTAAGCCGTCTACGGGTTAGCAATCCGCTAACCCAGGGTAGCGGATAAGAAATGATTAAAAGATTTAGAAACCCTAATAGGCATGCTTGTGTTGTGGCTGTTGTGATTGTTGTGTTGATTGTGGTTGTGTGATTATTATTATTGTTGTTGTGAGCTTTGTGCGCAGGCTTGTTAGACTGCTCGGTGTTGGGCCGAGCAGTTGTTGTGGACACTTACTCCGGTCACGGGACCGGGTAAGTTAGTTGGTGCTGACTAGGTATCTTACCTAGTCAGAGCGGTGGGATTGGTAGTGTAGTGGCTTGCGGAATGGTTGGGGATTTACTATTTATTGATGTTGATTGCGTGATCTGTGCTAGATTCCCAGCGAGTCTGCGTGTTTATATTTCTGCACTAGGACTCTAGGGTGCATTAGATTCCGCAAGCCTAGGTTTTGTTTACGTTCCGGTACTTCCAACTCGATTGGATCCTCGGGCTTTTACCTAACCGGATCATGGTGATTCCGGTTATGGTGTTAACCTATCGGGTGACGCCGGTAGGTGTGTGATTCGGAGAATACGGGGTCATGTCCTAGGGCCGAATCACATGGAAACTCTGGCTATCTAGGGGTAGTCCGAGTCACCGCGTATCGATGGACGGAGAACGGTGTCCTATTCGTGGGACCTTGTGTACAGTTTAGGAGTCGTGGGTTAGTTACCATATAGGTGACGATGTAAACCCGTGGAAGTTACCGAGTTCGTAGGGCCCAGCGTTGTTTTGTTATTTTCCCTTTATTGCGGGTTAGATAGATCGAGTCCAATCGAGGACATGTGCCGCAGTGCATTCGATTCCCTTAATTCTCCTTATCTTTGGATTTGATTGTGTGTTGTGGGTTTATCACGACGTGGTAGTGCGTGATTGACCATTTCTTTCATTGATTGTTATTTTGGGGTTTTAGGGCGGGACTTGGTAGACATTAGATAGACTAGAAGCCGTTAGTGGGGAGCCGATTCACTGGGTGATCTTAGATCGCTCATTTGACTCTTTTGTGTGTTTTCAGGTTTAGCAGCGACGGACGCGGGAGGCCTCGGTGTAGTTTCGGGATTGCTTGTGGCGGGATTTGATTCGGGGATTTGGATTGTTTTTCTCGGTTCGGCTTTGGCGCCATTTTATGTGTTCGATTTACTTGTGTGTTTCTAAATAGCGATTGCTTGTAAAATTCTGTTAAACGTTGTGCTTAACGTTTGATTACTCAAAAATGAAATTGTTTCCCTGATATGAGGTTTCGTCCGAACCGACACAACTCATTGAAGTAGTACGAGTTGTACAGCTTGGTACTATGGATATGAGGATAGCGGAGTCAAAGATGGGTTAGTGCGAGCCTTTGTCTCAAACCGATCCGTCTCTGGCTTTGTCCTGTGACCAACCTTTCCCGTTCAACTGGCTCGGGTTCGATCGGTCATGTTCTTGTTTGATTGTTGACCGGTCAGCTCGACGGTCAGCGGAGAATGGAAAAGGGGCGTTACAACATACCTTTCTTTCCATGCCATGCGTGATAATTTTGGCAGTCCTTCTTCATGTATCCAACTTTCTTACAAAAGAAGCAAGTATCTTCAACCTTAGTTTGCTTCTTTTGAGTTGGACCCTTAGCAGCCTCATTGTTAACAACCTCAAATTTCCTTCTTTTGCCCTGAACCTTAGAGGTGTTTGCCATATGAGCACTTTCTGTCCTTTGTTGTTTCATCATATCCTCCTCATGCACACAAAACGAAATGATCTCATTAAGAGACCATTTCTGCTTCTGTGGGTTGTAATTGGATTTCAATTGATTGAATTTTTAGGAGACAGAGAATTCAAGATAAATAAGATGAGCATTTCTTCCGGAAGCTCAGTTTTCAGTGCCTTAAGTTTTGAAACAATGTTGGACATTTCCAAAATGTACTCCCTTATTTTTACATTGCCGTGATACCTCATGGTACTAAAGAGATGCAAAAGCGTACTTATTTATGCTTTATCGCTCTTTGCAAACCGCATGTCCATTTCAGCAAGGAACTGTTTGAGATCTTTGATCTCGTCATCACCTCTAAAAGTTTCTGGAATGGTGTCCTTAATGATCATTAAACCAATGCGATTAGAACGTTCCCACTTCTCATAAACCGCATTATACTCAACAGAGCTGGTATCCATAGGAGAAGTAGGTTGTTCCATCCTTAGCACAAGGTCAAGATCCATACACCCAAGTACACTCTTAACTTTACTGTTCCATTCTTTGTAATTGGAACCAATAAGAGTTGGAATTGAACTCAAGTTGGCAGATACTGTAGTGAAAGTTCCTAAAACGAAAAGAGAACAATCGTTAATTACTCACTTTCTGAAATAAATCAATGATAAAAATATAAAGAATGCACAATCCATCTCAAGATACCAAATACAATATCAATATCAAGTCTTTGGACATTAATATTAATTGCTAGTGGTATTCTTGTTGTAATAATCAAACATTGACAATAATGCATAATAAATAATAAACCTATCTTTGGATCGATTTATTATTCATATGTTTATACTTGATAATTGTCACATGTTTATCACCACATAAATATATGTAATTCGGCCAAATACAAACCTACCTTTGGAGCGATTTAATATTCACATAAATATACACATATAAAATTTAATAATTTTTCATGGAAAATTTTATTTAAGAGAAGTCATGTTTGCGACATCTTAAATCAATTAATTCAATCTAAATATTAAACTTGTGTAATCAAAGATCTATTAATTGTTTTAATATTTAATTTTATTCTTATTCAAAGGTTTAAATAAAAGTCTGGGGTTCCATATTCAGAATTCGTTAATGACAGAATGGTTGAAGATAGTAAGGAACAGCCACACTCTATTAATGCAATCCGGGTTCGAATCCCTGATATTATGTTTTCATTTTGACTAAAAACGAATTTTGGGCTTTAATGCACCTCTGTCCATAATATGCTGAATTTAATCAAAAACGAATTGAGCTTTTAATGCAACTTTTGTCTGAATGGGCCAACTTTCCAAATAAGCCCAATTCGACTTTACCATATGAAGCGTGAACGTTTCATTAAACAAAATTGAAAATTCCAGTGAATTAATTGAAACGAAACGGTTTTAGTATTAAATGAAACATAACGTTTCCTCTTTCTTCAACCTTTTTCCTTTTTTTCTTAAACAAATTCCTAATGAACATAATATGATGAAATTTTCATGATAAACAAAATGATCTGACAAGTTTTTCTCTAGAACAAAAACCAAAGAACGAGATCTAAACATGCATAATCTCTGATCTTATAACCAATTAACCACATATCACATATTAATATCTAAACTTTAACAAAAAAATTGGATTCAACAATATGAAAACTTCAGCATATTACTAAATCCGAATTTCAACAAAATACTTTGATTATTATACAGAAGTAGACATGATAGTTCTGATACCAATTGTTGATTCTTTATGATTTCATGCCAGTTTTTGAATAATACGAACAGAAGAAGAAGTGTACATAGCTTTTGATTCTGAATCCATTGGTTATGGCTCTTCTTCGACAAACCCATAAAAGATGTAATTCTCCGTTGATGGGATGCATAGATTTTTCTGTATTTCTTGTTAGGGTTTCCGGAGGACCATAACTTTATATTTGTATAGAAACAATTTCTAATTTGGCCCTTTATCAAATTAGAAATTTCATAATGTATCCACACAATAATTTTCATAACACTTATGCCCCATAGTCTTTATTATTTACCAAAGTGACACATAAGTTTTGACTCCTTTAAATAATGACACTAACACATTAAATATACATGTGTGATCCCAATAATTCTTACATATTGCGAAGGACGACACATTCTTATTGATTAGAGAGATCGGGATCCAATGTTTTTGTGTCGAAATAAATATTAAAGTGAAGATACAAAGATTAAAATGAAAATAAGATTGGGATGGTAACCCGAAGGAGATAGATCAAACTCTTTTGAACATCTCTCTATATTCTTTCAATATCATTCATCAATGTAGTATCTTTTGTATTTATATGCCTTTTTCCTTGATTTTTGGGGATTTTGTAGTTCCGCTATGAGATATCCGCTACTACATGTTTTTTTGCAGTTTGCGATGTGCATCATCGTATGGCTTCTTTTAATTTTGGATAGACAAGTTATTGATCGGTCATCATAACACCGCTCTTACTTCTTGGCACTGTTGAGCCGGTACGTATCACCTCTCCCACTCCTCTTAGAGCATGATTATCAAGGGTTCTTAAGGGTGGGGTTCTTAACTATTCATGTGGGTCCCACGTGAATAGTTAAGAACCCGACCCTTAAAAATCCTTATTTAAGAACCGGTTCTTACACTGTTCATAACACGTGGTAGCCTGTCATTCGTCTATTTTTTTTTTCGATTTTTTTTTTTTTTTTTACACTTTTCCCAAAAAAAAAAAAAAAATTTTTTTTTAAGAACCCCATGAGGGGTTCACCACTAATCATGCTGTTAGTATTAGTACGGAAATCACCTTGATCGTATGGGGTTACTTGATTATCCGTGACCGAACTTTTAGGGTGTCAAATTGATGGGAGGACGCTCACTCAGTCTACAAATAAGTTATAATAAACTCGATGAATTGATTCCCCACCCCACTCCGAAATACGAAGATTTGCGTTTGTCCCATTGCAATATAGCAACGAAACTATATTTTTTGTTATATGGGCTGTGAAGTACAAAATAATCATAAAGTAGCCCAAATATTGTTCTTTTAAAGCCCATAAAAAATCTTAAGCTTTACGCTATTTCTGCACGACTTCTTCAAATCTTTTGTTTATGGCTTAGTTATTTTGTTTTCTAATATCTGTAGCTTTGTATATAGTTTGGCCGTTAAAATTTTGTTTGTTCCCGGCAATGAGCATATTCTATTATTCACGAGTTTTGATTCTATTAATTATCCAGCTGCTCATTTTTCTTCTCTGTCAAAAATGTTCACATTAATTTACTTTTGAAACCGAAATTAGAAAACTGTAACCAAAATGAACTGTTATTTTTCCACTAAGCATTCGGTTTTATTTATCTTTTCCAGTTAATTCACACCAAACTGTTAACTAATAATCGCAGCATGCAACTGCAAAAACGATAAACAAATTAACCCCACAAAGCCTCCTTTATAAATAGCTCTAAACCCTTCGACGTCCAAATCATACTCAAGAACATTAAGCAAAATCAAATCTCAAATACCCTTCGACGTCTAAAACATAGTACTCAAGAACATAATTATTAAGCGTTAAGAAAAATCAAATCTCAAAAGAAAGAGAAAAAAAGGAACACAGATGGATCCGAACACAAAAACAATTTTCTTTTTCGCCTTGTTTTTCCTTTATTTATCTTTCCCTAATATTTCAGTCGCTCATGATGAAGTCGGTATGTTTTTCTCTTTTGCAAAATAAAGTTTTTTCTTGTATCAATACTCAATAAACTTATATATAAATATGACCTTTGACAAAAAAAAATGATTTAATATTTGGAAACAGACGATGAAACACCATTTACGTACGAGCAAAATCCAGAGAAAGGACCAGAGGGATGGAGCAAATTAAATCCTCACTGGAAAATTTGTAACAATGGAAAATTACAATCACCGATCGATCTCACTAACGCAAGAGTTAGTCTTATTCATGATGAAGCATGGAAAAGACAATACAAACCAGCCGAGGCTGTCATTATGAACAGAGGACACGACGTTATGGTAAATACTTTTATGGGCAAATCGCATTAATAGCACAAAAAACATGACTTGTCAAAAATATAGCACCAAGGAAGAAAAATCATAAAAATAGCACAAAAACATGTTTTGTCACTAAATTAGCCCTAACCCTAAATCTTAAATACTAAACCCTAAATCCTAAATACTAAACCCTAACCTTGAATAATAAACCCTAAACCCTAAATACTAAACCCTAAACCCTAAATAATAAACCCTAAATCCTAAATAATTAACCCTAAACCCTAAATTATATAATGCTATAAAAGTTTTTGTAATTAAAATAATGCTAAAAATGTGAATTATTTTCCTTGGTGCTATAATTATGATAAGGTATGTTTTTTGTGCTATTTTATGACTTTTCTCTACTTTTATTACATTTTAATTATTTTCTTAACTATATTATTATTACACTATATAAACATGCATGCTAGTTCTAATAATAATAAAAATAATGAAAAAAACAAAGGTATCGTGGAAAGGAGATGCTGGAAAAATAACGATACGTCGTACGGAGTTTAAACTGGTGCAATGTCATTGGCATTCACCGTCTGAGCATACCGTTAACGGAACTCGGTTCGTGTTTTCTTGTCTTCTTCACAATGACCCATGCACGAATGGCAGATAAAATTAAAGAACTAATTGTATTTGTAAATGTGTTAACAGTTATGACATGGAGCTTCATATGGTTCACACGAGTGCTCGGGGCCGAACGGCAGTGATTGGAGTTCTTTATAAATTAGGCAAACCTAATGCATTTCTCACAAGGGTATTTATAATATCAGTATTTTATTTTTATATATGTGTATTTAATTAATAACGTCTTCTAAAAGTTTTTGTTTTATTTCAAATGCAGCTATTAAATGGAATAAAAACAGTGGGGAAAGAAGAGAAGAGTCTAGGGATCGTGGATCCAAGAACTATTAGGTTTCAAACCAAAAAGTTCTATAGATACATTGGCTCTCTCACCGTTCCTCCATGCACTGAAGGTGTTATTTGGACCGTCGTCAAAAGGGTATATTTCTGTGTAGTAGTAGATATATTTATATATAGTAATCTTTTTATTCATTACAAAATGCAAAATTTGGTAAACTAAAGAAAATGTATGTATAATGTAGGTGAACACAATATCAATGGAGCAAATTGTAGCTCTGAGGAACGCCGTTGATGATGTAAGTGCTCGGAATCATTGCTAATGTGATTTCCTCAGCTGATATTGATTTTATTAATCTATTACGTACTAATCATTTAATTAATTGAATAGGGGTATGAGACAAATTCAAGACCTGTTCAAGACACAAACGGAAGACCGGTTTGGTTCTACGACCCAAATCTTTGAATTTTTAGATTGAATCATTTTGTAACATCGAGATTGTCGAATTTGAATCAAAGATTAACAATGAGTTGGAACGATTCATCTAGTGTTTGTTTTGAGTTTTTATAGCAATTTTCTCGGAACTGAGATTTAAAAGAGTCAAATCGCAAACATTGAAAATACAAGATACTGAAAATTATGCATGCAGTTTCAATAATTGACTCAAATATTACCAAGAATTTGATAACACAGTTTGGATCACTCGGTGTGTAAGTGAGGCAGAGACTAAGGAGAGATGATATTGGAATAAGTAGTCAATGACATGATCATGAAGAGTTTTCCAGTTCCTTACAACCAAAGAAGAATTATTATAATCTGTTTTTCATTATCTTTTGCTTAAACTTTAGTTGGTGTGGTTGTTAATTTCTGACGGAACTTTCCCGACAAATGCATGTAGTGAAAAACCTGTTAAAAGGGTGTTTCCGACCATTTTCCGTCGATTATAATGATAAAAAAAAATATATCTTCCTTGATTTTTTTTTTTGTCACAAAATTTTCATTCATAATCTAAGAAACCGAAATACATAAGCTAAAGGGAATGTTACATCCTTTTTGATTACAACAAGTAGAAACCAAAAAGTAAGCATAAGATAAACTCTTTAAGGAGTGAGACAGCGAAAATGAGTCACGGCTCAAATGCGTTGAGACGATAATCACGGTAAAACCAAAATCGATGGAGATAGTCAACTTAGATTGTGACTTTAAAAAACATTCCTTTCCTTCAAAGCTCTCAATTGAGGCGAGCACGATTACTTCTTCTATTCCCGTACAAGCCGGTACACAAGATAGCAAACAAGTTAAGGAGTTGAAGTGTGTTTCCGGTGTTTCAACCGGAAACCATAGATCTCTATTGAATAAGAGAAATGGTGGATAGGTTCTCTCCCAATAGTGGAAGGAAAATGGAAACAATCTTTTCCAAAGAAAAGAGGTTTGAAATGATCTCTCCCATAACAGGGAGGAAGGTGGAATTGATCTCTCCCAGGCTATGGAGGAATTTGAGAACGCCTTGTTGTTAAAAAGAGAACCCTCTGTGATTCGAATAGAATCGTTAGTACTGCATAATCTAGGATTTGGGCTTGAATTGAGGGCAAGGCCCATAGAAGAATATGTTTGAAGCTCACTACAAGAAAATCGCATATCTATTGCGGCTGAAAAACGTTATCTATAGAGACGATGGCGTTTATCGAAACGCTATGTCATCGGCCGCGATAAAAAGTCTAGCCATTTAGATAGCGTTTTTAGTAAGTGCTATAGTAAATATTTTTAAGATAGCGTTTTTAGTAGGTGCTATAGTAAATACTTTTAAGATAGCGATTTTAGTAGGTGCCATAGTAAATATTTTTAAGATAGCGTTTATATGTTTGTAATCGATATGTATATAATATCGTTTATTCTCTGCTATTAATAACTATACAATAGCGTTATTTTAAACGTCGTTAAAATATTAAACATAGCATTATGAAAATGCCATTTATTTATTAAACATAGCGATATTTTACTGTTATATATATTTATAAGTTTATTATAGCCTAATTTCCTGTAAATATTAATTTAATTTAATTTAATTTCAATTAAATTGTAAAAATCAATTCTAAAATATTGATAAAAAAACAATTGTAAAATAAAATTAGATTGCAAAATAACAAAATACATGGTCTTAATTTCATTGACTACAACCCCAAAACACCAAAACACAAAATACAAAGTTTTTGATTAGAAACAACATTCAAAGTTTTGATTGAGCTGATGAAAAAAGCTTGTGCTAGAGTTGATGAAACAAAACACAAGTTGCAACAAAAAACATTAAAAGCCGTGACACCTAGAGTGAGAGTTCCCATCTGCTTCTCTGTGTCCTTCTCCTTCTACAAACATTGAAAAACATAAAATACAAGTTAGTCATAGAATCAGAGAACATAAAACACACAAACACTACAATGTTATGCATAAACAGAACATGAAAACACATTACATTACAACTCTCTTCTCAAATCATCCTATACACTGGTTTTCCATTTATCCTTAATACTATATAACTACCAAACATTGATAACACATCATTTCAGATTACTACTGAAGCAAACATTTAAAACAATGCAACTAATACTACACGTCCTATAAAACACTTCGTGTAACATTAAGAGCAATTTCAACAAACACTAAATTAGAAGTAACTAGTGAGATTTATTCCTAACAGACAGTTACAATTAAAACATGTATATTACTTACGATTAACACATCCTGATATCTATGAAGGGTTTGAAACTAACCTTAAGTTTCTGACTATCTTCAAGTTAGATTCCGAAGCTCAGCCACCTGCCTTGTAAGCTTCTCAACCGCTTCCTGGTCAGTTTTAAAAAGTGTGTAGTTAGTAATAAGAACTAATGTTAGAAAAAAACAGAAACAAATCATAATTATATATGGAACCGAGAGTTTACCTTCAGGGCCTTAATCTCCTGTTTACTTTCTGCCACCTGCCAAGTGAGCTTCTCCACCTCTTCCACCCTCCGTTTCACCAACCCAATCTCTTGCTCCACTCCCACAACCCATGGTTGCCTAAAGTGCATCCCATCACCCTGTAACAAACCAAGTTAGACTTACTAAAGCATTTCTGAAACATATAGAAGTATATTTAACTGCTCAGAGGTACCTTGTATTCGCTGCAAGTGAAGAATCTCTTCCCAGGAAGAGTGTCTCTTTCCTCCTTATCAGACACCTCGTCCACTATTCTCTGTCCACATTGGCAACGTGTGGGAATCCCACACTCCGCAGCGGCCATGAAATCGAGCATGTCGTAGTGCTTCTTAAGCCTCTTTGACTCTCTCTTTTCTTCTTCAAGGTATGGGTCCATTGTCAACGCGTTGCGCTTCAAGTCTGAGAGTGCATGCAAAACAATTAGACATAAAAAAAAACGTTAACCCAACAAATAATGCAATCCTGCTCAAGCAAACAAATATTTGAACCCTAGGTCGACTCCCTAAATCATTCTCAAAAAACGATTTAAAGACCTAAGCGAAACCCAGAAGGATTAATCGATTCCGCTAAACGATTTACCTTCAGGTTAATTGATCCGTCGGTAAGTGTAGCCTCGTCGCAGTTTACCCTTGCAGTCTACTTCTCCGTCTCTCCGTCTACTTCAGGTTGTTCTCCTCTCGTGAAATGACGACGAACGGACAGAACCGACTATAAATGAGCGAATAGCGTGTAGGGTTTCGACAAAAAACCCTTCATATTCTTAGGATTAATGCATTTTTCGAACTGCATTATTCGACAAAAAACCCTTCATATTTTTAGGGTATAATTACATAACAATATCCTAAACGTGTGTTGTTAAGTTGTAATTAGACAATTGTAAATCCTAAACCCTATACTAAGTTACAATTATACCAATACTCTAAACCCTATACTAAGTTACAAATATACCAATACCCTAAACCCCATAAAAGTTTACAATTATATCAAAACCCTCAACCCTATACTAAGTTACAATTATACTAATACTCTAAACCCTATACTAAGAAATAATTATACCAATACCCTAAACCCTAAAAATATTTACAATTATATCAATACCATAAACCCTATACTAAGAAATAATTATACCAATACCCTAAACACTAAAAATATTTACAATTATATCAATACCATAAACCCTATACTAAGTTACAATTATACCAATACTCTAAACCCTATACTAAGTTACAAATATACCAATACCCTAAACCCCATAAAAGTTTACAATTATATCAAAACCCTCAACCCTATACTAAGAAATAATTATACCAATACCCTAAACCCTAAAAATATTTACAATTATATCAAAACCATAAACCCTATACTAAGTTACAATTATACTAATACCTTAAACCCTATAATTACCAACCCTAAGCCCTAACCTAAAACCCTAAAGTTTAGGGTATAGATGTATATGAGGCTTATTTTTTGTATTTTCTAATGCAAAAAGTAAACACTCTAAAAAATTTCGGGTTTATTAACTATATATACACCTAATTGATTTATATGGTTACACGCTTAAAGGTTCGTTCAATAGTCTAAATATTAACTTAGAACAATACTACTAGACATATATGTTTTTGGTCTGACAAGACAATATTACACGATTGTTAAGAGTTATAACACAGTTCAAGTCTCGAATAAAATTTAATCATTAACACAACACTCAAATCCAAAAGAGACTTCAACACATTCACATAAAAACAAGTTTATCAGTAGGCCATGCCACTGTTGATCCCATTGCATCAGAAATATATTCCATCTCGGAATTTGGCCTCCACAAATCTGCAGTTCCAGCTTTTACAACTACCACCATCACACTGCTTGCATTTGGACCCAGTGGTACGAAATGAACTTTGTCTTCAGGATTGCTTGATAATAGTTTTCCTTCTGCAACGACTTCACCGGAGTTATTGATATCCAACAACATACATTTACTCTGACCACTTGATTTGATACAGCTTACACTCTGCCAAACATAAAATCTATATCAGAACAAATCTAACAGACCAGACACAGCCTAGTAAAACACCAAATCAAGACATTCCTATATTAGAAAATTAGATTACCCCAGGAGATGTTGCCTTTGGTGATGATCGGTTATGATGATCAGAAATCCCTATCTTTGAAATAGGCCACACTATGATATCATGGAGAGCACTTCCCATCAAGTATTTTTTATCACTGATAGGTCTCCACATGTGAATTTCCTTCACAACCACCTTATCAACTTTCACAAGTGCAGCATTGGGTCCGAGAGGAATACCGTTGGCCTTCTCCTCTGGATCAGTTGACAGCAAAATACCCTCAGCAACTACAACATCCTCTTTATTCCAGTCGTAAACAATGACTCTATCACGTGACACCTAAGACATGCATACATTTATATTTATATATTAGGAATGTGCATGCATACCATTCATCAAGTTCTTAACAAGAAAGAGGGAAATGAAATATTACCGATGAACCAGCAGTGTGACTAGAGGTTGGGTAGTTCAAATCATTGTCCAACATGAGTTTATCAGCTAACCATGGAATCTTCATTCCCAGAGCTTGGCCAATCCTTGTCATATCTGATGTTGGCCTCCAGACAAATGCATCCTCCCTGCAGACAGACGTAACTATAACAGCCGCTGCACTGGGGCCAATAGGAATTCCTCCAATCTTATACATTGCATCAGCCGAGCATAACCTCCCTTCCCCTACTACCACATCATCTATTGAAGACCAATCTAGTATTTTACACTTAGTAACTACCTTGCTTGCACTACTAGACTCCGACATAAAAACATCTCCAATCTGCTTCCCATTAGTTAAGCCACGAACTTGAATCTGTAGGTCCTCTATCTTGTTGATCAATTCTGCCTGTTTAGCTTCAAGCATTTGCACATGTGTATCTCTACAATGCATTAAAGCTAACTTTGTCGCAGTTACCCCTCTGCCTAGTCCTCTAATTCTTCCAGGCCTTTCTTTTCCCAGCACTTGACTCACCGCATCATCATTGACACTGGTACTATTAGTGGATCCAATCTCAGTGTCCAGAGATTTAATTTTTTCCTGAGACATAAGGTCAACAAAACGATGGTATGACATACAATAAACAGAGTAAATGAGTCTTCAATTGGTTTTGATTGTACTTACAATAGTTTCTGCGTATTCAGGTCTCACAGGTGTCCCATCAGCATGAGTATGTCCTGCAACCCAAATTTGACTCCTAGTCACCTTTGAAGGATCAGCACTTTTCTTCCTCTACAATTAACAGACACAATGTTGGCACAAATAAGTAGACAACACAATCCAGAAACAACATACCAGTTCATCTCCTAAGCGAGTCATTCCTTTGCGGCTGGTTGTGTGTGGAATCTGTGATTTCCTCAGCTTCCTAAATTTGTCGCTATTATCCTACGAAAGCAATTCCAACGATTTTACATTTCAAACCAAAATGTCTGCAAACAAGATAAAGAGCAAACTGAACCTCAGCCTCTTCAGTCGTCTTATTCTTCACCCAATTCTTCCAAGCTGTCTGAGACTGGATGTTACTCGGTTTCAAGCTACATATTTCAGCCCTACTTGTTCTTTTGACTTGAGCTAAGAGCCTGGATTTAGAAGCACGCCATATAGTACCCATCTGTTTAACAACGGCATCTTTTTTCCATTCTTCATCAATATTGAACCTTGCCTAAACAATATCACATAACACATTAATAATTTTCAAGGAGACTACCATATCAGGTTGCAGAGAGTACCTTAACTTCATCCCACATTATTTCTCTCGTTGGGTCATCTACGTGCCTCCAATCATCAATCAGAACAGGTACGTATTCCCTCACCAACGGACCAAGAAAGGAAGAAAGTGTGACTGACCCTTTACCAATAGGCACACCTAGCGATGTGAATTCAACATTGACCTTTTCATCAATATGTTTAGCCACTCCACGCAACTTTGTTGGCCCCCTAGTTTTTCTCTTCTTGGCAACTGGTTCTTCAGTATCAACATCTTCTGTTGCTTCGGTTGGATTCGGTTCTTTATCCTTGTTATATCTCGTGTTTTCTTCAACAGTCTCTTCCAAATTCTCCTCTTCTTCCTGAGGCTCAGGAGCAACTTCTTTATGAGGTTCAGGAGCAAATTCTTTATGAGGCTCAGTAGCAACTTCTTTCTGAGGCTCAGAAGCAACTTCTTTCTGAGGCTCAGAAGCAACTTCCTCCCGAGGCTCAGAAGCAACTTCTTTCTGAGTCACAGTAGCAGTCTTGTTGCGTCTCAAGATCAACTCTCCCTGAACTGGTGCAATGCCTTGTTGACGATGACTGCGTCTTTTGACACCGTCTTTCTTACTCTTCATTCCGTTATACCTGAAACATAACTAATTTGTCAAATTATTCACACCACAACATGAAAGCATCCATTCCCTACTCTAACCAATTGTATCCCTATCAATCAACCACTAAGACCCCTTCACACTCATCTCTAACAAAAAAACTTTCGTCATCAGAGGAGTGGTTCTCCAAATCTTTATCTTCGATACTTGATAAAGGTGCCACAATCTCGTCTTCTGTCTCTAACTCGTGATAACCTCTAGGTGGTGCTCTCATAACTACGGACCACTGTGAAGACTCATCTTTAGAGTAGAATACTTGTTTTGCTTGCGCTGCCATAATGTACGGATCTTGTTGATATGCAGACTGGTTTACGCTGAGGTTAACGAGTGTAAAACCTTCTTCTTCTTTTACACCATTACCTTTGTTGGCCCATATACACTTGAACAATGGTATTTGGAAGAAATGATAATCCAACAGTATGATCTGCTGTATAACTCCATAATAGGCAACAATGTCTGCCATATGTCTAGTGTCTCTGGAACTAGATCTGCACATTGTAAAGGCCTCATATGTTACACCACTATTCTGAGTCTTGCGCATTATTTCCTCCGTTTGAAATCGCTGCCCGTTGATGATATAACCTTTATAAGTCTGAGCTTTATGTCTTGGTCCGTAAGCCATCCATCTAAGTTCTTCAGACTGTTCCTTAGAGTTAGTAGAGAACTGATGAAAGACAGAAAAATGAAATGAAGTTAATTTTGTATGTAACTGAGTAAACAGATAACGAAGCCTAAAAGGACAAGGATCTAGTATACCTTGTCCTTCACCCACTGTGAGAACCTTTCTCCATGTAGTTTCCAAAGGAGAGTTTCATTTCTTGCACACCTAGCATCATTGGTTTGCAATTCTTCTAAGTGCATCCTTGTATACAATAACATAATGTTAGTTTAGTTTAAATAATCAGATATGCCATCATAAAAGAATAAGTTGAGGTTAACTTACTCTACGTATGGAGTCATCATCTCCATGTTCATCAGGACATATCGATGGGCTATGTCCCGCTCTTTATCAGTTAACTCAATTACAGGACCCTTATGCAATGGACGGCCTTCTAGTGTGGATACACTTGTCTCCACATCCTCATTACGTTTAACTCTTTCTTCCACAGGAACAGAATTACGCAGAAACTCCAAACAGAATGCTATACATTCACCAGCCAGATATCCTTCAGCCATACATGCTTCAGGCCTTGCATAGTTCTTAACATATGACTTTAGTGTCTTCATGTACCTGTACCCAATAATATACTTAGTCAACTAACAACAAAAGGACAATAAGAAATAAAAAGCATAGTTTTGATTACCTTTCAAATGGATACATCCATCTGAAGTGCACAGGTCCACCTAGTCTTGCCTCCCTTGCTAGATGTAAGGGAAGGTGGAACATTATATCGAATAGGGAAGGAGGAAAGTATCTCTCTAATTCACACAATGTCTCTACACACTCGACCTCTAAAGTTATGAGTTTATGAGGATCAAGAACACGCTGACATAGTCTGTTGAAGAAGTTGCACAATCTAGTAACAGCAACTCTTGGTCCGTCAGGGAGCAAGCCTCTAAGCGCAACCGGTAACAGATTCTGAAGAAGGACATGATGGTCATGGGACTTCAATCCACCAATCATGGGAGGATCCACAGAAACACAGTTCGCAATGTTGGCACAATATCCATCAGGCCCTCTGAATAAGCTTAATCTCTTACAGAAAACTTTTTTCTCATCCTTTGTCAGCCAATAAGAAGCATGAGGTAAGTAAGTTTTCCTACCTCCTTCCTGAACGTGTAACTTATGTTGAATCCCCATGTCTTCTAAGTCCTTCCGTGCTTTGACACCATCTTTTGACTTTGCACTTTGCATCAGAATAGCCAAGATAGCATCAGACACATTCTTTTCCACATGCATAACATCAAGGTTATGTCTGACAGGCATATCCTTCCAGTAAGGCAAATCAAACAAAATTGACCTTTTCTTCCATCTCCAGCTATCATTGTCCTCTTCGTACTCTTCTTCTTCAATCTCCTCATCATCACACAAAGATTTTCTTTTCTTTCTACTTACTTTCGGTAAAGGCTTACCAAAATCATTTCTGAACTCTTTAAGTGCATTAAAGATTTCTGCTCCACTTTGAATTCTATTTGATCTCCCTTCTTCCACAGTGTTGTCAAACCATTTCTTTCTTCTTCTATATGGATGATCAGGTCGGAGCCTCTTCCTGTTTCCTAAGTATACATGCTTCTTACTAAACTTCAACCATCTGAAAGGTGTATCTTTTCCACACACATTGCACGCTTGTTTGCCTTTGACTTTACACCCAGCCAATGTCCCTAAGCCAGGATAATCACTAATACTCCACATCAACATTGCTTTAAGTTTAAAGTGTTCCTTCATAAAAGAGTCATACACCATGATACCTTCATTCCAAAGCTCCTGTAGATCGTCTATCAGTGGTGCGAGGTAGACATCGATGTTGTTACTTGGTGCAGTTGGACCCGGGATGAGCATTGTCAACATAATGTTCTCTGCATTCATACACTTGGTTGGATGCATGTTGTAGTTAACCAATAACACCGGCCATGTGCTGTACTTGGAATTCTGAATGGAGAAAGGATTCATCCCATCTGTGGAGATACCTAGTCGGAGGTTTCTTGGTTCAGCTGCAAACTCTGGCCATTTGTGATTCACATTGGCCCAAGTTATTGAATCTACCGGATGACGCATTGAACCATCTGAACTACCACCATTGATATGCCAACGCAACTCTTCCGCTATTCTTTTTGATCTAAACATACGCTTGAATCTGTCTTTTATTGAAAAATACCGTAAGACCTTAGCTGGAATCCCCTTCTTTACCTGACCACTATGATTATCCCTTTCCCATCTAGAAACATTACACCTTGGACAGATTTCCATATCTTCATATTGCTTCCGGTATAAAATACAGTCGTTCTTGCAAGCGTGAATCATGTCGTAGCCAAAACCAAACAACTTCAAGAATCTCTTCATCTCGTTTGTTGATCCGGGAAGTACATTATCTGTGGGAAGCATGTCTTGAACTAATGAGAGGAGCTGATCAAAGTAGTTTTCAGACATCCCACTCTTCACTTTGATGCGATAAAGTCCCATAATCGCAGAAACCTTTGTGTAGTTGGAACATGTGGAGTATAATGGAGTCTCAGCATCTTCTAGCTTCTTCTTAAACTCATATTCTTCTTTGCTATCAACCCCATCTGCTTCATCTTCCTTCTGTGCCTCCTTATTGTTTTCACCATCAAAGAATGCTGTTCTAATCAGATCATAAGCTTCATATTCATAGCTTGAACCACAACTTGGCTTATCAGTCTTTGCATCACCATGCAAACTCCAACAAGTATTCCTCTTGTATCTCTGATCCATACCCCTAATGACTAAGTGATCCTCCACTGTATATACAGGTTGATGGCATAAATTGCGGCAATCAATGCATGGACATAACATCTCAGTAGGATTACCCAATCTCACTGATGATGCTTGCACAAATTTAGATGCCCCTCTGTGATACTCAAGACTAGCCCTGTGGTTAGAACCATTTAAAATTTCAGACAAGTCATCAAATAAATTATACGCAACAAACGAAAGAAGATAATAAAGAAATCAATACCTTGGATGCCATACCCAAGACTTGTCCATGATAAAACAACACCAAATCTCCACGACCATTTAAACAAACATATAAGAAAATAACAGGCAAGTGTATCAGGAAGAGAGATATGACCAACTGAAACTAAGAAATAAACGCTAACAACCAAAACAAGATAAGAATAAGAAAAGAGTGACTGAGATTCGGTCTCACCTGAGTAAACCGTGGGTCCTTACAAAACGCAAGTTCTAAAACGGAAAGCTCCCTGCAGATTACAGAAGCATCCATTATACTTTGAAAAAACAAGCTTTTTGCAACCATAACTCGCTAAAACTTGTAAAAACCTTAGCCGTCAATTGATTGCAATTGCTGAAACATAAATTGAAACGAAAACTCAGATTAATTTCACATACCTTTCACTAGATTCAAACCCAGAAAGCTACCTGCCAATTCACAAAATAATCAATTCGAGTTAGGAATTTTGAACAGAATTAATCGATAATAAAAACCCAGAAATCAATGTGTATTCCTCCCGATTACCAGATATGTAGCCTTTCTTCTCTATCAATTGATGATACTCCCTCAGTCACGAGTACAAGAATTGATTCGCAGTGGTCAAAATGATTTAGATCTAAACAATGACACCGAGATTTATACAAGGAGGAGTTTAAATTCGAATGTGGAAGTGAGATTTCAAGCCGGAAAAGGACATGCAAAGATCTCTCTGAGCTAGCTCTCGATCTGAATTTTTGATTTTTTGCATTAACCAAAAAATTTCATGTTTCATACTTCGCCAATGTTTTTTTGTTCGATACGCGGGGAACAAAATTTTCATCTCCCGGTCATACTATCCATAGCGTTTATCAACCCTGTCTGCTATTAAAAAACACCCGCCAAACGTAAAAATTGGCGGTAATGATAAGATAGCGTTTCAAATATAAGAAACGCTATCTTAAATACCCACTGTAGTCAAAGATAGCATAACTGACCAAAACGCTATCTTAATGTGCTATCTATACTCTGATTTCTTGTAGTGGCTGGCCCAAAATGTTGACCGTGAGAACATGAATCTTCTCGACTGAAACATCGGAGATCGTCTCCCGCTGAGCAACGGCGACACAATCTGGAGATTTGATGACGGGTGTGGTGGTGTTAATATCACCGGAGCAGCGCAAAACACCGGCGGAGTAAATCTCGGCCGAGCGGATAGATAGGCTTTCCCGAGCAGCCAGTGAGTAATAGAAGACTGGAGATGTCGCACGAGCTCTTGAAAGGTTCACCGGACCGACGTACACTCCAAGTAGGGTGAGTCTCGACGACGGAGAAGAGCAGACGAATGGCGGAGAGAAGTGAGCATGCAGCGGATTAGCACATACATGAGTCTGAGACCAGGTGGACAGGGTCAGTGCCTGTAAAAGGGGATCTCGATTCATCACATCCGGCGGATCCGGTGGTTCTGGAGGGTGACGAGGGTTCAGCCTTATCGGATGGACCAACCACCGAAGGGGAGAGGGAGGCTTTAGCAGATCTCTCTGATTCGTCGGCGCGGAGGGCGGAGGCGGGGAGACGAGCATCGCAGAAGCTGGAGAAAACATCAGAAGAAGTGGTCTCACCGGTGAAAGAAGCAGCCGGCGGAATGAAGTCCGAGTTGCCTTAGTTGAATCCGAAAGGAGGAGGGGAGCAACGCCGTGCAGGGGAAGACACCATCGCCGGTGGGAAACGCCGGAGAACGGGAATCTTCTGGAGGCGTGCGGCTACCTTGGTATTCGGGCTAGGGAGGATAACTAGGGCAAACTAGGCCCAATTAGGATATCTATATCCCACACCCAATCCGACGAAGCCGCACCGCGAAATGAATGATTCAGACCAGCCAGATTGCAATTGTCTGGTGTCGTCAGGTACATATACACACGGGAGGCGATGCAGCTTTCCGGTATATCACCGAGGCTAGGTCCCATAAACAAAACATTCATTGACAAGAACGAACCCATCCATCTCTCCCCAAAAAACCTGACTCTTCTCCTAACAGTTCAGAGATAGGTGAGAGAAAATAGAGAGTGAGAAATAGAAGAAAATCATGTTTGATTAAGTGGAAGAGGGTAAACATTAGAGGGAAAAGTCTTAATCGGCCAAAACAATAAAATTGTTGCAAAAACTAAAATTTGATTTAAGTGTTTCGGTTTATAAAAGAATTTGGGCCCGAAAACTTATTTTTCACCGGAACAACAATTGATAGCTTTTTCTAATAAATAAACGATATTTAAAAATTATAGTTAAGTCAATCATATCATAAACATCTAAATGATCCACCAATTTTTTTTTTAAAAGTCGCCCTTTAGCTTATTAGGCAGGCGAGTTTTATGATTCAGCGGTTGATTGCGGTTAACCAACTTGTTTGAGCACACATGGCAAAATCACCTTGGATCATCACCGAATCACGACTATCCCGGCGCCTTGGCTCCCGCGTTTTCGAATATGGCTCATGGTTGAGAAAATCAGAACATGAAGATTGGTAATGGACTGCGACGTAAGTTCTCATGGTTAAGAAAATCAGAACGACCAAAGGATTTATATAGCAAAAGGGCGATTTTACTGTTGTAAAAGGCCGATCTTCTCAATTTTGTAGATCCGCCGTCCGGACAAGCTCATTACCTCGATGACAGCTCACCGGCCATCATCGACGCTTCCACCAAACCATTTCCTTCCTGATACGTGAAATAACTAGAAATATGGTTGTCAGGGATTAAACTCAAGTGAAAACACAAAACTCAAACTTTATTAGAATTCTCTTGAACAGATTACACTTTAATCTTGTTCAATCAGCTTGACACGTCTTCACTGCTGTGAAACGCCACTGACCAAATCCTAATCTACCCAACCTTACCGTACAACAGCAGTTGCACTTCTCTCTTTTTGTTCACTCACCAGAGACACACCAAAAACACTTAATCAACCACACAGATTCTTTCTCACTAGAACGGCTAACCCTAACTCGGGTCATCTCACCACTTTTTATAGGCTATCGATCATTGTGAATATCCTTTAAGGAAATCTTCTATATTTCCGCAATATAGAATATTTCCAAATCTTCTATCTCCAACTTCCGATAGCTTTCTTGTACACCACGTCACATCTTGTTCAGTCCACATCACCTTGTGTGTTAAGCTCCTTTGTTCGATAGAATCTTGAACTTACATTCTCCCCCTTTTTGTCTAAATGTGTGCATCATCTCATTTGTTAAACTTAGAACAAGCAACAACATATTTGCAACAAATATTTCACATAGAACAGTTCTAATGATCCATGAAAAATAAAAACAACTTTAATCTTAAACCTCACAAAGAACAGGAAACTTCATCATACGTTCACATCATTCCCAAGCAACCAAAAGAACAAAAAAACACTGGTTCATCCAAAAAAGAGATTAAAAGCATAACATCGAAACAAGTCAACAAAACAGAGAATGAACTAATCATCTCGCTCAACTTCCGTGCTCTCCTCATCGTCGTAGTCTGTATCATACTCGCCAGATCCTGTCTGCTTAGGATACTGTGGGTATTTTCCCCCTGAGATGGTCACACATTTTACAAAAACACAAGTTCAAGACTATCACAATTTCAATAATCATAAAGGTAGAAAAGACATACTGCGGATACGACGTTGGATGTAGCGTAAGCCTCGGATTGAGTTCTCAATATCCCTTGCAAGGTTAGGAGCTTGCGCTTCTTCTTCATTGTCCGAGCCACGACCAGCCTTAGGATCCAGTTTGATGTTGAGCGGATATCCATTTGGTGACCATCTCGAGCCGTAACATTAACATCTCTTTGAAAATAGAGTATCTGAAAGATCAAATTCGTAAAATGATCTTTTTTATCAGCTTGCGGAGAATGCGCCATGTCCATGATTTGATCATAAACCAAGCGTTCATAGTTAAACGGTTTCCCTTGGTGCAGCATGTGTAAGAATCGAAGCCTCTCTCGGACCATTGTCGTTGTCTTTGAGCTTGGAATCCAATTGGAACAACACATCTTGTAGAGCACTTGAAATTTTGGAAGTAAGTTCTTTGATTGAACTCCTTCCCACCGTTTGCGTCGTCCACCAGTAAGAACCGAGACTGCTTGATCAATGTCTTCTTCATCCCAATCAGTTTTCATTGAACATTGTAAGATAGCTTTCTGAGCCGAGAATTTTGCAGGAAGACATCTGATGAGTTTTTTCACAAGCTTCTTTTCATTGTATTTTTTACCAAGCACTGAAGCTTCGTTTGCGATTGTGCTACGTTTTGCTGTGAAACTTCCAATCGTTTCATTCTCTTCCATCTTGAGATTTTCGAATTGTGATGCAAGAAAGTCTAACCGAGTCCATTTTACACTTGCGTCACCTTCAAAATGGTTCACGAGTGTGTCCCACGCTTCTTTGGCTGACTCACATCCTTGAATTATCTTGAATTGTTCTGTGTCTACCGCAAACATGATGGTAGAGATTACTCTTGAGTTGTACTTTGAAGCTTTTTTCTCCTCTTCAGTCCATCTTTCCAACGGTTTTGATACTTTGGATTTGTATTCCAAGATCTCAATGGGTTCTTCCCAGCCATTTTGCACTGCATACCAAGCCATCTCATCAATTGAGCGAATGATGAGTCTCATTCTAACTTTCCAATGTCCAAAGTTTTGCTCTTCAAGCATGATCGGTTTTAAAACCGCCATGAGTTCCTTTGTCTCCATACCCTCTCCAAGATCTCACCATGTAACTTAGATTGCCTGCTTTGATACCAAATGAAAGAACTAGAGATATGGTTGTCAAGGATTAAACTCAAGTGCAAACACAAAACTCAAAATTTATTAGAATTCTCTTGAACAGATTACACTTTAATCCTGTTCAATCAGCTTGACACGTCTTCACTGCTGTGAAATGCCACTGACCAAATCCTAATCTACCCAACCTTACCGTACAACAACAGTTCCACTTCTCTCTCTTTGTTCACTCACCAGAGACACACCAAAAACACTTAATCAACCACACTGATTCTTTCTCACTAGAACGGCTAACCCTAACTCGGGTCATCTCACCACTTTTTATAGGCTATCGATCATTGTGAATATCCTCTAAGGAAACTTCTATATTTCCGCAATATAGAATATTTCAAAATCTTCTATCTCCAACTTCCGATAGCTTTCTTGTACACCACGTCACATCTTGTTCAGTCCACATCACCTTGTGTGTTAAGCTCCTTTGTCCGATAGAATCTTGAACTTACAATACGGACATTTAGCCTCCGGTATCCACCTTTACTATCTTGATTCCTGCAACTTCCGCTTGCTATGCGCTATTGGTTTTGGCAAACTCTGCTCTTAAGGGGTCACACTACAAAAAAACTGTAAATCCACGGATTTATTCGTGGTTATGAGTCTTAATTCGTGACTATTTCGGCCATATCCACAAATATTAATAGAAAAATTTGTGGCTATTGACTCGTAAATATCGGTCAATCGTGACAATTCGTGGCTACGCTTCCACGGATAGTTGATAGGTTCTAAGTTTTACCCTATTCTAAACTGCAAGTGAACAGCAATGTCGAGTAGTATATAGGGCTATCGAATCCACAGGGACACTTGGTCTCAATAGAAACCGAAACGTAGAGATTAAACTAGAAATAAAGCAAGTAGTGAAGTAAATAAATGGCGTTGCAAGAAAGTAAACAGTAGCAGGATCAAATTAAACTCAGTTCTAGAAATCAAATCACGGAAATAGAGTTAACCAAATCTCTTTGCGAAAACTCTCTAAGCCTAAGTGCAGTAACCCAAATCTCTTTGCAATTACTAACAGATTATACTAGCATTAAGTTCAAGTTCGATATGTTCACAATTAAACTAAGCCAAATCTCTTTGCAAATAATTTAATTGCTCAACCTAAATAGTTCAGATTCCTAAACCCCACTCTCGTGACGTATTTAGCAACCTAAGATCTAGATTCTAATTGATCAAGTTAGAACTAGCTTTAAGCACAATTTAGTTTGAAGAACATTCTAATCATGTGAATCCTAACTGAATTAAACAAGTCTAGCAAGTCATCAAACCCTAATGAGAAACCCTAAACTCAACTATGGATCTACTCAGACATGATTAATGAAAACATAATCAAAGAAATAATAGATTGCATATAAGAAATTAAATAGATAAAGGGGTTCGAAATCTTCTCCAAAATAAGTGAATACAGGAAATAGATCAGCCCCAAAAGCTCTAGAAATCTCTTAGATCTAAGTATCAAAGCGTAACTAAATAAAACACCAAAAACTAGTATATATAGGCATAATCTCGGATGGGGCTTCTGTGTAAATACTGGAACTATCTTGGGCTTCTTTGCAAATCTTCATAACTTCATTAAACCGACATGTACGGCCCATCTCGGTAGTGTGTCGACCGATGCACAAGGTGTGTCGGTCGATGCATGATAAATAAATCAGGCAGTGACTTCAGCTCTCGGCCAAAACGTCCCAAAAGTCCCAAAATGCTCCAAATATCTCCAATTAGCTCCAAACTTGATTAAACCTGTAAAAGACTCTAAACGAATACAAAAGACACTAAAAACACATCTATATCATGGTCTAAACTGGGTAAAAACCATGATATATCAACTCCCCCACACTTAGTCTTTGCTTGCCCTCAAGCAAAACAGAGAACTAAAATGTAGTGAAGAGGTTTGAAAACTCTTCAGAAACTCATTTTGTCCTAGAAGCAGCAGCATTCAGATTCCCCTTAGTAATCCACATGAAAGAATCAATCTACAGACATCAAGACCAACATATACTTCCCCCACACTTAGCAACTGTCCTAAGTAAACTCCACAATCACATTCAAGCATTCAAATTCTCCCTACTGACTTCTGCAAGTATTAAAGTGCGGTCTCACCTAAGGAGTATCGATCAAAGGGCACATGGGTTCTTACTTTGCCAGCTCTAGACCACCATACTATCTTTCTCTAGTCCCTTTCTTCTCTTTCCCTTCCTTAACAACTGATTTTTCCCCATTGGGTATCATTTTATTTTTTTTTATCAGTGTTCTTCCCGTTATGGGGTGTACTTTGGACACATTCCATGGATACACAGGATATGAGAGTTTTAGCTACCATTCCCATGACCACTTCGGAGTTACTAACTCATCCTCAGTTTATTATCTTTTTTTTTTTACTTTATGGAAGGGGAGAAGGGAACTAGATAGGACAGGTTTACAAGCTGTGTCAGAACTAGCAAAGGAACCCGACACAAAGTATACCAAGCCCTTAGGTGAGAAAATCTAAGTCAGTATTAGGGGTGAAGTCAGTAAAAGGATCCTCTGATACCTGAAGTGATGTGGGTGTCCTCAGTAGGTTGATCCGTGATGGGGTTTTCTAATAGTCATAGATTAATCTGCAGCTTCATCTCAATGGTCACTTAAGTTCCTGCAAATGCTGCTAATCTTCTCAAAAAATCATTGTTTCCTACTTAAACAAATTTTGACTCGAAAAACAAATTTTTTTTTTTTTTTAAATTTAACTGACTCTTAAGAAAACAAAAGAAAGTAATTAGTAGAACCTCCCCCACACTTAAGACACACTGTCCCCAGTAGTGTCAAGCAAGGGATTGGTTAAAAGAAAGAAAACAAAAATTAGTGAATTGAATGGTTAGTTCTCTCGGGTTTTACCTCTGTCGCAGTCAGGCATCGATCGTTGCACTAGGTGCACCGACCGTTGCTGTGCGATTTTCGTTGGGGATCGATCGTTGCTCAGGACCGCAACGATCGCTGCAATGCGATTCTTTCGTATTGTGACGATCGACACAATGGTGTGTCGATCGACGCACTGCGTTTTTTTTTTCACGAACCCTGCAACCAAAAACTCACCAAAACAGAAACAAAAACATAAAATCTAGAAAAATACTAAAATCAAAATACAAAAATGAAAACAGTGGGTTGCCTCCCACTCAGCGCTCTTTTAACGTCAATAGCTTGACGTTTCAGATGATCTAGGTGGAGGGTGCATCATCCAGAGGCAGAATCTGACCTTCTGGAATCTCGGCCTTAGCCCAATAATGTTTCACCCTCTGTCCATTCACAGTGAATTCAATACCATCCTTACCAGTTAGAACGACAGCTCCATACGGACGCACCTCTTTGATTGTGAAAGGGCCAGACCACCTTGATTTCAGCTTTCCTGGAAACAAATGCAAACGAGAGTTATATAAAAGTACCTGATCATTAGGCTCAAATTGTCTGGAGACAATCTTCTTGTCATGATATGCCTTAGTCCTCTCCTTGTACAGCTTTGAGTTTTCATAAGCAAAATGTCTAATCTCATCCAACTCATTCAGCTGCACCAATCTCCTTTCCGCAGCAGACTTAAAATCAAAGTTCATCTGTTTCACAGCCCATGCTGCTTTATGCTCAAGTTCCACTGGCAGATGACATGCCTTTCCATATAGCAGATGGAATGGAGTGGTCCCAAGTGGTGTCTTGAATGCTGTCCTGTAAGCCCATAATGCATCATCCAACTTTGCTGCCCAATCCTTCCTTGTCTTTCCAACTGTCTTCTCAAGGATCTCTTTGATCTGCCTGTTAGAAACTTCGACTTGTCCACTAGTTTGAGGGTGATAAGGCGTAGCGACTCGATGATGAACTCCATGCTTCTTCAGCAGCTTTTCGAAAACCTTATTGATGAAATGAGATCCTCCATCACTTATCACTATACGAGGCACTCCAAATCTGGGGAATATGATGGTCTTAAACAGCTTAATGACCACCGAAGAATCATTGGTTGGACTAGCTATTGCTTCGACCCATTTAGACACATAGTCCACATCAACCAAAATGAATTTATTCCCATAGGATGAGGGAAAATGGCCCATGAAATCTATGCCCCAGCAATCGAAAACCTCAACTTCCAGAATGAAATTCTGAGGCATCTCATGCTTCTTGCTGATTTTCCCTCTCCTCTGACAAACATCACACTGAGAGACGAAAGAATGGGTGTCTCTGAACATTGTTGGCCACCAGAAACCTGCTTGCAGAACTTTAGACACAGTCTTGAATGTAGCAAAATGTCCAGCATAATCTGATCCATGACAATGGAAGAGGATGTCTGGAACTTCTGATTCAGCAATGCATCTCCTGTAAAGGCCATCTGAACAGTGCTTATAGAGATAAGGCTCATCCCAGTAGTATCTTCTAAGTTCCCTAAAGAACCTTTTCTTTTCATAGCCCTTTAGATCATCTGGTTCAGTCTCAGCAGCAAGGTAGTTAGCTATATCTGCATACCAGGGTCGATCAGAGGTTGCCACAGCAGAGATCTCGAAATCATAATTTCCAATTCTGATTTTAAAAGACTCTCGGTTCGTATCAGACGTGCATCGACCGTTGCGTATGCATGTGTCGATCGTTGCTTCCCCGATACTTGTATCGACCGTTGCCAACGTAGCATCGATCGACACAAGGCGATTTTCCCGACAGTTCTGCAACTCACCTCCCAAATCAATCTCAAAAACTGTATCAACCATGTTGACGTTTTCCTCAGGCAAATAGTCATTTATGGGCACGTCTTCCTCAACCAGCATCCTTGAAAGGTGATCAGCAACTCCATTCTCAACTCCCTTCTTGTCCCTCACTTTGATATCAAACTCCTGAAGCAACAGAATCCATCTCAACAATCTTGGCTTAGCATCTTTCTTCTGCATCAGATACTTCAGGGCTGAATGATCAGTATGAACAATCACTTTAGAACCAACAAGATAGGGGCGAAATTTCTCGAAAGCAAAGACAACAGCTAACAGCTCTTTCTCTGTGGTTGCGTAGTTCCTCTGTGCATCATCTAGTGTCCTACTAGCATAATAGATAGCATGAAGCTTTCTGTCCTTCTTCTGTCCCAGAACAGCTCCTACAGCAAAGTCACTTGCATCACACATAACCTCAAAAGGTAAATCCCAATCCGGTGGCTGGACTACTGGAGCACTTACTAAAGCCTGCTTGATCTGTTCAAATGCAGTCTTACAGTCTGCATCGAACTCAAATTTGGTATCCTTACACAGCAAAGCAGTTAGTGGCCTAGCAATTTTGCTGAAGTCTTTGATGAACCGTCTATAAAAGCCAGCATGTCCAAGAAAGCTTCTTATACCCTTAACAGAATCAGGTGCCTGCAGGTTGGTCATTACCTCAATCTTAGCGCGATCCACTTCGATCCCTGCTTCAGACACTTTATGTCCAAGGACAATACCATCTTTGACCATGAAATGGCACTTTTCCCAGTTAAGGACCAAGTGCTTTTCTTCGCATCTAGTCAGTACCTTGCATAGATTATCTAAACATTCATTATAAGATGATCCATAGACTGAGAAGTCATCCATGAATACCTCCATAAAGTATTCAATCATATCAGTGAATATGGACATCATGCATCTCTGAAAAGTGGCAGGAGCATTACAGAGTCCAAAAGGCATCCTACGGTAAGCAAATGTGCCATATGGACAAGTGAAAGTAGTCTTTCCCTGATCTTCTGGGTGGATAGGAATCTGAAAGAAACCTGAGTATCCATCGAGGAAACAGTAGTAAGGGTGATTGGCTAACCTCTCTAGCATCTGGTCAATGAAAGGCAAGGGAAAGTGATCATTTCTAGTCGCAACATTCAGTTTCCTGTAATCTATGCACATCCTGTGTCCCGTCACAGTCCTAGTAGGTATCAGCTCATTCTTCTCATTCTTTACAACTGTGACTCCACCTTTCTTAGGTACTACATGGACTGGACTGACCCAATCACTGTCTGAAATAGGATAGATGATCCCAGCATCCAGTAGTTTCATAATCTCTTTCTTAACCACTTCCTGGAGATTAGGATTAAGCCTTCTCTGATGCTCAATATATGTCTTAGACTCATCCTCAAGATGTATCCGATGCATGCACAGTTTTGGTGAGATACCTGAAATGTCATCAAGAGAATAGCCAAGAGCTTTGCGATGCTTGCGCAGCTTGCTTAGCAGTAAAGTGAGCTCTGCGTTGTTTAAACTAGCGTTAACTATCACTGGATAAGTTGAATTAGGTCCAAGAAACGCGTACCTTAGCCCGGAAGGAAGTTGATTCAAATATATTTTCGGAGCTTTTTCTTCTGCCCAGTCTGCGTCGCTTTGCAACGACCGATGCTTGGCAAGTGTCGATCGTTGCATCGTCGCGTCAGATACTTCAACCTGCATTGCAACTTCAACAGAATCCATCAGTCTTGTATAGCACATTGCTGACTCGTCCTGCAGGTACTCCAACTCCATTATAGAGCTCAGTAAAGCTCTTTCTAGTGGATCTTCAGCATGTGACTGGTGAAAGTACTCTGCAGCTAAGTCACTAAGTGTGTCCACATAGAAAGTCTGTCCGTCGATGGTTGGTCTCTTTACCAGCTTGTTTATATCAAAACTCATCTTCAGATCCCCCACATTCAGAACTATTTTACCTCTCTGACAGTCAATCATTGCACCAGCTGTAGCTAAGAAAGATCTACCCAAAATTAGCGGATCCTTTGGTTCCTGTCCATACTGGAGAACCACAAAGTCAGTAGGTATCGCACATTGGCCAATCATTATAGGCACATCCTCCAATACTCCTTCGGGAATCCTGATCGTTCTGTCTGCTAGAACCAGTGATATCCTAGTGGGTCTGAAATCAGTCATACCGAGCCTCTTAGCAACTGAGAGAGGCATAAGGTTCACACTGGAGCCAAAATCACATAAGGATCTTTCGAATCTCTCCCTGTAGATAGTACAATCCAATACAAAGCCCCCAGGATCTTTTAATTTCTCAGGAGTTCTGCCTTGAATCACTGCACTGCATACCTCACTGATCATCATCACACTCTCTTCATCAGTCCATTTTCCAGCAATCATATCTTTAAGGCATCTCCTCATCATTGGCGAGCTATCCATGAAGTCAAGCAAAGGCACTTCAACTTTCACCTTTTTTATGAACTCTTTACATTTGGCATACTGCCTCTCGCTTTTAGCCTTCGTGGGATTCTTGGGATAGGGAATTTTAGGTTTGTAAACTCTTTCGGTTGACTGGTTTGATTTTTCAGGTTTTGAATCCTCAGCAGTCGCCTTGCATCGACCGTCACTGTATTTGTGTCGATCGTTGCTGGGCGACTTTGTAACGACAGTTTCTTCGTTATCGCTTTGCGTCGACCGTTGCTTGGTAGCATCGAGCGATGCATCGCGAATATCACGGATTTCATCTTCCAATTCTTCAATCTCCGTGAGTTCCTCAACGCTCAGCTGCTTGTTCTGGTTGGGCAACAATTCCTTACCACTTCTCAAGGTTACTGCATTGCATTGGTACTTGGGATTAGCGTTTGTTCTTCCTGGAAGATATCCATTTTCCCTCTGAGCATGTCCAACAGTTCTTGCAACCTTAGCATCAAGCTCCTTCATATGTGTGCTCAGGTATTCAATCTTCCCATCTAGCTCCTTATGGACTGTATCTATTCTCTTGTGTATGTCTGCGTCGCTTTTAATCTGCCCCTCCAGCAGCTTGTTCATCATGGTCTCCATTTTACTCTCAAAAGCAGATCCGTAAGCTCTCTGAGAATTCTGTCCATAAGGCTTCTGAAAATTACTGGTCTGTCCATAGCTCGATGAGTTCTGATTGCCTGTGTAGGCACTTTTCTGTCCTCCACCGGAAAATCTGTTTCCAGATTGATATCCAAATCTGTTTCCTTGGAAACCAGATCCTCCGATGTAATTCACATCCTCTTCCTGAGTGTCCTCCTCAGTCTGAATTACCTCTACCTCTTGAGCAAAGTGGACAGCCTTCTTTTCACCTAGAAGAGTGCAGATTTTGTCCATCCTGGATCTCAGTTCAGCCATCTCTGAGTTATCAACACTTCCACTAGGTTTCTTCCTCCTTTCATCCATAGTCTTGCAGCTGTTGCTGCCAATTAGATTCTCAATCAACTGCTTAGCCTGTGTAGGATTCCTGGTGTTGAAGTTGGCATTACTGGAATTGTCCAGCGCAGACTGATATGGAAGATCTATTCCTCTGAAGAAAATACCAATCAGCTGAACTTCAGTGAATCCATGGTGTGGGCAGTCACGCTGATACTGCTTAAATCTTATCCAGGCAGTCTTTAAAGGCTCCACATCTCCTTGGGAGAAAGTGAGTATGTCCTGTCTGGACTGGTCTGAACGCGCATCATCATAGAAGTGACGCAGGAACTCACTCTTTAAAGCTGCCCAAGTGGTATATTGGCCAGGTGCCAGCTGCCTCAGCCATACACTAGCGTCTCCAGCAAGACTGTGTGGAAATAACTTAAGGAACAGATAGTCCGGGCACACTCCCTCATACTTCATGCCAGTAACTATGTCCTCAAACCGATCAATGTGATCCATAGGCTGCTCCGCTTGGTGACCATGAAAAGCAATCTGTCTCATCAGCTGGTAGTAGATGGTCTTGACCTCAAAGTCATTCCTCTCAAAGGTAGGAAGCACTAAAGCTGCTCGGTTTGCATGAAACTCATCAGGTCTGTTGTAGTCAGCTAGTGTCCTCTCATGAACCACCATCCGTCTATCTTGAGCTTGTCTTTGACCCTGGTTTTGTTCCTGTTGCAGTTGCTCAGGAGGGTCAGGGATGACATTCCCTTCAGCATCAACCCTTTGCCCAGCAGCATTGTAAGGATTGTTCTCCGGATCCCTCAGGGTACCCTCAGCATCTGGTATCAAGATCAAACGTTCTCGTACCATTCTCTCTCTTCTTTCTCTTCTGTTAGCTCTTTCTAAACGTCCAAGTTCCTCTAGATTGAGATTAACCAAGCTCGAGTTCGGATTACTTCGAGTTTTCTGCGTTGGCATAAACTGTCTGTAATCGTCCAGCAACGATCGATGCTATCAGTGCAACGATCGATTCAATCTCAGAATCGCCTAGTGTCGATCGACGCAAGGTGTGCAACGGTCGACGCAAGGCGAGAGTCGTACCTGCGACAGAAAGAAATAGAGAAAAAGTTAGCAAAATCAAAAAATAAAAACGAAAAAGAACAAAAACAAAAAGAAAAATTTCTAGTAAAAACCCTAAGTTCGGTCCTATCGAAGACTCAAAGAGTCCCCGGCAACGGCGCCAAAAACTTGATAGGTTCTAAGTTTTACCCTATTCTAAACTGCAAGTGAACAGCAATGTCGAGTAGTATATAGGGTTATCGAATCCACAGGGACACTTGGTCTCAATAGAAACAGAAACATAGAGATTAAACTAGAAATAAAGCAAGTAGTGAAGTAAATAAATGGCGTTGCAAGAAAGTAAACAGTAGCAGGAATCGGTTTTGTAAGCAATAAACTAAAAGCGTCAAGCCTAGGGTATTCTCAGGAAATCAGACAAGCAGACAAGCTAATCAGTCAGGATCAAATTAAACTCAGTTCTAGAACTCAAATCACGGAAATAGAGTTAACCAAATCTCTTTGCGAAAACTCTCTAAGCCTAAGTGCAGTAACCCAAATCTCTTTGCAATTACTAACAGATTAAACTAGCATTAAGTTCAAGTTCGATATGTTCACAATTAAACTAAGCCAAATCTCTTTGCGAATAATTTAATTGCTCAACCTAAATAGTTCAGATTCCTAAACCCCACTCTCGTGACGTATTTAGCAACCTAAGATCTAGATTCTAATTGATCAGGTTAGAACTAGCTTTAAGCACAATTTAGTTTGAAGAACATTCTAATCATGTGAATCCTAACTGAATTAAACAAGTCTAGCAAGTCATCAAATCCTAATGAGAAACCCTAAACTCAACTATGGATCTACTCAGACATGATTAATGAAAACATAATCAAAGAAATAATAGATTGCATATAAGAAATTAAATAGATAAAGGGGTTCGAAATCTTCTCCAAAATAAGTGAATACAGGAAATAGATCAGCCCCAAAAGCTCTAGAAATCTCTTAGCTCTAAGTATCAAAGCGTAACTAAATAAAACACCAAAAACTAGTATATATAGGCATAATCTCGGATGGGGCTTCTGTGTAAATACTGGAACTATCTTGGGCTTCTTTGCAAATCTTCATAACTTCATTAAACCGACGTGTACGGCCCATCTCGGTAGTGTGTCGACCGATGCACAAGGTGTGTCGGTCGATGCATGATAAATAAATCAGGCAGTGACTTCAGCTCTCGGCCAAAACGTCCCAAAAGTCCCAAAATGCTCCAAATATCTCCAATTAGCTCCAAACTTGATTAAACATGTAAAAGACTCTAAACGAATACAAAAGACACTAAAAACACATCTATATCATAGTCTAAACTGGGTAAAAACCATGATATATCAATAGTCACAAAGTAATTATAGCCCCGAATAGCAACAAACTTTTTGTGGCTATAAAAGCCACAAATATATACGAAAATAACCGTGGATAATACTATAAAATAACCACAAAGTGATTATGGATATATCCACGAATAGCTATGAATTCATTCGTGGCTATAGTATTAATTTTTTTTTAAAATGATTATACAAATAATAAACTAAAATTAAAATTAATAATTATTCAATTTTACATTAATTATAAATATAATATATATAAAAGCCTAAAATAATGTTATGAGACAATTAGGTACAAAATCAAGAAGAAGGCAGAAACTCAAAGACTACATATGATGTGACTTAAAGGCAAGTGAACAGTAGTTTGTCGGTGTGTTAATTACCATTTGCCCCTTATTTTTTTTTCTAACACTCTTATTTTTTTTATTCTTCGGTTCTTCTTCTTCTCTTTCTTCTGAGTTATTCCATGACGTAAAAATCAGATAAAATGCAGAATTTATCAACAATCTGGTGAAATGTTTGGCAACATTTAGAGTTGACTCGGTATATATCAGGTCAATTTAATGATTGATAACATGCTATACTATTATGAAAGTGCTAACATATTGTGTAACATGTTAAATTATTTATTATACAACTAAACATATATATTTGTTTTAAATTTTTTGTTTTGCATACTAACTTAGTTATTAACAAGTTAATTTTTGTGTTGTATAACATGTATATACTTAAAGAGACTTAAATGATTGATCATTATTAATATTATTCCTATACAAAGCTTATTATATAATTTGTGTGTATACACAATAAAACACATTTAACATCAACCATCAAAATATAAAAAAATATTATTATATGCAATCACAAATATTAGTTGTCTAACATTTTAGTCATCTATGATTATTATATTTGTTGGATGCTATAAACTTTGATATTTTACCATATGCAATATTAGAATGGTTAACATTGTTATTAGATATGTTATTAAATATGTTAGATATGTTTGTCTAAGTGCAGATTCGCCCAAATGTCCAAGACCATTCAAAAACCAAGCGAATATTCTCAAAACCTCATGATCACAATCACTTAAATCTCTCCATTCTTTTAATAACAAAGATATAGCCAGTTTAATAGCAATCAAACTATTAATGAAAAACTAGATACTCATTGAAAAAGGGTTTCCACTACAGCAGACGAGCCTGAATCTAATAGATTGCATATAAGGCAAAAAATTTGTTTCACTGTAAATTTTAAAGCAATTCGGAGAAAACATGTGTTCAACTTCTTGTTAATGATTCTATAACCAGGTGAGCTGATACCATAGATAGCGCTCTCGTTGAGCGAACAATTGATGCGGCGTGAAGATCGTGATGTTCTCATCTCCATTTCTTGTAACCTCCTTCCTTAATTTCTTCTCGCGGGACCGAATCTTTGTTAACCATACCACCAAATCCGAATTGATGATACTCCAACCTAGCCGTAATGAATCCTCCTTGCAGCTGATACTCCGATCCCCTCTATCACATCCCAAATTAGTGAAAAATTTGTATGTGGGTTCCTTCGTCTCCTTCACTGAATCCAAATCACCGATCCCTTATTTGATTACATTGAAGATCGCAAATCCCATCCAAAACGAACCGAAAACCTCATCCTCAACAAGATCGAGGGACATCTCTGTAATCCCTCAACACATCGTCGAAATCGCCCTCAGGAACGTCTCTAAAGAGAAGGAATTTGATTTTAAAAGTGAAATCGGAGGAAGCTTACTTGCGTGTTTAGGAAAGAGAAGGAGTCTCACATAGAGAGAGAGGAAGAACTTGCGTTGATTTTGCTTTTTTTACCTGACATGGTGCAATTAAATCTCATTATTTTAATAACAAAAATTTTATAGATTCGGTAGAGATTTCTAGACACATAGGGGTACAAGTGGAATTAAAAAAAAGTTCACAGTGTTTGTCCATTTCTTTAATTACGTACAAACTCTTGTATATATGATGCAATTTCTCTATTATTAAACAACACATAAAAGAAATAAAAAATACAAAAATACAAAAGAAATACACAAATACATATAGCCTTCCGTATCCATCGCCGTCTCACCGTTGCAGGTCATCGCCGCTAAAGATGGTTGTTGCAGGTTATCGCCGCTGAAGGTGGTTGTTGCTTGGAGATGCTAATCGAGTTCTGGAGACGGCGGCATTGGTGAAGGAGGAGTAGAGACTCTAACAGAGACGGAGAAACATATGGAATTGTCATCTTCAAGCATGGATGTATTGAAACAGATAGAATCAGAATCGATTGTTCTGGCTGCCGGCGGTGGAATTGCTGTCACCCTGAATCGTCTTCTCCATGGATTTGTTGAAACAGATGGAGTCTTTGTCTTCAAGCATTGTCGTCTCGGAGGTGGAATCGTCGTCAGAGAAGCACAGAAACACGATTAGATGAGTGAAGACGAGCTAGGTTGTGAAGATCGTTCGATTAGCTTTTACAGAAAAAAGAGAAGAAGATCGAATCAGATCTTCTTTTTTTTCTCTAATGGCGCAGGTTGAAGGAAGTAGGGTTAGGGAGATGAAGGAAAAAAATGAAATACGATCCAATGGCTGAGATTTAAGATCAATGTTGATCTAACGGCTGATATTAGTGATTCATGTGATCTTAATTTCAACCAATAAGAAGACATCTGTGGATCTAATTAATATATGGTAACTAAAAATACTTTTAAAAATAATAAAATTAACTAAAACAAAATTTTCAAAATATTAAATTTTAAATATAACATATAAAAACTTTTAAATTAAAAAATATATAAAATATTAGTAAATATGGGTATATGTAGTAATTAAAATTAGTGTTAAATAGTTTTTGATATTTTATAGTATTTAAAATATGAGTAAATATGAGTACATATTTTTATTTTATAAGTGTTGAATTTTAGTTTTGGATATGTCACAGTATTAAAATTTTATTAATTAGAGTTTTGGTTATACTTTAGAATTGTAGGGTTTGTTTATGGTTTAGGTTTTTATATATTAGTTTTATGTATTAGTTTTGTTTATACTATATATTTTAAATATTAGTTTTATGTTTATATAATTAATTTTTATATTTTGATTTTATGGTTTATGATTAAGAGTTAGGTTTAGGGTATGATTATAGTTTAGTATATAGAATTTAAAATATTGTATTTAAGGTTTAAGTGAATGTTTCAAATAATGGATTTGTAATTGTTTTTAATAATCTTAATTTTGGATATATGGTATAATAATTGGAATTTTATTAATTATATTTTTGTTTATAATTATTAGATTTTTGATTATAGTTTCAGGTTTATTTATATATATATATATATATATATATATATACATGGTTTATTTAGGATATGAATATTGTGGTATTGGATTTGAAAATAATAGTTTTATGTATATATAATTAATGGTTTGTATTTTAATTTATAGTTTATGATTAAGAGTTTAAGGTTTAGAGTTTGATTATGGTTTATAGTATAAGGTTTAAAAGGTTATATTTAAGGTTTTAAGTTAAAGTTTGAATATAGTAGATTTGGAAATAATTTTTTTTATAAGTTTTGAATCCTAATTTTAGTTATATTATTGTATTTAGATTTTTAGTTATTATATTTTTAGTTATATTTTAAGGTTATGTATATATGGTTTATTTAATTTAGGATATGAATCTTGTGGTATTGGATTTGAAAATAATAGTTTTATGTTTATATAATTAATGGTTTGTATTTTTATTTTATAGTTTATAATTAATAGTTAAGGTTTAGAGTTTGGGGTTTTAGGGTATATTTAGGGTTTAGGGTTTTGAATAGCCACATATAAAATAATGACTATCCGTGGCTATTTCGCAATTGATGGCTATATTTTCTACAAATAGCCACAATTTTTTTTTTGTGGTTGGTCGTGCCTAACTCATTCCACAGATATTTCGTGGCTATCTGTGGCTAAATTTTCCACAAATAGCTACGACTCCAGGTTGTGGCTACGTAGCCACGAAAAATATCGTGTCTAGTCGAGGCTATGTTCTTCCATGATTGTTTTGTGGCTATTTGTGGTTAATTTTCCACGGATAGCCCCAAACGTTATTTCGTGGCTAAATAGCCACGAATGGCTACAAAATAACCACAAATTTCAAAAAGCCACGACCGATCCGTGGCTGGGTCGTGGCTATTTACAGTTTTTTCTTGTAGTGTCATCACCTGCAAATCTACCCTCTGATAACTTGGTCTCGACCTCGCCAGTCATTCTGCCTCTGCCGTATGAAATTCTTGGCTCTTCTCAGCAGAACCCAAGTTTGTCTGGTATTCTTAAACAACACATCTCGCAAACTACAGATGCTCTTTCTAATTCTATGGCACTCTGTTCAGAGACTTTCAACTGGGAAGCTAATCTAATCTCGCCGTCTAGGGTTCTTGTCTCAGCCAACCCGGTCTCAATTTCTCCGACATGAGATGTAGGGTTAAGATCTCAAACACAATCTTCAAAAGAGGTTCCCAACTCCACATAAATTATATAGTAGGAAACTTCTATGGTAAGCCTCCATCTTATGGAAAAATATGGGTGGTGTTGAATTATTTATGGGGTAAAGATAAGAAAGTTACAATCTATCACCTAAATAATAATGCTTTCCTATTTTATATCCCTTTGCCATCGATTTGGAAACGAGTTTTGCAGCACGGGTTATGGATTCACCTTTCTTCGTTACCGAATGGAAATAAGAGTTTAGTACCAATTCGCTGTCTCTGGATAAGGCGCCAATATGGAAATGAGTAAGGGCATTCCTTTTGATCTAATTACCCTAGATGGCCTGAGTATAATATGCAAACCACTAGGTAAAGCTATCGATACGAAACCAATTCACGAGTATTTCTTCCACATAAATCAAGATAGTGGTGGATCTCACAAAACCACTTGCTAATGAGATTGAAGTCGAATGCGAGGATGGGAAAGTGTTGGTGTTAAGTGTAACTTATCCATGGCTCCCTCCACTTTGTACCTACTGCAATGAAATAGGCCACAAATCTGCTCTTTGCCCATCTGCGCCACCGGAAGAAAAATGCAAAAGAAAGATAATCCTCGCAAGAAGGATACTGAATGGAGACATGTCAAGGTAAAGGACCAAAAGGATAAGCATATTTAGATAGTGGATATGGAGACGAATTCAGAGGAAGGCTGTAGTAGAGCAAATACGAGTGTTGCTGAGGAGGGCGTACCACCACCAAATTCAGTCTCTCTTGTTCAAACTCCGTATTCACTAAGGGTGTTTTGCAGTCCACAACATGTAGCTCAGGCAGTGAGGTTGTTTTGGATTCTGCCACATTTAGCTCTGGCAATGAGGCTCATATCATATGAAACGTGATCGGCGTTTCATCTACTGAAGAAGGTGAGTATATCATGGTGAAATCTAAGCTTGCTCAAAAACATGTATTTTTTTCGCAACGTGACTCTCCTTCGACAGTTAACCCTTTTGAAATCCTACAAGGAGGACTATGCTATGGTAATCGCTCTAGTCAGTGGAAAGTCCTCCTATTTGTCTCTATCGGCATTGAAGAAGGCTAAGAAGTGTAAGACTCGGTCTAATAAATTCCCTATTCAAGGTGGTATCCTTCCCATTGGGTGGAAGGATGATCACAAATCAAATTAAATCCATGTTGGATACATTTTTTTATGGAATGCCCGAAGAAGTAACACACTTCAAAGCATAACCCACTAAATAAATGGCTTGATAAGAGTTCATTAACTTTTGGGGAACTTTTAGAAATGCATGTATGTTAAGCAAATAAGCAACTTGTTTTTTCGGCAATCTGTGTAGGTTGGTCTCTACTCGATAATTATCATTTTTCGGATTTGGGGGAAGGTATGGATCATCTTCAAGGATCCAACAAAGGGCTGGCTGTAGTTTAGGGATCTTCAGAATATAACGTGTGAAGTTACTATCGAAAATATAATGGTCCTTATTTATACGGCTGTATACCCTTCTAATGTGGAGGAGGAGAGAAAAGAGCTTTGGACTTCTTTGCGTTATAATCGCTTCCTTTGATCTTGGTTATAAGGCATGGATAGTAAATGGTGATTTAAACGAGATTGTGAACCCCTAAATTTTTTTTAATGCATCTATTGTGAGAACAACAAGAGTTTTCGTCAAGCTGCAGTTGGATCCACCCATATTCGGTACTCGTCCGTTCATGTTCTTTAACCTTATAACCAACCACCAAAACTAGATGGAGCGTGCAAAGTCGAATTTCAGGAGTTTAGGAGTACGTATGAGTTCATGAGTGCATGAGTCAATGTGCCCGCTGTGGTGTATGCCTTCCAAACCAGGGGTCTTAGAGCTTTGTTGCCATTATTAGGTCGGTGTATAGAAAAGTATGGAACATTGTGTCATTTTAAAGGATTTTTGTTTCCAGCTGAAATAGCTTAAAGGGCATATGAAATATTTATTCAAGGATAATTTAAGCGGAATCGAAAAGTGAGTTCTTGAGAAAGCAAACATACTTCAAAGAGAACAGTTTAAAGCTCTAAATGACCCTTATTCTGTAAATGTCGAGAATGAATCATTTGCCCAGCTTATTTGATAACCTCTTCGTATAGCCGGACAAAGCTTCTTTAGGAAAAGGTCGTGGATAAAGTGATTAGGCGACGGAGATGACAATACCCCTTTTTATCAGCGTGTTCTACCTCCAGGAATTCAGGTAATGCTGTTAGAGAGCTAATACATGACGATGGATCTGTTACTTCTTCCCTAAAGAAGATTTATGTATTGGCTCAGTATCATTTCAAAGCCTTTTTATGTTCAGTCAAAGTAGCTTTCTGCCCAAACCTTCCAAAAATGCTTGATTCCCTAATAGTATCCAAATGCTCTAAAAATCAAGCACTCCAGCTGCAGCAAACCTTTACGAGTGATAATATTTCAAAGTTTCAATATCCCTAGAGCTATACAACAAGTGTACATAATGCAATTATTATATGTAAAGGTCGAATCCATAGAGACTCAAGACTTTCACGATAGACTTTCAATATTGAATAAAGCTAAGCAGAAGTGATGTAATGCAAGTAAACAAAGCATAAACAATTAAATCGGTTTGTTGTCAAGATTGGGAAAGCGTCAGGTTCGGGAATTTCTCAGGAAATCAAGAAATGCAAATCAATTATCAGTTAGAATCGAATTAAACACGGTTCTAGAACTCAAATCACATATATAAAATAAACCAAGTTTCGTTGCGAGAATTTACTAAGTCTAAATCCTAAAAACCCAAATGTATTTGCGATTTCTAAGATTAAACTAGCATTAAGCGCATGTTTTATTTGTTCAGAAGGTAATAGAGGTACCTACCACTTCCATGTTCACTCAAAGCTACTGGTTTATCCTCAAATTTAATCCTTTTTAGCTTGAAGGGAAGGGAGAGGGAAACCGTACTCACACATACAAGTCTTACAAGACTAAAAGAGGAATTTGATCCAATATACCAATCCCCTGGGTGAAAAAATCAAGTTAATTTAGGGGCAAGATCAGTAATGGATCCTCTGAATACCTGAGGTGATATGGGTATCCTTGGTAAGTTGATCTGTTTGGGATTTTCTAACAGTCATAGATCGCTACAGACTCGTCCAATGGTCACTTGAGTTCCTGCAAATGTGGTGGTTTCCTTGAAAATTCATAGTTTCCTATACAAGAGTTTGACTTAGTAAAACGACTCAACTGACTTTAATAAAAGAAAAGATGTCACCAGTAAACACCTCCCCCACACTTGAAACACAATGTCCCAATGGAATCAAATCTTAGGCTTGGCGAAAAGTTATAAGGAACAAAGTGAATATGAGATATCGTGAATTACCTTACCCGACAACATGCATCGACCAAGATACAACGTGATGTCAGCTGACATCACATTTTGATCAATACATGGTTGCTTGGTTGAAGGCTGCATTGACTGACGTGCTAGGTGCATCAATCGACACAGAGTGTGGACGTGAATACTGATATTCGCACACAATATCAGTTCATGTTTTCACACAAAATCCAACTTGTCACATATTAATATCACACAAAACACACATCAGAACGCAAAGGTAATATCATAATCATAAATTTCACAAATTACATACACAATTGACTGACTGACGACTCAAGAAAAACATCAAATGACTTAAGTAGAAAGAAAAACAAGAGAAAAATAAAGAAAATACAGAACCTGACAAGTCGAGATCAACAAACTAAAACTACGAGGAGCTCTTATCATCAATCACAACCATGTGATCAGTGGATCTAGAATCCTTAACAGCAGCAGCAGCGTCAGAATCCGACGTAGGAGAGGGTTGACGATGAGGTGCAGGCTGCGGGAAGCTAATTCGTGGAGTGCGTCTGCAAGAACATCCATATACCATGTTCCACATCTCAGTAGGTGGTATCAGAGGCTCGGGATAAACAAAAGGTATGAAGTCATTCTCTGCGAATGTATGTGCAGCTGAATATGAAACTCCCTTGCGGAGCTTGGCGTGTGGAACAGGCTTCAGCAGGTGCTCCAAAGGCTGAAAAATCAGCTTGAATACGTTATTTGTGATCTTCGTGAGTTCTGGCTGTGGGATCTTAATGCTCAAATCTATGATCCCGTGCATCCGTGAAAATCCAGTTACGACATGCTTTCATCCAAGTCTTGCTCCTTAAATGCTCCTCATCCATCCACCTGCGCTTGGTAATGATGTAGCTGCTCGTGCCAATCCAAAGTGCCTGAAGATCGGAGTAAACATGCTGCCAACTATCTCCTGCTTCTTCCCACCGAATTCCTTAACCTTCAGGGTGTAGAGATGGTCTTCAAATACCGCACCCATGTTCAGCGTGTAGCATGACTCAAGCTCTATCCAAAGGTCATTAGGGAAGATGTGACGATCCCTGTGTAGAGCAACAAAAGCTCTGATATCCTTATCTTACTTGGGTCGGCCTTTCAGAATATTGTGTTCTCTAGGAAACACAATACATACCTCAGGACTGGATGTCTCACCTTAGTATGTGTCGTGGTGCGCGAATTATAGATCATATTCCCAAAGTGTCACTAGAAGGTCTGCATATCCTTATCTGACCACTCAAGAGATATAACGCAGCGGATGAGACTCTTCGTAAACCCGTAAATACCGCAGAAATCAGTAATGGAGATGTGGTATCTCACTCCCTTGCACATATATTTCATGACCCCTTCTTGTGCTCTCCTCATCCGCTCATTCGTGTAGTAGACACAACAGGTAGCCAGAAATTGTCGAACCAGATCAGGGAAAAGATCATATTGCTTTAGAGGCATCGTGCCCAAACCAATCCTCTTGATGATATTCTCCACATCCTCTCTGATACCAATGTTCTGAACCATCCAATAATCAATGAGCCATGTGGGCTTAATCTTCACCTCCTGCCACACATTATAGAACAACGTGTCATATTCGTCCCACTCCTCTGAAATCGGCCCTTGCATGCAGTCCCTTGACTCTATCTTAGTATTGGGATCATGTTCCCAATTACTATGCATCAAGATCCTCTATAACTCAATATCATGCCAAGGAGACATAATCTGCCCAACAGGCATCGATGACAGACAGGGAGGGGAAGACTGGGCTTCACCAAAGTCTGCAGACGGGTTAGAACTTAACGCATATGCTGTTTGCTTCCGTGATCTCTTAGCGAGAGGAGCCATCTACGATCAAAGACACAAGAACATGAATTCTCACAAATTAATCAAAAGCACAAAGATAAAAAAATGGTACCAAATCATGATAATCATTGCAAGAAACAATCTACGATATCAAAATCACCAATAAACCATATCAATTTCATCAAAATCGTAAATTGCAAGGTTTCGTCGTTAAATGAGGAATTTTCGTAATCTTATGTAATTTCTCATGAAACTACATGGAAAACACGAAAATACTACAACAAACCCTAAGAAGGTATGTGTAACGCCCCGTCCGCCCCTACCGGTGAGTCACCCATCCCTCTTCCGGGCTCGTGGGCTCCACCCCTGTCCGACGGTCGGTGCGTTATTTTTGGTAGGCTCGACCGAGTAATTTACTGACCCTATAATCACCCCATGACCTTTTCCCATGTGTTTTGTCCTCACACACATGCTACCACGAGTCACTTCCCGGAAGGTCACCCATCCTGGGACTACTCCAGCCCAAGCACGCTTAACTCTGGAGTTCTTTCAGGCAAGTGACCGGAAAAGGTAAGTGCACTTGGTGACATAGGTAGCCAAATTAATTCTTTTAAGCCTTTCCATATATATCACAAACCGGGATGTTACAATTCACCCACTCTCACAGAGCGCAACGCCCTCGTTGCGCATCAGGATCGTTATCCTTGATGGTGTGAGCCCTCACTGACTCCACACGCATCCTCGGATTCGGCTCTGATTCCACTTTGTAACGCCCCGTCCGCCCCTACCGGTGAGTCACCCATCCCTCTTCCGGGCTCGTGGGCCCCACCCCTGTCCGACGGTCGGTGCGTTATTTTTGGTAGGCCCGACCGAGTAATTTACTGACCCTTTAATCACCCCATGACCTTTTCCCATGTTTTTTTTCCTCACACACATGCTACCACGAGTCACTTCCCGGAAGGTCACCCATCCTGGGACTACTCCAGCCCAAGCACGCTTAACTCTGGAGTTCTTTCAGGCAAGTGACCGGAAAAGGTAAGTGCACTTGGTGACATAGGTAGCCAAATTAATTCTTGTAAGCCTTTCCATATATCACAAACCGGGATGTTACAGTATGATTCCAGCAATAACCCATCATGAACATGGTGATTTTCGAGTTTTTGTACTTTAGGGCTGAAATAATAAAAAATGGAGATTTAATTTGAAGCACATACCTTATCGAGTGAATGGATTATAGATATGGAATGAGGGAAACAATTCAAGTGAAATAGGCTTTTGAATAACTGAAATCGTTTAAGAATTGAAAAAGTGCTGATTTTGGGGATTAGGTTTCGAGTTTTTGCGAAGGAGAGAAATGAGGAGGAGGAGGAAGAAGAAGAAAGAGACTTAAAGGAACTTAGCTAACGTCGAATTTCGTCGACCAAGGTCGACTCATATTCATATATTCTCCGTCTCGTCTTCACCTGTTTGACCCATGTATCTACCGACGCATAGGACCGCATAGGACCGCATCGGTCGACGTAGATTGATGTTCGACACTCCTGAATATGTACAAAACCAAAAAGAAAGTAAAATAAAAACAAAACGTAAATTTGCATATTTACAGACTTACCAGTGAGTTTTCTTCCACCAAGCGCTCATTTAACGTCATTAGCTTGACTGTAATGCGATCAAGTAGTAGGTGCATCGTCCAGAGGCACAATATGACCTCCTGAAATCTCGGCCTTAGCCCAATAATGTTTCACCCTTTGTCCATTGACGGTGAACTCTTTAAATCCAGAGCTTAACAAGACCAAATCAGCATACGGCCGCACCTAAACCTAACCATCTAGACCGCAATTTCCCCAAAAACAGTTGCAAACGAGAGTTATACAAAAGTACTTGGTCATTCGGCTCGAAATATCCGGAGACTATCTTTTTGTCCATAGTCCTCTCCTTGTAAAACTTTTAGTTCTCATAGGAATGATTCCTAATCTTATCTAGATCATTTAGCTGTACCAATTGCCTCTTTGCATCAGACTTTAGGTCGAAATTTATCTATTTCACTGCCCATGCTGCTTTTTGGTCAATCTCAACTGGAAGGTGGCATGCTATCCTATAGAATATATGAAACGGTGTAGTCCCTAGTGACGTCTTAAATACATTCTTGTAGGCCCAAAACACACCATCCAGATTTGCACACCAATCCTTCCTTTTCTTTCCAACTGTCTTTTCTAGAATTTCCTTAATCTGCATGTTGGAGACTTCTACTTGTCCACTTTTCTGAGGATGATAAGGAGTTGCTACATAATGATCGACACCATGCTTCTTCAGTAGTTTCTCAAAGACATTATTGATAAAGTGATATCTTCCATCACTTATCATAATCTGAGGCACTCAAAATCGAGGGAAAATTATGGTCTTAAACAACTTAAGAACCACCGAACACTACAAGAAATCTTAGCATTCATAGCAGTTTAGGATAGCACAAATTTCAAAAGTGCTATCATAGATGAATTGAATTTTTGGACTAATCTATAATAGCATTAAAACACGCTAAGAATTGATTTCAGTAACCGGGAAACAAAATTTAGCAAGTCCGCCAAAAATTAGGACCAAAACAAACAAGCGCCAATACTTAGAATTTTTCCCTCTTTCCCAATTATACTATTGAAACAAAATCCCTAAATTTCACATAATCTTCACTTAACAAATCGTGACTCTCCAGAACCTCTCTATCTCTCTTCAAATCGTTGCTGCCATCTCTCTCAATCTATAACGTCGCTGCCATCTCTCTCAATCTATAACTGTCGTCCTCTATCCTCATTCACTATTGTGGTTTCGTTTTAAAACCCTAGGACAGGGAAAACGGGGCAGAATAGGGCTTCTGCTGTTGCAATAAATGCTGAGATCCGCCGGACCAAGGCTCGATTGTTAGAGAAAGTTCCCAAGTTACAGAGACTTGCTGTAAATCGGATGAATCGGATGAATTCAATGCTCATCTCCATCTTCTTAGCGACCTGGTCTCAGAAGCTCGAAACTTTATCTATCATACCGGTGAGTGTTGTCGATTTTTCGTTTCCCTCGCTTTTCTTTTCTGGGGTTTTAGCTCCCGGAAGATTTATTCATTCAAATTCTGTGTTGGAATCTGAATCCACTCTGCTGTGGCTTGTAATTTGGTTATTTTGGGATTTGGTTTTGGGAAGGAGCCTGATAATATGATATGCGCCACTGCTTCTTTGTCTCATATTGTATACGATGGTTGTGTCTGATTTCGTTCAGTTTTTTTCTTTCACAGTCTGCTCTGTTCTTCGTATTGATTAGAAATCGTCATTCCAGATTAACTTATTCTCCATCAAATTTATTCTCTTTGGAGTTCTTCTGATTTGTTCAATTTCATTGACTGTTTCAACACATCTTCTGCTGTTCACTTTCGGGAATGTTATTACTTCGTATAAAACAAGTTCTTGAGGATTGTACTTTTTTGGGTATAGTGTTCCTTTAAAAACTGAAACTTTTGGTGTAGGAGTAGAAAAATTGCAAGCTTGTTGTGGAGGTACTTCAATGTGGTCTCTTCAGCGGCCTGGACGGGTTCAAGGGCCTCCCCAACAACGTCCCCAGTGACCAAATTTTCTCAGCAACTGAAGTTCAATTTTCCCAGACCTATCCGTTCTTTGTCTCTGAAAAGAAGCCTGGTAGTTGAAAGGAGAGCGTCTTCAGTCTCGGTACCTAACGTCAAGACTAGCAGTAAGAGATTTTTTATTTTTCGTTTTTGATAATGTGAAGTAAATGGTTATATATTCCATACGAGGTTTTGATCATTATGATTGTGACTGATTTTTAGGCAATGAAATCCTTTTCGAGGACTATGGCCGTAGTGAAGTGGATCCAGAGGTCGATGAGATTATCATTAAGGAGAAAACAGACAATTCAGGAGCTTGGAGCTTATTGCATCAGAAAATTTCACTTCTCGAGCAGTTATGGAGACTATTGGATCATGCCTTACCAACAATTATTCTGAGGGACTGCCTGGTAAAAGGTAATGAAGTATGTACGAATGAATTTTGTGACCCTCCTATCTCGTTGCACTCTACTCTTTTGTTCACTTAAGATCTGGATATATGACTTGTCTACTTGAGTATTTATCAGGAACAAGGTCTGGACATGATCTCCGAAGGTTTAGATGCTTTGAAGAACATGGCATCTGATATGAACGAGGTAAATGACATTGCACATTTCCTTTCCTTTTCTCTGAATTCATCAGTTGTATAATCTGAAATTTCTGAGCTCTCTCAGAGGTGGACAGGGCAACCTCAGATCTCAAGAACACCAATGTTAGACTTAATGATACTGTTAACCAGGTAACTTGAGTTTAGAACCTTTTTTAAAACTCTCAGCCACATTGTCGTGTCTGTGTGCTTGTTTCTTGCTGTATTTGTGTGATCTTTCTACGAGATTTTCTTCTAAGAGCTGATCTGGGCTTTGCTGTGCAGGATTATCATTCACTTACCAGCTCTTATATTCTCTTGGCCTTCAAGCTCTTAGGATTCAAGTTTGTCGAGTTACAGAGCAAGAACTGGTATTTAGATGTTACATTTCATTTCTTTTGGTGATTGATTTTGGGATTATTGTGTTGCTAGACTGAACTATCTGTCAGTCTTTGGCACAAACTGATAATATGAGAACTTGTGCTTATTAAAGAGATTATCATTGTGTATGTGGATTGTCTTTTCTTATGTTGTTCAGGTTCTTCTGACCAAATCAAAAGTCTCTCAGGTTTGCAGAATACAAGACTAAAATGATGGCAAAGAAGAACATAGAGATTTATCTGCAGAAGATGGAAGAATATGAGAGGAGAAAGGAAGAAGCAAGAAGAAAGACTTAGTTTTGTTAACTTAGATAGTTTTGTTAGTGACTTTTTTGTAAACATGTTTTGGAAAATATTAAATATATGATTTATAAAAAATTAAATCAGGGTGTATTCTAAAACATTTCGTCATTGGCCATCAAATTTATGATAGCATCACAAAAAAAACTACAATGTAAGACAGCATACATATAACGCTATATTAAAAAAAAAAATATAGCGTAAATGATTGGTTATAATAGTGAATATTATAGCACAAAAGTTTACGCTATAAAAATAAAACATATAATAGCGTATAAAAAACGCTATTGTATGGGGGGGGGGGTCTATTATAGCTCCGGCTGTAATAGCGTTTATGAAAGCGCTGTTATACATCTATTATAGCGATAATCGTGTGCTATCATTGCCCTTATTTCTTGTAGTGGAAGCAGCATTGGTCGGGCTAGCAACTACTTCAACCCACATAGACACATAGTCCACAAAAACCAAGATATAATTGTTCCCATATGATGAAGGAAATTGACCCATGAAATCAATGGCCCAACAATCAAACACTTCAACTTCCAGGATCAAGTTTTGTGGCATCTCATGCTTCTTGCTGATTTTTTCTCTTCTCTGAAAAGTGTTGCACTGAGATACAAACAACTGAGCATCTCTGAACATGGTAGACCTCCAGATACCTGCTTGCACAACCATAAGACAATGTTTTGAATGTCGCGAAATGTCCAACATTCTCTAATCCATGACAATGAAATATCACATTCAGAACTTCAAACTCAACAACGCATCTCATGTATATCCCATCTGAACAATGCTTGTACAAGTATGAATCGTCCTAGTAGAATTTCCTCAACTCTCTCAAGAACTTTTTCTTTGCATATCCTTGAAATCGTCTAGTTCATCTTCTGCAGCAAGATAGTTTGTAATTTCTACATACCATGGTTGATCATGTGTAGTCATGACGTAAATTTCCATATTGTAGTGACAAATTTGAGCTGTAAAAGGTTATGGGTTCAAAGACGCGTTGCGTCAATTGACATCAAGAGATGTGTCGGTCAACACAAGCATCATATCCTTACAATAAATCCAAGAATCAACCCAAGTTTTACCCTTCCAAGCCTTGCGTCGAGGGATGCATCGACCGACGGAGGCTCTGCAACTCGAAAAATCTGGTTTTTGCCTAAGTCCGCATTCAGCACTGATTCAATCATATAAACGTTCTCGTCATGAAATAAATAATCAATTGAAACGTCTTCTTCAACCATGATCTTGAAAGGTGATCAACAATGTCATTCTCAATTCACTTCTTGTCTCTAACCTAAATGTCAAATTCCTGGCGAAGAAGAATCCATCTTAATAACTCTGTTTCATGTCCTTCTTTTGCATCAAATACTTCTGAGTTGAGTGGTCTCTATGTACTATCTCTTCGATCCAACCAAGTATGGGCGAAATTTCTTGATCCAAAGACCACAACCAATAATTATTTATATGTAGTTGCATAGTTTCATCACCATTACTAATCAGTCCGAACGGTTGAAACACAACCATTTTTCACCTTATTACCATATACCGTAAAACTTCTATAAATTAATATTACCAAAAATTGATATTTTATTAACTGACAAAATATTAATTTATTAAAACTAAATGGGTTAAAAACTTAATTTACAAGCTTCTTTCATTGGTAACAGAACCTCGTCTCTCTCTCTTCTCTAACCTCTCTCTAGAGCACATTACAGGCGATTTCCGTTCTCCACTCCGACCACCGGTGTGGGCTTTCACAGCCATGTTGGTGGATCGGTTATTTATATTTTGGCTTTTGTTTTTGTTTTCTCTCTGATTTTCTTACCGGCTCCGGCTTCCGATTCTATATCAGACTTTTGCTGCCGGCGTCGTGTCGGCCTTTCCTCCAAATAAGCATCGACTATAAGATTTCTTTTATTGGTGGTTATTTGGTTTCCGATTCCGTTAGGAATCGTTTCCGATTTGACCTCCACGATGATCGATCCCCAAGAATCTGATGTTCACATTCCTTCTCCTCTTCTTCCACCCAAGCGCTTCGGCCATTTGGTTCTTTGCCCGTTCGAGCTGAACGGGTCCGGCGGATCTTTTGTTGCTGCGATTAATCTGTCTTTGGATTTTGCGGGTCTCCTTGAAAGATTGGTGGTTGTTCGATCGACAAAGTATTGGAGTAGAAGCGATTACAGCACCGCAACAGAAACCATAGTCGGTGGCCGGCGACTTGCATGTCGAGACTCTACCGATATGTGACGCGTGACAATCTGGTTCGCACGTCGTTACCATTTCGTGTCGATCCGTCAAATTTCAACGCTTTAATTTCTGGTTTGGGCCTGCGTTAGCCCATTTAAATTGTATTCAATTTACATTTCTTTTTTTCTGTATTTTGTAAACGTTAGTCCAACGGGTCTCTATCAATTTTAATGTTGCCGACAAAAAAAACTTAATTTACAATAATTTATCAAAATATTAATTTATAAAATATTAATTTATAAATTTATATTATATATATATTGATATTTTTAATAACATACGGTTAAATTTGTTTTTTAATTCTAAGTAGCTTCCTCCGAAACGATACGTTTCATTGTCGGCTATCAGTAATTCGTCGAAGAAGCCAAAACTGTTCACTGCAAAACACGTGTCATCATTTCCACACGTGTCTCGTTCTATAGCTGCCAGCTTCTGCTGTCGGATCCATAAGCTGCAACGTATGGAGAACCGACCTCTTTAAGACCCACTGCAAAAATAGAAGGAAAGGAATCTCGATTGAACTGAAATCTTCATAGCAAACAAATCTCGAATAGACGAATTGGAAGAAATCGTTTGATGAAAATGGCGGCCACGCAACTAACCAGAGCCACTCTCTTTAGCCTCTCAAAGGCTTTCCCTATTGCACGTTCCCCCGCAACTATCGCTGCTTCAACCCGGAAAGTCTCTCGCGTCTGCTTTGCCTCCTCTGTTAGCCATTCCGAGGTTACTTGCACAACTTTCCTTACAATTTTGCTAGATATTCATATCATATGATTGCTACGAGAAAAGAGTAATTTAGCGTTCGAGATCATGTGCAGAGTTTTGATTCAAATAGGGCTGGTTTTGAGGGTGTGTGAGATGTGTGCGATTACTAACAACTAATACAACAATACCTATTTTCAGTCCTAGCAATAATATCACGTCATATATCTTTGACAAAAAAATAATAATAACACGTCATATATCATATACCCATAGGCCCATAGCTGTTTAAATCCTAGCTAAATTAGGTTATGAGGTTTACGTGTTGGAAAAGTTACTTCACCCCGTTTGAAGAATTTCAAGTTTTTATGTGTGTGTTCTCCAGGGAAGAGATCCGGTAGAGAATGCTAGAGACTCGAGGGCAGATTTAGCCTACGGTTCAAAGCAATGGAGGGAGGATACCGGAGGAAACTATGCCCAAGCAGCTAAAGACAAAGCTAACGAAGGAGCGAGCAAAGCTGCTGATAAAGCTTACGAGACCAAAGAGCAGGCTAAAGACATAGCCTATGATGCCAAGGAGAAGGCTAAAGAATACGCCCAACGGACTAAGGACAAAGTCAACGAAGGGGCCTATAAGGCAGCAGATAAAGCAGAAGATACAAAGGAAAGAGCTAAGGAATACGCCGAAGATACAATGGACAACGCAAAAGAGAAGGCTCAAGATGCAAAAGAAAAGGTTAAAGAGTATGGAGAAAATACTAAGGAGAAAGCAGAAGGGATTAAGGAGACCGTTAAGGGTAAGGCTGAGGAACTTGGAGAGAAGACGAAGGAGACGGTCAAAGGAGCTTGGGAGAACACAAAAAACGCTGCGCGGACTGCAACTGAAGCTGTGGTTGGTCCTGATGAGGATGCGGATAGGGCACGGGCTGATATCGATAAAGGCGTGGAAGATCTAACCAAAAAGGCGGAGAAAAAAGCTGAGAAGGACCGAAAGGAGGATGAGTTCATAACATTTAACTAATGAGAGAGAGAGGAATCTATGTGTGTCTTTCGTTGTTTGCTAGTGTTTTATATCATGTATTGCTCTGTTTCAGCTTACTCTCTGTTTAAGCTACACTTCATCAAATGTATGTGAAGATGCATTAGTGTATAAATAAAGCCCTTTCTTTTATCACGGCAGTTGTGTCTAGAATATTAGATGAAGAAGTTCCCTTCGGTTTGCTTTGAAGCTTTCTCGCCCTTAGTTGAGATGGTTGCAGTGAAGCTCTCACTGCTTAATACCATTGGATTGAACAAGCCTGTGGTGATGTTGAGTGTATGTTTGGTGGTGTGGTGGTTGTGGATTGCCAGCACCGTCTGGTTTCTTCCGTTCCATTTTACACGTGTGTAATTCGTGGGCTTTTGTTGCTCAATCTTATCTCTTATATTTAGAGTGGGTTTGATTGTATTTTTATTTAAAGGGTTTTGAAGTTGGGTTGTGGACATTATCACTTTTGCCCTTTTGGGCTTCCATGTGATGAAGAAATCCACAAGAAAAACAATCTTAATTGACTTTGAATAAAAGAATAACCTTTTTATTGTGATGCAAATCTTTTCAAATAATATAAACTTTTAAGTATCTGTTCTTCCCGCTTACTTCAACACTTGCGTTCTTGATATTTATTATTGCTAACTACTTCAACACTCTTGCTTCCAGTTCCATATACATAAAATATTATTAATATGGTATCAAAACCATCTTGTTTTGTTGAGTCTCTTGCCTTTTTATCTTTTGGTATGTGGCATTGCAATCTATTCTCACAAGATGTATCCATTTTATATATGAACTCCTAAACATATATTTTTAGCTGTAAGTTCTTATGATGCATAACACGCATCAGATGACCGAAGCGATATTTATATAACCAAACATTCATTGAATTTCATGCATAAGTTTGTTATCAGTGTTAGATTTAAGAAAGATTTAAACTTGAGAGATTTGAGAGATGAGAGAATTTGAACAAGAGAAAATTGGGGAGAATTATTTCCCAACTTCATTTTTTTCATTGGTGGCTGCAAGGCCTTTTAAAGGATACAAAAGAACCAAGTTTAGACCTAATTAGATACAAGACAAAATAGACAGCCTGTCAAGACTCCATGTCGCCGACACTGTCAACAACACATGTAGTTCAGAATTCTTTTCTGTATATCCATGTCGCCGACACTGTCAACAACACATGTAGTTCAGAATTCTTTTCTGTATATCCATGTCGCCGACACTGTCAACAACACACAAACTCAGGATTTTCTTCCATGATCAATACTCCCCCTCAAGTTCAGACTTTGGAATCACCCTAAAGACTGAACTTGGAATGATCATGGCAACACCTCATTAAAAACCTTGATATGGAAAACCACTTGGGACAAAACCATACCAAGGGAAAAAGAGTATGCTGCACATGAATCAGGGAAGTTCTAATCATGAGTAGGGAGGTCTACAAGTCCTAGTTTGCTAAAGATATGATCGCAAACTTTGAGACTTGCAGCCTTGGTGAAGATGTCTGCTAGCTGATCTTCGCTCTTTGTGTAGCAAGGTAGAACCGTCCCATCTTCAATCTTCTCCCTTACCTTGTGACAATCTATCTCAATGTGTTTAGTCCTTTCATGAAACATAGAGTTGGTAGCAATGTGTATTGCAGCCTGATTGTCACAATGAAAGGTAATGGGACTTGATTGCTCAATGCCAAAGTCCTTGAGTAGAGCCTTCAACCAAGTTAACTCTGTTGTCAGCTTCCTCATAGCCCTATACTCAGCTTCAGCACTTGAACACGAGACCACTTTCTGCTTCTTCGTCTTCCAAGTCACTAAGTTACCTCCAATGAAGGTGCAATAACCGGTTGTGGATCTCCTGTCACTCTTATCACCAGCCCAATCTGCATCACAGTAGCCGACAATCTCAGTGCTATCATTCTTACCCATCCAAATTCCTTGTCCTGTTGAGCCTTTGAGATATCTAAGGATCCTCTCAATCAAACTCCAATGATAAATTGTGGGTGATTGCATATGCTGGCTGACTTGATTCACAGCAAAACATAGGTCTGGTCTAGTGAGAGTTAAATAGATAAGCTTCCCAACCAGTCTTCTATACAAGGAGACATCCTTGAACTTCTCCTCATCTGATTTCTCCCCCTTTCTATTGACTTGGTAGCCATCTTCAAGAGGAGTCTTTGCTATCTTGCAATCATTCATTCTTGTTTCTGTCAGCAAGTCTTTAACATACTTCCTTTGGGACAAAAACAACCCATCATTGAATCTGCATACTTCAATACCCAAGAAATACTTCAACTCTCCAAGGTCTTTGATGTCGAACGAACTTTTGAGAAAAGCCTTTGTGGACTGAATTCCCTCATTATCACTTCCAGTAATGATTAAATCATCCACATAGATAAGAACCACCACCACTCCTAAAGAGCTTTGAAGAGTAAACAATGTGTGATCAGATTGAGACTTCTTGAATCCATAGTCCATGAGTGTATGGCTTAGCTTATGGTACCATGCCCTTGGTGATTGCTTCAAACCATAGATTGCTCTCCTTAGTCTCAATGCTTCACCAGATTTACACAAATGCTCTAGTCCCGGTGGTGGAGTCATGTACACTTCCTCTTCAAGCTCTCCTTGTAAAAAGGCATTCTTAACATCCATTTGCCATAGGTTCCATGAAAGGTTTGTGGCCAAGGACAGTGTAACTCTTACTGTATGGAGTTTAGCTACTGGTGCAAAGGTATCAGTGTAGTCTTCTCCATATGTTTGCGTGAACCCTCTTGCAACCAACCTTGCCTTGTACCTTTCAATGTCTCCATTGCTCTTATACTTGATTGTGAAGACCCATTTTGAGCTGACAGTCTTCTTTCCCTTTGGCAGCTTCTCCACATTCCAAGTGTGATTCTTTTCCATAGCTCCCTTCTCATCAATCACAGCATCCATCCACTCCTTGGTGTCTTTAGCCTCTTCATAGGTTTTAGGAACATGATTCATCTCTATCTTCCCAAGAAAAGCGCAATGACTTGATGGCAACAAGTCAATAGAACACACGGACTGGTTGGGATGAGCAACAGCCTGATTGTTGAAGTAGAACTTCTTGTTGATGTAGCTTGATAGATCCGTCTTTTCTCTAGTACTTCTTCTGAGTTGTTGGACCGGTTGAGTAGCTTCCTCTACACCCATCTCTTCTTCTTCATGATGAATAATCTCCTCATCATTCATATTCAAGTTGTCTTGATCTTGATTCTGAGGTAGAACTTCCTCTTGAGTTTGAGTGGGTTCTTGATTAGCTGTCAACTGTTCTTCTTCTTGCAACTCTTCTTGATGACTTCTCGTTTTTGTTTCCCCTTGTCTTGGTACTTTAGTAGGATCATTTCCCAAATGATTCAAGAGAAACCTCAGACTTGTAGCAAGGTCAGACGGTGATCTTGAAAGATCCTTCAATCCTTCCCAATCCCTTTTCTCATAGTACCCTTGCCCCTCAATGAACTTGACATCTCTTGACACATATGTGCGGTTGTTGCTTGGATCAAAACACTTATAACCCTTCTGAGTTGTAGAGTATCCCAGGAACATACACTTTGTGCTCTTAGCCTCTAGCTTATTTCTTTGATCACCTGAAATATGTACAAAACACACACACCCAAACACACGTAAGTGTTCAATAAAGGGTTGAGTTTTGTTCAGAACCTCAAATGGTGAGATGTCTTGGAGAACTTTCGTTGGAATCCTATTGATGAGATAACAAGCTGCTAAGACTGCATCTCCCCAAAATCTTTTAGGCACATTGGTATAGAACATCATGGACCTAGCCACTTCCATGAGATGTCTGTTCTTTCTCTCAGCCACTCCATTTTGTTGAGGTGTATGTGGACAACTTGTTTGATGTAGGATTCCATGTTTGTTCAGATTAGCCTTGAATCTTTGACTTGTGTACTCTCCCCCATTGTCTGATCTAAACACTTTGATCCTTGCATTAAACTGATTAGTAATGTAGTTTTGAAAATGAATGAAAGCTTCATAAACTCTATCTTTCGATGGGAGCAAGGTGACCCAAGTATATTTTGACTTTTCATCTATAAATGTCACAAAATACTTGTTCCCATCTCTAGACTGGCAAGGTGAAGTCCAAACATCAGAATGCACTAGATCAAAGCAGCTTTCATAGATAGTGGTAGATTTAGGGAAGACTGTTCTGCAGTGTTTGCCAAGAATACAAGCTTCACAAGTCGAATGATCAAAAGTAGCGTTAGGCAACATCAAGTTCAGAGCTCTAGCATGAGGATGTCCAAGTCTAGCATGCCACAAACTATTTTGATTAACTGGAAAACAGGAATTGAAAGCTAAGGAACCCAAATTGCTTGGAGAGGTGTTTTCAATGAGATAAAGTTCATCTTGTGTTCCACCTCTGCCAAGTACCCTTCCATTCTTAATATCCTGAAAGCACACCTCATTAGGTCCAAAGATAACATTGCAGTCCAAGTCTTTAGTAATCCTTTTAACTGATAGCAGATTGGATTTAAACTTAGGCACAAAGAAGGCATCACTATCCTTGTTAAACAGTCTTAACTTTCCTGTCCCTTCAATGGGAATACCTTGACCATCAGCAATAGTTACTCTTCCTAGGGCAGGTTTGATGTCTTTTAACAACTTAGCATTACTAATCATGTGGTGAGATGCTCCTGAATCTACTACCAAGTTCTGATCAGTTTTAGCAAGTAGTTTATGAGACAATAAGGTGATACCAGAGAGTTTGGAGGCATAAGCCTTGATGAGGTCCTCCAAATCACTCCTTCTCACATAATCAGTGTTGGTGAAGAGTGCAAGCTTTCCTCCTTGAGAGGATGAAGTCGTCTGCTCATTCACATTCTCTTGAGAGATGTTGGCACTTGAGTCTTTGAACTTGGATGGCTTGAGATAAGGGTGAAGGGCCCAACACTTGTCCTTCGCATGTCCTTTCTTCTTGCAATGGTCACAGAAGACACCCTTCCTTTCCTCTTGCTTGAACACGCTCTTGTTGGCAGTGACAAGGTCCCCTTTTCCTCTAAACAATCCAATGTTTCCCTGCTCCTTTTGGATTCTTGAACACACCTCTTCAAAGTCAGGGAGTGTAGTCTCCCTTAAGATAGACTTGATAACATCATTGTAGACCGGATTCAGATTGAGGAGGAGACCAAAGATCTTGTCTTGCTCCTTCCTTTCATTGAGAACCTTTGGGTCCATGGTGCTTGGCCTTAACATGTCAAGCTCAGACCAAGCAGATGAGAACTTTCCAAGATACTTGGTGAACTCACAATCCTCTTGGTGAAGGTCACTGATTTTCATCTTCACTTCATACACACGGCTGAGGTTAGAGGCATCACCATACACCTTCTTCAGAGTGTCCCAAAGTGATTTAGCAGTTTCACAATATGAGTAAGCTTCAAGGATGGAAGGATCTAGTGAGTTTTGAAGAAAACCCAGAACTGATTGGTCTTCTTGAAACCACCTTGCCTCCTCTTTCTTTGTTGCCTCATCTTTCTTCTCCTTTGGATCTTCATCAGGCGGTGTCTTGTCCTCAAGAATATGCTTCCAAAGTCCTCTGCCACAAATTGCGGTCTTGGTTGTTCTCTGCCATGTCCTGTAGTTTAAACCCTTGAGAACCACCGGAATGACAGTAGGCTTGAGGCTTGAGTTTACTTGGATAGTGTCTTCCATTGATGAAGCTTGAAGGTTTCAGAAAAGAGAAACAATTTGAAGAGCAGAGATGAAGAGAAAAACACAGATTTAGAACTAAGAATGAGTAGAATCAGTAAGAGAATAGAGAGAATCAAAGAACAATAACTCTATTGCTCTGATACCATGTTAGATTTAAGAAAGATTTAAACTTGAGAGATTTGAGAGATGAGAGAATTTGAACAAGAGAAAATTGGGGAGAATTATTTCCCAACTTCATTTTTTTCATTGGTGGCTGCAAGGCCTTTTAAAGGATACAAAAGAACCAAGTTTAGACCTAATTAGATACAAGACAAAATAGACAGCCTGTCAAGACTCCATGTCGCCGACACTGTCAACAACACATGTAGTTCAGAATTCTTTTCTGTATATCCATGTCGCCGACACTGTCAACAACACATGTAGTTCAGAATTCTTTTCTGTATATCCATGTCGCCGACACTGTCAACAACACACAAACTCAGGATTTTCTTCCATGATCAATAATCAGTCGTGTATTTCAAGCTGTAGTATATGGTATGTGGAGAGAAACAAACAGGAGAAAGCATGGGGAGAAAGCATCACCACCATGGAGAATCATCAAAATTATAGACATAACAATGAAAACCGGTTGTCTACAACTAGGATAAACGTTTTGAGGAAAGTGTTGTGTTTTGATTAACCACAAAATTAACTTAACCATAACTCATGTAATCTAGTTCAAGAGCATTAAAAACCATATACATCTTGTTTGTAAAAACGTTTTTATGAAATTTAACATTTACTCGAAAAACATGTATTCCATGAACGCACATACTCACATACATTGTACTTTCTCTCTTAGTAAATCACTACCAAATAATTAATCCAGTTTTATCTCTTAGTAAATGACTAATAAATCTACATTAAAAGTTAATTAGCTAAGTATTTTGTCGATTTCAAAAATGGATATTTCATATTATTGTCTAATAACTTTTTTTGTTGTATTAGCATGTATTAAATTCAACTTAACATTTTCAACTTTTATTCCAATATATATTTATGGATGGCAAATATTGCGAAGATTTTTATTTGAAAAATTTATCTTACGCGCCAATGAGAATGCGCTTGAGCTTACACGCTCGTAGATCCTCTCTTTTATAGTAAACACCTATATGTTATGGTTGTTTTGCCTTGGCATTATACTCTCAATGTCCCTAGATATTCCTTTTATGTTTATAAACTTGACTCATTTAATCATATCTTCTCGATTCTCTAATTTTCATATACAACCAAGAATTAGGAGTAAGTGAGCCTTTGTTTTGACTAAAAGTTTAGCCTAAGGTTTATTGTGTGAAGATAGAATTCAGATTTTGTTAATATATAATTTCTGACACGTTTTGCTCGTAATCTCAGTCTTTTAAAAACGAAATGTATCTCTTCTTCTATTTCCACATCCTTAGAGCCTATATAAGAACCCCATCCTCAACACCAAATATCATAACGAAAACAACAACAAAACCAAGTACAGCTCTTGAGAGAAATGGATAACTCGAATGTTTTGGTGAGGGGAAACCATCAAGTGAATGAAGAGAAGCCTCCACCACGAGTGTGTCCAAGGTGTCACTCAGACAACACCAAGTTCTGTTACTACAACAACTATAGCGCGTCTCAACCTCGCTACAACTGCAAAAACTGTCGTCGATACTGGACTCATGGTGGAGCTTTGAGGAAAATAATAATTGGTGGAAGTGGCCGTAAAATCAAGCGTGCAAGGATAGATCAACCATATGCTGCTCAGGTGGTTTCTGTTGAGACCCAACAGGTGAATCATCACCAACCATTCTTACATGTCCAAGAAACCAACGAGTTTCTCGGATCTTTTGGTGGTTCTTCTTCTTCTCTTGCTGTTGGGAACCAGTTCAGTCCTTTTCCTGATGTTCATGGTGATATGGTGCTTCCAATTCGAAGTATTCCACCTATGGATTTCTCTAATGGATCATTTCCCCAAGGTTATTACGATGTTGGATCCAATGATTTGGTTGGTAATCCTTTGATTAACTGTGAGGCCTTGGTTCAGACAAAAACATATAGTGGGCCATATTACTCTGACTGGCCCATCTCCTTTTGAGCTGCTTCTCCAGATGGGCTTGTGTTGGATTATTGAAACAGGCCCATCAACTCTCTTAGTAATCAAGTAACCGACTTGATGAAGTAAACCCTAGATATCACGCGTACATGCATTATATAAGGTGAACATATGATCAGAAGGTAATTACGTGAGCAACACAAGAAAAACACGAGAGAAATCTGAGAGCTTGCAAAAAAATACACAGAAGAGTATTACGTGAGCTAGAGAGATTAGAAGAATATAGAAAAGAGCTAAGAGATACAAGGTGTGTCTAAGAGCTAAAGTTCTATATTTCTTAGGTTGCAATCTTTTGATACTTAGATAAGTTAGGAGTTGAAGTAACTTATCTCTGCTTTTGTATTCAAAAGATATATAGTGAAATCCTTGTGGGAGACAGATCCCACCCCTGTGACGTAGCCATTCCGGTGAACACAGGGTGACCAAATTCTTCGTGCCTTTTATTTCCTGCATACAAACCGAAATCACATCAACAATCATATAACCCAAGTGCAACAAGTTTAGTTAAAATCTCAACAAGTGGTATCAGAGCTTCCAGGAAGAAGGAGCAGGGGTTATTGGGATCTATCTCAAGCAGAACTTACCTACCGAGTGATCCGCAACTCACGGCAACAATGGAGCCAACTAGGGGAAAGTTTGAGATGGATAAATTTGATGGAAAAGGTGACTTTGGTATGTGGAAATACAAGCTTCTAGGACAGCTAGAGATTCAAGGTTTAGCATCAGTATTGGAGGAGGGTGCTACTTTGGTTGATGAATCTGCTAAGCTAGAAGATGGAGAGAAACCGAAGATTGATTCTCTCAAGGTTGCTAGAGACACCAGAGTAAAGAACTTGCTTGGTACATGTCTAAGTGACATGATTCTTAGGAAGGTGATGCATGAGCCTACAGCTTTGCTAATGTGGAAAGCTCTAGAAAGGGATTATCAGACCAAGTCACTTCCTAACAGGATTTATCTTAAGCAAAAGTTTGCTAGTTACAAGATGGATGAAGGCAGAAGTATAGAAGAGAACTTGGACAGTTTTCTTAAGCTTATTGCAGATCTAGGTAGCCTAAACATCAATGTAAGTGATGAGGATCAAGCTATACAGCTTCTTACCAGTTTACCTCCACCGTATGAGCCTCTAGTACATACTCTCAAGTATGGTACATGAAAAGAGACCCTAACAGTTCATGAGGTGGTCACTTCTGCATATTTTAAGGAGATTGAGCTGAAGCAGAAGGGACTCTTGAACAAATCTGGATCTAAATCTGAAGGATTATATGTTGAATCAAGGGGAAGAACTAAGGACAGATCTCAGAAGAGTAATGGCAAAGGGAGATCAAAGTCGAGAGACAACAGATCTAAGTCACAGCCAAGGTTCAACAAGAAAAATCAGAGCGAGTGTTTCATATGTGGAGATGAAGGGCATTGGAAAAAGGAATGTCCTGAGAGAAATAAAAACACAGAATCAGCAAATATTGCAACATCACCTATACAGCCTATGGTGTTGAGTGTGAGCAGCCAAGACACAATGAAGAACTGGGTAATGGACTCGGGTTCTTCATTCCACAGTACATCAGACAAGGAAGTCTTGTTTGACTTCAAGGATTACAATGGAGGAAGGGTTCTTATGGCAAACAACACTTATGGAAACATCAAAGGAATGGGAAAGATTCGGATTCAGAATCCAGACGGTTCTGAAGTGATACTAAAGGATGTTAAATACATGCCTGAAGTAAGCAGGAATCTGATCTCATACGGGATGTTAGAGAGGTCAGGTTGCAGATATGAAGGAAGTAACCTTATGGTTCGATTCTACAAAGGTAAGAAGAAGGTGATATCTGGAAAAATCATGGAGGGCTTTACTATCTACAAGGCAGAGTTGCCAAGAGTGCAGAAATCAAGTCTAAGGATGAAAAAGAAGCAAGTGAAAAGAAGTCTAAGAAAGTGAGCTTCAGCAAGAATCTAATTCAAGGACCTACTCCATATGGTTTTGAATTAAGGGATTCATCAGCTCAAGGTAAAGACTCTTCTTCAACAGAAAAATCAGAAAGTTCAAAAGAGTTCAAGTGTGAAGAAGAAAATGGAGATTTTGATCCTGAGGCCTATGCTATGGCTACTGCAGAAGAGATGGGCAGAAAAGAGCCTAGAGAAGATGCTGTGGAAAGCAGTCATTGGGAGAATGCAAAAGAAGAGGGGACTTTGAGCAAAGAACCTAAGATGGAAGCTTTGAGCAAAGTTTCAGAGATACTAAGCATGAGGATTTTTGGAGATAGAGCTACGAAACTATCTAAAATCCAGACAACTAAAGTATTAGCAGAAGATGTGACTAAGGCAATACCTGAAAAGAATCTTCAGGTGTACTGCAACACCGCCTAAGACTGCAAGCAGCTCCAAGTAACTCCATTATTGAAGTCTCAATCTCGCAGAGACAGAAAAGAAAAACATGTCAGTTTCTGGTTATTACTATTAAGCAATAATGGAAGAACTCAAAGAAGAAAAGGGGTTAGGAGAGTTACCTGTGAGTACTAAAGGCGAGACTCAGAGATATCAGTTTCAGAAACTGAAGAAAAACAACAAAAAAAACCAGAAAGGTTTTCAAAGAATCTCTGTGATAAAGTAAGAGGGTATCTTAAAATTCAGAAGATACCAACAGGAGAGAAAAGCATACGGTTTCAGGTCAAAGTCATTATCGAAGACGCTAGCATAGACAAAAGAAAGAGAAACAAGTCAGTTTCTAAAAGCTTTTGTAAATATGATAATGCAAAGGAATAGAGAGAAGAGTATAAGGATTCTAAAGCTAAAAGAACAGACATTAGCTTCAGGTGGAGTAACTACAGTTGATTCAAGAAGAGATTAATTCAAAAGTCAGTGCGCACATGTGATGAATTAATAAGTCTACAGATGAATCAAGTTCTGAAGAAGGTTACTCGAGTTCTTCTTAATATAAAGTGAAACCAAGGCAGCAAATTCGCATAAGAAGGTGTTACCTGAGAGCAGAATAGTGGTTCTGAAGTATAAACTTCAGCTCCAGGTGGAGTAGTAAGTTGACACAAGCATTGTCAACTTCAGATGAAACACAGAGAACCTGCGAGGAAAAAGTGTACTTATCTTATTGTTAAAAAGGATCTGCAAGAGAATCAGAAGCTATGGGAAAAGTGGTTCATATCAAAGCATGATCACAATCAGATTCAAGTCTACAGTCTACATCTTATGACTAAGGAACACCAAACAAGTTCAAGAGTAATAAGATATCTCAGATATGTCATCAATATCAACTAAGGTCTAAAGTAATTCAGTTTAGCCAAGGAAGAAACGAGAAGCTGATTACAAAGATAAGATCGCAACTTATCTAGTGACAGTACATTGATATCAAAGACATTTATCAAATGGAGTATGCAAGACTGGGTACTTAAATCAACATCACAAGACCATAGAGAATTCACATTCTAAGGTACGCAACCTAGGATCAGAAACTTATCAGACTTAAGGATCTATTTGTTGGAATCCCTAGGATCCTGGGTCTAGGTGATTGAATCTAAGAACTGACCTCGTGATTACATGTAGATTGGCAGCGGAAATTGGAGCAGGTAAACGAGATCTAGAGCGCCTCAATCGCTGCGCCTCTATCGTAGTCCACACGCACACGAGCTGGAATCCGCCGGGATGCTAGTACCGGGAATCGGATCTCCTGTGGATCTATGAGTTTTGTGTCTCTGCCTTCTCTCTGAGAAGCAACACCGACGGCTAGGGCTCATGTCGATCATATAAGACATTATATATATCGACCTGGGATGACCCAAATGACTTGCGGATCAAAACCCGACTCGTTTAAGTTAATAACTCGAAACGTCAGTCTCGAGGCCCATTGTGCATCGATCGATACGCATACTGCATCGATCGACACACATATACGAAAAACCTGCGTCGATCGACACACCCAACAGCATCGATCGACACACCTCTTCAAAACTCAATTCAATGTGTATCCAATACACACTGATCAGATCATATGCCAATGATCGATCCCACACAAAGTGTATCCAGCTCACTTAGGTGTGTGACCCTGTAGGTTCACACGATACTAGAAATGAGTTACAACTCATTTGTCATAAGCGGTTTCTAGCAAAACATTATGACTACCCAGTATCATATGAATTGTCCGATCTCGACAATACAACTATCTTTAGAGTAAGTACAATCTGATTTCAGGACATAATCCCAACAATCTCCCACTTGTACTGGAATCATCTATTCCTATAATCCCTTTGCCTCTATATCTCGATATGGCATAAGGCAAGAAACTGTGTCATCCTTATTATAGCCAACATCATGTTCATCGAACTCCTGATCTATACTGATATAAAAAACGACTGACAATCACCTCGTTTGAGCACGGCCATGCATTTTCTCAGTATCAAATCTTCGATGGGTCCTGAGATATTTATCTCCCGTTATACAGGAGGGACAAATCCCATCTTGTTCCATCCCTGTTTCTACACATACTTCATGATACGCATAAGCAATGCCGTTATAGCCGCCAGTTACGAAACGACGTTTGACAAGGTCAAAACGCACCAATTCATATGCTAGAAAGCATGATGAACTCAGGTCTAAGGACTATACTCTATAGTCGTAATGAGAGCTCCCATGACACTGATATAACTATCCTGTGGAGTTCTCATTAAGCGGGTCAAGTCCAATCATATGTTCACCAACATATATTTATGTGACTGACTGTGATAATCATATCATTTACTCCATGAAACTTGGTCCAACAGCCACCTCACATACTAGTCTCGCGCGGTTATTGGTGCCCCACTTCAATAACCTTGACTAGGGACAATCATAATTTATGTCATCTTTTCTTATAGGGTTTCATGATCAAGTCCTCAACTTGATGACCTATATGATGACCATAAAATACTTTGGGACTATTATTTAATTATCCAATAATTAAATAATACCGATGTCAGTTTTAACTTACATAAGCACTACCAAAGCATGTCTATGCAAAATTTACAACATAACTAAAATAACTCCCACTGGAATCAAGATCATCTCTTCAGAAATCTTATACCTACAGCACTCAGAATAAATTCCGTGCTCAGGTTGTGGGAGAGACTGCGGTGTTATTGCTTGAAACAATTTCAACAAACCACACCGCCATTCATATAAAAGCACTATTCTACGGTCTACTGCTTGGAGCCTTTCCAACAGTTGGCACCGCTATTCAGACAAAGAGACATATCCAGGTGGGAACCGGGAATCGTTTTTGTCCGTCTGACTACTTTCAACTGGTTTGTCACTTTCTTAGTTCACCACGAACCTATCCTTTGTGTTCCTTAAACACTTGGGATACTTCTGGTAACTGTTCAGTGACTATTATCGGAACATATTGGTATTTTCTCGTCCTCCTAAATGCGTAAGCTGCATCTAGACGAGCACAAAATATGGCATTCATGATGGATTCTGTTGCAGCAGCATTAGCAATCACACTCATTAATATTAGTTCAGCCAGTGTTCAAAACACTGCATCTCGCTTATATTATTGCCATAAGACCTTTGGTATGAAGCCATTCTTGGAATCAAGTACATTTGAACTGTCTAATACCTTATTACCATAAGGATTTTGACACGATCCATTCCAATGGATCCTTATTCCAAGAACTTTTATGGCCTTCTCCCATGTCCATCGTTAAACTTGACTTCCGACCCAAATCTTGATAAGACTTTAGTGTCAGAACGTCGTTTATGAGATTAAGTATGTTACCTACATACAGTGTGAGAATTGCAATTACGCTCTCACTAGTCTTCTTGTAAACGCATGGTTTCTTTCTTTCTGATCAAGTCAAAACTTTTGACCACACTATCAGAATGTTGATTCCAACTCCAAGATGTTTGCTTCAATCCAGAAATGGATCGGTGAAGCTAACATGCATACCCAACCAATTTTCGGAGTTGGGGCTCACCATCGCTTCTTTGAATTTCGCATGCTCGTCACTTTTCAATGATCAACGGATCACGACAATCGGCTACGAGAAATCACTCTCGAGTTAGTGACGGATCCTATCGGATCTGCGAGTTTCAGGCTCCACAGGTGTAGATCCTACAACACTTTGTAGATCTCACCGCTGCTCTCCCTCAACAGGTTGAGCAGCCTCCTGTGTTTATCGAATTTCTTCGATGTGTACTTTTACTCCCACTGTTCCCTTTGGAAAGTACGATCTTTCTTAAAAGACACAGTTCCGGACAACAAAAGTACTATGCCTTGGTTTCTCTAGGACAACCAGCGAGGTAGAACTTATCAGATTTGGATTCAAGTTTGTTTATTGACTACTGTCTTACACAAACCTTGCAATCCCAATTAATCAGAAAAACAAATTTGGAAATCACCCAGTCCACATCCAATGTGGTGTTTTTCACTGATTCTAATAGAAACTTATTTAGCGTAAATATAGACATTTTAGAACGTATTCTTAAATGATTATGGAAGATTCCTGTGACTCATCATTAATCGGAGCATATCTAATAAGATCCGATTCATTCTGTTAGATGATCACCCAACTCTTGACTCAACTATTTTCCTCCGCGATTCAATCGAGGATTTCAATTCTTCTGTCAAATTGGTTCTACACTTCATCTTGGAACTCCTCAAGGGATTCCTGCTCGTGTCTCATCAAATGAACACAGTCATACTCATTGATGCCATCAATAAGATAATGAAGTACATAAGATTTTCTCTGGCATTAATACTCGTTAGGCCGTATACATCAGTATGTGAAAGGCCCAATAAGCTTCTGACCCGTTTCCTTTAGCTCTGCTAAAAGGGCCTTAGTCATTTGGTCCAGTGAACAGAATTCATATCTCAAATGAGTCCATAACTATGGAACTTCTGAATCCGCTTCACTCTGTATGGTCAAAAGACTATGCCAAGGAAAATCGAGTTTAAGTTATCAGACTTAAATCTGTGTTATATTTTAACTTTTACCGGTTTAAGATATAAAACCCATTCCAAACGGGGTGCTACTATATGATATTTCATTAAGATCTAAAGAACAAAACTTGTCTTTTATCAAAATGAGAAACATCCAAATTCTCTACAAGAAAATGAAAGACATTTCTGCACAAGGCAGATACATAGTAGCAATTACTTAATTTCTAAAACCAAGTATGAAAGGCTCCTACAAGTGGAGAATCTCTACGGCTCATGCAGCAACCATTGCTTCAGACCAGACGCGCAGTTCCACTTGCCCTTTCTACGACGTTCTACCGTTGCTTAGGTCCTGCATATTTCAAAAAAATATCAGTACCACCACTAGTATCCAATACTCACGTAGAACTTGAATTAATAACACAATACCTGAAAGAGAAGTACCATACATCTCCTTCATCTCTTGTGAATCTTCCAAGAATTTAATGCAATCTCTCTTCCAATGCCCCGACTCATCGTAGTAGAAGCACTTTCTAACACCAGATGGGCCTGACTTGGGCTTATAAGATGACACAAGCTTATCCTGATTCCAAATCTGGACGGCCCTGCCTCTACCCTTGCCAACACAAGATTTCTCAAATCTTTTACCCTTTATGATGTCATGCTCTGATGTTTTGAGCATGCCATGCAGCTCAGTCAACGTCTTCGTCAAGCCTTTCTTGATATAGTTCTTAATGAACTTGTCATAGCTTGACGGCAGTGACTGCAGAATGATGTCAGTAGCCAACTCTAAGCTGACAGGACATTACAGTTTCCTCAGGTTATCAATGTAACCCATCAGTTTAATGACATGAGGACTTACTGGAGCATCTTCTGGTAGATTGCACCCAGTGAGAGACTTCACCATCTGGAATCTCTCAACTCGTGCCAGATCCTGAAACTTCAGTTTCAGGCTGGTGATCATCTCTATTGGCGACTCCATGTTCTCGTACTAACTCTTCAAGTCTGAGTTCATGGTAGCCAACATCAGACCACGCACATCTACCACATCAGTATAATGCTTATTCCAAGCATTATACACTGCATGCGAGCGATTGGTCCCAAGCCTTTCTGGAAGAGCCTTTTCAAGGACATAGTCCTTGCTCTCCTGCTTGAGAATGAATCTCAGATTCCGATACCAATCCAGGAAGTTGGATCCATTTAACTTGTCCTTCTCAAGGACGGATCGCAACGAGAAAGTAGTCATAGACATAAGCTGAAATCCAAGAAAAACAAAGATTTAGTTATGTATATCATGAGAAATCTCATCTAATAAGAAAACTCGCATTATATTCAAACAATGTTTTCTCTACGAATATAATGATCCAAGATCCTCAGATTACTAAAATTCGAGTGGGCGACTCGCCGTTACTCAAAATATAGTTATCTAGGTAAGCAAATCATTGCTAATTGTACCCAGTACAACTCTTGGTCGCAGATAAGACAAACTATGTCTAATCCACTCTGATGTCTCTGGGCCTAGAACTTCTGACAGCCCAGTCAAGTAACCCAATCTCTTTCTGTCTTGTGATCATTGACAGTCGCACTGCAAATCTGTCAGTGACCACCTGCCTTACTCATGTTGGAGTGGATACCAAAGACTCCAAGACTATCCAACAAACGACACAAGTCTTGACAGTAGACAAGATTGGGCAAGGCATCAAGGTTACTTGATATTTGGTTGAGGAAACTAAACCCAAAAGTTTAGCAAATCAATCTCTTAGGTCATGTAATTGTTGATGTTTAGCACTGCATGTCCATCAACTCAACTACCTGCCTTACTCACGTAATTGTGGACACCAAGCTCTTGGCTAGACCATCACACAACGAAATGAGTCTTGACAGTTGACCACATTGAAGCTAATCTTTGATGAATGTTTAAGTCTAGTTTGGTTTCTGCAAATTCAAGGTTCAACAACCAGAATTTCGAATACTGTGTCGATCGAGGCAGACTCTGTCTGTCGATCGACACCACCAAACAAAACCGTACTTCAATAACCGGTTAATCCAATTAGCCCGGTTCATTGAACCGGTCATGTCGATCGACACAACCCATGTGCGACGGTCGACATAGACCTAAACCGAAGGCAGTTTTGATAACCGGTTCAATCCAAGTGAACCGACTTATCAGATCAAACTGATCTTAACCCAATCGGTTTATTTTAATTGCGATAGTCAGTTCAATCCAATTGAACTAATTCATCCAATTTAAACCGATCTGTTCGGACTTAACCAAGCATGATAACCAGTCCAATCCAATTTAACCGATTAACCATTCGCTCGGTCTGTGTCAACCGACACTAAACTGTGTCGATCGACACAGTAGGGTATCATGGAATTTTAATCCGATTAAACCGACATAACCATGCGAGTTAACCGGTTCAATCCAATTGAACCGATCTATCCTTTCGCACAGCCTGTGTCGATCGATGCACCCAGTGTGTCGATCGACACAGTGCGATTTCTAAATCGAAACCCATTCTTTAATAAGGCGAGTTCGCGGTGCATCGATCGACACAGACTTGTGTCGATCGACACTATGCGAAAACACAATCGCTTATGCATTTTCGCGCTGCATCGATCGATGCACCCAGTGTACCGATCGATGTTGTGCGAAAAACCTAAATCAGTTTTGCTGTTTTCGCGTGATATATCATGGTTTTTACTAGTTTTAGGCCATGATATAAGTGTGTTTTAGTGTCTTTTGTGTTCTTTTAGAGTCTTTTACAGGTATAATCAGGTTTGGAGCTAAATTGGAGATAATGGAGCATTTTGGAGATTTTTGGAGTGATTGGCTGAGAGATAGAGTTCACTGTCCGAAACAGAGAAAGGTGTCGATCGTTGCACTCTAGCATCGATCGATGCACCAGCGAGATGGGCCAAAACTCGGCGGTTTAGAAGAATCAAGATATTGCACTTTGATCTAGAAGTTTCTGATATTTACAAAGAAGCCCCTGGCTGAGATTATACCTATATATTAGAGTTTTTAGTGTTTTAATTAGATACGCTTTACAGAACGCTTTGATAATTAAGAGGAGAGGATTTTTAGAGCTTTTGGGGCTGATCTGAACCTGTTACATCATCTGTATTTGGAGAAGATTTCGAACCCCTTTTACTCTTATTCTTTTATGCAATTTATTCATCATATGATTATGTTTTCATTATCTATGTCTGAGTAGATTCCTTGTTAGGTTTAGGGTTTCTCACATAGGATTTCATGACTTGCTAGACTTGTTCAAATTCAGTTAAGGATTCAAACTATATCTGTTCTTCAATTTAATTGTGCTTAAAGCTAGTTCTAACCTGATCAATTAGAATCTAGATCTTAGGTTGCTAAATACGTCACGGAAGTGGGGTTTAGGAATCTGAACTAATTAAATTGGGCAATTAAACTTTGCGCAAACGAAAGTTTGGTTTAGGATAATTGTGAACATATCAAACTTGGGATTAATGCTAGTTTAATCTGTTAGTTCTCGCAAACGAAAGTTTGGTTTGCTGCACTTAGACTTAGAGAATTATCGCAAAGGAATTTGGTTAATTCTATATCTGTGTTTTGAGTTCTAGAACTGTGCTTAATTAGATCCTTGCTGAATGAACTGTCTGCTTGTCTGATTTCCTGAGAATACCCTAGGCTTGACGCTTTTAGTTTATTGCTTTCACAACCAACTTGCTACTGTTTACTTTCTTGCTTCGCAATTTATTTACTTCACCATCTGCTTATTTCTAGTATTAGTCTCTACTGTTCTGATCTATCGAGACCTAGTGTCTCTGTGGATTCGATAACCCTATATACTACTTTGACATTGCTGTTCACTTGCAGTTTAGAATAGGGTAAAACTTAGAACCTATCAAGTTTTTGGCGCCGTTGCCGGGGACTCTTAGAGTCTTCGATAGGACCGAACTTAGGGTTTTTACTAGAAATTTTTCTTTTTGTTTTTATATTTTGCTAACTTTTTCTCTGTTTCTTTCTGTCGCAGGTACGACTTTCGCCTTGCGTCGATCGTTGCATCCCTTGCGTCGATCGTCACTAGGCGATTCTGAGATTGAATCGATCGTTGCACTGATAGCATCGATCATTGCTGGACGATTACAGACAGTTTATGCCAACGCAGAAAACTCGAAGTAATACGAACTCGAGCTTAGTTAATCTCGGACTAGAGGAACTTGGACGTCTAGAAAGGACTATCAGAAGAGAAAAGAGAGAGAGAATGGTACGAGAACGTCTGATCTTGATACAAGATGCTGAAGGTGTCCTGAGGGATCCGAAAAACAATCCTTACAATGCTGCTGGGCAGAGGATTGATGCTGATGGACGAGTGATCCCTGACCCTCCTGAGCAACATCGACAGGAGCAGGACCAAAACCAGGGTCAGGAACGGGCCCAAGGTAGAGAGATGGTGGTTCATGAGAGGACACTAGCTGACTACAACAGACCTGATGAGTTTCATGCAAACCGAGCAGCTCTAGTGCTTCCTGCTTTTGAGAGGAATAATTTTGAGGTCAAGACCATCTACTACCAGCTGATGAGGCAGATTGCTTTTCATGGTCTTCAAGCAGAGCAGCCTATGGATCACATTGACAAGTTTGAGGACATAGTCACTGGCATGAAGTATGAAGGAGTATGCCCGGACTATCTGTTCCTTAAGCTATTTCCGCACAGTCTTGCTGGAGACGCTAGTGCATGGCTGAGACAACTGGCACCTGGTCAGTATACTACTTGGGCAGCCTTAAAGAGTGAGTTCCTGTGTCACTTTTATGATGATGCGCGCTCAAATCAGTCCAGACAGGACATACTCACTTTTTCCCAAGGAGCTGTGCAGCCCTTGAAGACTGCATGGATGAGATTTAAGCAGTATCAGCGTGACTGTCCACACCATGGATTCACAGAAGTACAACTGATTGGTATCTTCTTCAGAGGCATAGATCTCCCTTACCCGACTGCGCTGGATAATTCCAGTAATGCTAATTTCAACACCAGGACTCCTACACAAGCTAAGCAGTTGATTGGGAACCTGATTAGCAGCTACAGTTGCAAGACTATAGATGAAAAGAGGAAGAAATCCGGTGGAAGTATAGAGGATTCTAACATGACTGAGATTAGATCTAGGCTAGACACAATTTACAATCTCCTAACAAGTAAGAAAGCTGTCCACTCTACCCAAGATGTAGAGGTAATTCAGACTGAGGAGGACACTCAGGAAAAAGAGGTGAATTACATGGGAGGTTCTGGTTTCCAAGGTAGGGGATTTAGAAATCAACAGGGAAACAGATTCTCCAATGGAGTTCAGCAAGGTGGTTTTAAGAAATCCAATGAGTCTGAGAGTAAAGTAGAGATGATGCTAAGACAGCTAATGGAGAGTCAGACTAAGTACGCAGCAGATGCTGACGCGAAGATGGATACAATCTACAGGGAGCTGAATGGGAAGTTTGAGTGTTTGAACACACACATGAAAAAGCTTGATGCTAAGGTTGCAAGAACTGCTGGACATGCTCAAAGGGAAGAGGGATATCTCCTGGGAAAGACTGATGCCAATCCTAAGTACCAATGCAATGCCGTGACATTGAGAAGTGGTAATGAGCTGTCATCTGGCCAGAAAAAGCAGTTAAGCGTTGAGGAACTCGTGGAAATTGAAGAGTTGGAAGATGAGATACGCGATATTCGCCGCGAGTCGATCGATGCATCTAAGCAACGATCGTTGCCAAGCGAAATCAAGGAACCGGAGGTCGTAACAAAGTCGCCTAGCATCGATCGATGCGATAAGAGCAACGATCGACACAAGGTGACTGCAGAAAGTTCGAGTACTGAAAACCCAAAACAGTCGGCTGAAAGGGTATACAAGCCTAAGATACCTTATCCCAAGAACCCCAGAAAAGCTAAGAATGATAGGCAGTATGCAAAATGGAAGGAGTTCATAAAAAGGTAAAGGTTGAAGTACCTTTGTTGGATTCCATTGAAACTTCCCCCATGATGAAAAGATGCCTTAAGGATGCAATTTCTGGAAAATGGTCTGATGAAGAAAGTATAATGATGCTCAATGAAGTATGTAGTGCAGTGGTTCAAGGCAGAATTCCAGAGAAATTAAAAGATCCAGGCAGCTTCGTATTAGATTGTGCTATCTACAAGGAGAGGTTCGAAAGGTCCCTATGTGATCTTGGCTCCAGTGTAAATCTGATGCCCCTTTCAGTTGCTAAAAGACTAGGGATGACAAATTTTATACCAACTAGGATATCACTGGTTTTGGCAGACAGATCAGTCAGGATTCCCGAAGGAGTAATAGAAGATGTGCCTATAACAGTTGGCAGGTGTGTGATCCCAACTGATTTTGTGGTTCTACAATATGGACAAGAGCCAAAAGACCCATTGATTCTAGGCAGATCTTTCTTAGCAACAGCTGGTGCGATGATTGACTGTCAGGGAGGCAAAATAGTTCTAAATGTGGGAGATCTGAAGATGAGTTTTGACATGAACAAGCTGGTAAAGAGACCAACCATCGATGGGCAAACCTTCTATGTGGACACATTGGGTGATTTGGCTGCAGAGTACTTCCACCAATCACATGCTGAGGACCCACTAGAAAGGGCTTTACTGAGCTCTATTTTGGAGTTGGAATACCTACAGGACGAGCCTGCAATGTGCTATACAAGATTGATGGATTCTGTCGAGGTTGCAATGCAGGTAGAAGTGTCTGACGCGGGACTGCAACGATCGACACCATCTAAGCAACGATCGTTGCAAGACGACAGAGACTGGGCAGAAGAAAAGGCTCCGAAAATAGATCTGAAACAACTTCCATCCGGGCTAAGGTACGCCTTTCTTGGACCTAATTCAACATACCCAGTGATTGTTAATGCTAGCCTGAACAACGCAGAACTCACCTTATTGCTAAGCAAGCTGCGCAAGCATCGCAAAGCTCTTGGCTATTCCCTTAATGATATTTCAGGTATCTCACCGGAGCTGTGCATACACCGGATACATCTTGAGGATGAGTCCAAGACATCAATCGAACATCAGAGGAGACTTAATCCTAATCTGCAGGAAGTAGTCAAAAAGGAGATTATGAAACTCCTTGACGCTGGAATTATATATCCTATCTCTGACAGTGATTGGGTGAGTCCAGTCCATGTAGTGCCAAAAAAGGGCGGTGTTACAGTTGTGAAGAATGAGAAGAACGAGCTGATACCTACTAGGACTGTGACAGGACACATGATGTGCATAGATTACAGGAAGCTTAATGCTGCTACCAGGAAAGATCATTTTCCTTTGCCTTTTATTGATCAGATGCTCGAAAGGTTAGCAAATCATCCTTACTACTGCTTCTTAGATGGCTACTCAGGTTTCTTTCAGAATCCCATCCACCCAGAGGATCAGGGAAAGACCACTTTCACTTGTCCATATGGGACATTCGCCTACCGTAGGATGCCTTTTGGACTCTGCAACGCACCAGCCACTTTCCAGAGATGCATGATGTCCATATTCACAGACATGATTGAGGATTTTATGGAAGTATTCATGGATGATTTCTCAGTATATGGATCATCCTATAATGAGTGCTTAGATAATTTGTGCAAGGTTCTGACAAGATGCGAAGAGAAGCACTTAGTTCTTAACTGGGAGAAGTGTCATTTCATGGTCAGAGATGGCATTGTGCTTGGACATAAAGTGTCCGAAGCAGGAATAGAGGTGGACCGCGCTAAAATCGAGGTAATGACCAACCTGCAGGCACCTGATTCTGTTAAGTCGATTAGAAGCTTTCTTGGACATGCTGGCTTCTATAGACGGTTCATCAAGGATTTTAGTAGGATTGCTAGGCCACTAACTGCTTTGCTGTGTAAAGACACCAAATTTGAGTTCACTGCAGATTGTCAAACTGCATTTGAACAGATCAAGCAGGCATTAGTGAGTGCTCCCATAGTTCAGCCACCGGATTGGGATTTGCCTTTCGAAGTAATGTGTGATGCAAGTGATTATGCTGTAAGAGCTGTTCTTGGACAAAAGAAAGATAGAAAGCTTCATGCTATCTATTATGCCAGTAGGACACTGGATGATGCACAAAGAAACTATGCCACTACAGAGAAGGAGTTGCTGGCAGTTGTCTTTGCATTTGAGAAATTTCGCTCTTATCTTGTTGGCTCCAAGGTGATTGTACACACTGATCATTCAGCCCTGAAGTATCTGATGCAGAAGAAGGATGCTAAGCCAAGACTGTTGAGATGGATCCTGTTGCTTCAGGAATTTGATATTGAAGTGAGAGATAAGAAAGGGGTTGAGAATGGAGTTGCTGACCATCTTTCGAGGATGCTAGTTGAGGAGGACGTGCAAATTAATGACTATTTGCCTGAAGAAAACGTCAATATGGTTGGGACAATCTGTGAGACAGATTTGGACAGAAACCTGCAAAACTGTCGGATTAATCGCGTTGCGTCGATCGATGCGACGGCAGCGTCGATCGATGCATCTATCGGGACAGCGACGATCGATACACCCGACTGTGACGATCGTTGCAGCGCGGATACAGACCCAGAAACTTTTACGATACGGATTGGAAAGCATGAGTTTGAGATTAATGCTGTCGCAACAAATGATCGACCATGGTATACAGACATAGCCAATTATCTGGCTGCAGAGACTGAACCAGATAATCTGAAAGGATATGAAAAGAAGAGGTTCTTCAGAGAACTTAGGAGGTACTATTGGGATGAACCTTACCTCTATAAGCATTGTTCGGATGGCCTTTATAGAAGATGTGTTGCTGAGTCGGAGGTTCCAGATATCCTATTCCACTGCCATGGATCAGATTATGCAGGACATTTTGCTACTTTCAAAACTGTGTCTAAGGTTTTGCAAGCAGGTTTCTGGTGGCCTACAATGTTCGCTGATGCTCACTCCTTTATTTCTCATTGTGATGCCTGCCAGAGGAGAGGGAAAATCAGCAGGAAGCATGAGATGCCTCAGAATTTCATTCTTGAGGTTGAGGTTTTTGATTGCTGGGGCATAGACTTTATGGGTCCCTTTCCCTCATCTTATGGGAATAAATTCATATTAGTTGCTGTGGATTATGTATCTAAGTGGGTAGAAGCAATAGCTAGTCCAACCAATGACTCTTCAGTAGTCATTAAGCTGTTTAAATCCAACATATTCCCTAGATTTGGAGTGCCTCGGATAGTAATTAGTGATGGAGGATCTCACTTTATTAATAAGGTTTTTGAGAAGCTCCTGAAGAAGCATGGAGTGCATCACCGAGTTGCTACTCCTTATCACCCACAGACTAGTGGACAGGTAGAGGTTTCTAACAGACAAATCAAGGAGATCTTGGAGAAGACAGTTGGGAAGACAAGGAAAGATTGGGCAGCTAAGCTTGATGATGCTTTATGGGCCTACAGGACTGCGTTTAAAACGCCATTGGGGACTACTCCATTCCATTTTCTGTATGGGAAAGCATGTCATCTGCCAGTAGAACTTGAGCACAAGGCAGCATGGGCTGTAAAACAGATGAACTTTGACCTCAAACCAGCTGCAGAGAGGAGATTGATACAGCTCAATGAGTTGGATGAGATTAGACATTTTGCCTATGAGAACTCAAAGTTGTACAAGGAAAAGACTAAGGCTTATCTGAAGGATTGTTTAGATGAATCCTGATTCAATTCTCTGATTCAGATTATCCTAAACATGCGGATCTAGGTTCTCTTGATTAGAAACAATGATAGATCTCACCTTATACCTGTTTATGCAGCGGAAAGGGATGGTATGTCAGAGATCAAAGAGCCACCGAGAGATAACTCCTCCAGAGGTTCACACACGCACACCGAGCAGGAAGAGGCTGCTAGACCAGGAGGAAATCGGCGCAGAGAGAGAGAGGAGGCTCGCGGCTCTAATTTCTTTTTTCGACCTGAACTCGTCTTATGTTTATAAAACTCGTTCAGTTCGTTTTGGGCCATTTGGCCCAAAGGCCAATTAACTCCGAGGCGTTCGCGCACTGTGTCGATCGACACTCCTTGTGTATCGATCGACACACAGTGGCCAAACCCTTTTATTCTCTCTCTAAGTACAGTAAATGCCTAGCACTTTTACCGTACTTCTGCTACACCGTTCCTATACCTTTTTCTTGTTGGCTTAGGCGTGTGACCCATATGGGATCATATAATAAAGGCAATAAGTCCAAGACTTATAGATCATGAGCGGACTCTAGCAAGCCATCATGACCCCCAGTATTATATGACTTATGTCTGATCATTGACATACTCTTACTTTCTAGAGACAGTACCGAGATTACTGGACACAATTCCAACAATCTCCCACTTGTACTGGAATCTCTGTATTCATAATCCCTTTCGTCACAATATCTCGATTAGTCATAAGGCAAGATTAGTGTCATCCTTATAAAGCCTAATCTTGTTCATCGGACTCTGATTTGATACTGACAATCCAAACGACTCGGGACAGTCCGTTTGAGCATGGCCATGCATTTTCCAGTATTCAAATCTCCGATTGGCCTAGAGATATTCACTCCATTTATATTGGAGGGACAAATCCCGTCTTGTTCCATCACTGTAAACTACTCATTTCATAATACACCCAAACAAGGTCCTTATAACTATCGCAGAACGATAGCGTTAGACAATGATCAAAGTGCATCAGTCCATGTGCAGTCACATGCATGCGAACTCAGGTCTAAGGACTATACTCTATAGTCGTAGTAAGAATCTCTTATGACACAGATATAAATATCCTGAAGAGTTCTTATAAGCGGGTCTTGTCCGGTCGTATGTTCCCCAACATACACCTATGTACTGACTTTGATGCCGAGCATCTATGACACACTGAGACTTTGTCATAAGTCACGTACCAATCCAGTCTCACACGGTTGTTGGTGTTCCAATTTCAACAACCTTCGACTAGGGACATAATGATATAAGTCATTTATCAAATATAGGGTCTCATGATCAAGCTAAATGACTTTGATAACTCAAGATCAAGTCATTTACTTCGATGACCTATAAAATGGTTTATATCACTTTGGAACGATTATTTCATCACAGTTAAAATAATCTTGAAATAATAATTTCATTAAACATCTTCAATGTTATTTCAAGAACATATCCAATAACTAAATAAAGCCCTTTAATAACTCCCACTGAAATTAAGACTACATCTTAATTTCACTTATCCTACAGCAACAGTCCGCGACTCGTGCTTAGGCCTAAGGAGTGGCTTCGTTAATAGATTAGCAACGTTGTCATTCGTTGAAACTTGCTGATCTACTTGACATCTCTGTCATTTATCTCACGGAATAGGTTATACCTATCCTCAAGGTGTTTGGACCTCTGATGTGCAGCTAGTCTCATCTATGCTGGAAATCACATCAAGTTCAGTGACGAACTCTTCTTTCCAAACAACCTCTTTCGCCACTTCCCAAGCTGCGAAATGTTCAGCTTAAGTCATGGAGTCAGCAACAGTGCCTTGCACCGCCAGATAGACACAAGATATAACCGGACTGTGATCGGAAATCATCTTTGTCTATTGGAAACTTGCCTTTCAGACTCTACCTACTCGTAGCACCTCACTTTCTCCGTAACTCAAGAATTTATCCTTAGTATTCCTCAAATACTTTAGGATATTCTTTACGGCAATCCAGTGATTCTTTGCTGGATTTGACTGGTCTTTACTTTTCTTGCTTAACATTAAAGCAACATCAAACAAGTACGTTTCATGGCATACATGATAGATCCAATTGCCGACGCATATGGAATCTTATCCATGCATTTAAGCTCAGCAGTTATCGTAGGACACTGTGTCTTGCTTATCGTAATGCCATGTGACATTTGCATAAAACCCTTCTTGGAATGCTGAAAACCTGTAGGACTTTGTCGGGATAAGAATCCTGACTTTGTCTTACCAGCTCTTTCGGATCTCTATCTTTAGATCCAAAATCCAAGAACATACGTGGCTTTACTCATGTCAATCATTAGAACCAACTCCCAAGCCAGTCCTTTACTGACTGCAGCATTGGGACGTCATTTTCGAGAATCAGTATGTCATCGACATACAATATGAGAAATGCAATATCGCTCCCACTAATCTATTAGTAAACACACAGTTCCTCTTCGTTCCTGTTCAAGTCAAAACCTTGACTACTTCAACAGAACGAAGATTCCAACTCCGATATGTTTGCTTCCATCCATGAATGGATCGATGAAGCTAACTTACATAAAATGTAATTTTTCGGAGTCCGGGCTCACTTTCGCTTCTTTGAATTTCGCAGATTCGTCGCTTTCAATGATCATCAGATCATGCGAACTTTCAATGATTATCAGGTTCAACTAATGACGAGAAATCACTCTCGGATTAGTAACTGATTCATTCATATCTGCGAACTTCAGGCTCCACAGGTGCAGATTTCAATGATTATCAGGTTCAACTAATGACAAGAAATCACTCTCGGATTAGTAACTGATTCATTCATATCTGCGAACTTCAGGCTCCACAGGTGTAGATTCTACAGAAATCTGTAAATCCATCCGTTGCTCTCCCTCAACAGGTTGAGCAGCCTCCTGTATGTCTCGAATTTCTTCGAGTTATACTTTTACTCCCACTGTTCTTCTTGGAAAATAACTTCCCTTCTTAGAAAACAGATTGGACGTAAAAGTAACAAGCCTTGGTTTCCCTAGGACAACCAGCGAAGTAGCACAACTACAAATACTCAGTAAAGACGAATTTGGATCGATTCCAATCCACATTTACGTGGTGTCTTTCAACTGATATTGGTGGAACTATTTCAGCGTAAACTTAGATAATTTAGAGCGTTATTCTTAAATAATATCATGGAAGATTCGTGTGACTCATCTTTAATCATTTCTAATAAGATCTGATTCTTTCTCAGAGAAAAACCTTCAGGTTTTCAGGAGAAATGAGCTGTGAAACGATTTCACACTCATTCAGATGATCACACAATCAATGACTTAAGTATTCTCACTCGTGATTTAATCCAGAGTCTTAATACTTTTGTCATTCAGATCCTATACTTCATTCTGGAACTCTTTCGACCATGTCAAAGAATTCCGACTTGTGTCTCATCAAATGAACACAGTCACACTCACTGAAGTAATCAGTAGAGACAATGAAGTACAGGAGATTTTCTCTGGCATTACTGCTCATTGGGCCACATACATGAGTATGTTCCAGGTCCAATAAGCCTTTGGGCCTTTCTCTAGCTCGGCTAAGATAGGCCCTTTACCTTTTGGTCTAGTAAACTGAATTCAAGTCTCATAAGATATTTTATCAAATGAGCCCAACAGTCCATGACTATGGGATTTCTGAATCCGACTTACTCTATGTGACCAAGACTTTATGCCAAGAAAAATCAGGTTTAATTCATCAGATTTAAACCAATTCGGTATTTATGTTACATTTAGGCACTCTTTGGTTTAAGATATAAAACCCATTCCATGAATAGGGTGCTACAATTAATATTTCATTAAGATCAAAAGAACAAAACTTGTCTTTTATCAAAATGAAAAACATTCAAATTCTTACAAGAAAATGAAAGATAACTCTGCTTAAAGCAGGTACATTGTAGCAATTACTTAGTACAAAACCAAGCCTCAAAGGGATCTATAAGTGAAAAACCCTACGGCTGAGGCAGCATCCCAAGCTCCTTCCAGACATGTAGTTTCACTTGCCCTTCCTTCAACGTTCTACTGTTGCTTAGGCTCTGCATATTATCACAAATATCAGTGCCACAACCAGTATCCAATACCTTTAAGGTAGAACTTGAAGTAATAACATGAATACCTGAGGAAGTAGTCGCATACATCGACTTTAACTCCTCATCATCTTCCATGAATTTAATGCAATCTCTCTTCCAATGCCCTGTCTCCTTACAGTAGCAGCACTTACCAACGTAAGAGGTATCTGACTCGGGCTCAGAAGACACACGCTTGCCATGATTCAAAATCTGGACAACTTTGTCTTCACCCTTGTCAGCATTAGGTTTAGTAAACCTACCCTTCTCGTTCATGAGATTGTACAGGGTACTCTTCACGTTTGGCTCAACTGTCTTGAGCATATCATGCAGTTCAGTCAGCGTCTTCGTTAAGCCTTTCTTGATATAGTTCCTTCTGAACTTATCATAGCTTGACGGCAGTGACTGCAGAATGATCTCAGTTGCCAATTCTTGGCTAACTGGATAATCCAGTTTCCTCAGGTTATCAATGTAACCCATCATTTTACTGACATGAGGACTCACTGGATGATCATTTGGTAGCTTGCAGCTAGTGAGAGACTTAACCAACTGGTATCTCTCCACTCTTACCTGCTCCTGAAATTTCAATTTCAGGCTGCTGATCATCTCTATTGGCGACTCCATGTTCTCATATTGCTTCCGCAAGTCTGAGTCCATGGTAGCCAATATCAGACCACGCACATCTACCGCATCATTATAATGCTTATTCCAAGCATCATATACTGCATGAGAAGCATTGGACCCGATCCTCACGGGGAGAGCTCTCTCAAGAACATAGTCCTTTCTCTCCTGTCTGAGGACTAGCCTCAGGTTCCGCGACCAAGTCAAGAAATTTGATCCGTTCAGCTTGTCCATCTTAAGGACAGACCGGATCGAGAAAGTGTTTTGATTGTTTGTGCTAGTCATAACTGAAAATTAAGATAAAAAGGATTTTAGTTAATATGTTCAATATGATTAATCTCGTATTAAATTTAATATGATTAATCACGCATTATATTCAATAACATAAGTTACCCTCAATAGAATATAATGATTCCAAGATCCACATATAACTAAGATCAAAGTGGGCCACTGGCCATCACCCAACCTTAGCTTATATCGGTAAGCCCTATATCGGCTAATTATATCCGTGATATAACTCTTGGTTGTGAATCTGGGCCCGAGGCCCAATCCATTCTGATGTCTCAAGGCCCGGGACTCCCGATGGCCTAGTCAAGAAAACCAGACTATACAGTCATGTAATCATTAATGTCTGGGACTCCCAATGACATTTATGAATCACAAACCGTCTTATCCACGCAAAAGTAGACACCCTCACACTGTAAGGCCATGAATACAATTGAATGGGCTTCGACAGCTGACATAGACTGGGCAAGACATCCAACGCTTGATATTATTTGAGGTTCGTAGGTTTATTAAAATTTCATTCCCAAAATAGAAGATTACTATTTCGGGAAACTTTCTATTTTGGAAACCTACTATTTTAGGAAACTTTTAATTACTACGATGACCACAATTGTCAACCGGTTATTTACTAAACCGGATTTTCTCAATTTATTTGGTCCAACCAAATCAAATTAGAAAATCCTGGTTTAGGCACAAAATCCAATATTTCGACTTTGGATTTCTTATCCCGGTTTAACCAGAACTTAATAAAATTATTAATTCTGTTTATTAAACCGCGACGGTTATAATTTTAATAAATTTATTAAACCGAGCCCTAAACCAACCATGTCGGTCGATGAACCAACCGCATCGATCGATCCATCAATCGCATCGATCGATCCATCAACCGCATCGGTCGATGCTCTTAGCATCGAATCCTGCATCGATCGTGCATCGATCCTGTGTCGATCGATGCTCTCACGCATGCACGGACGGTTATTAGGTTTGGCCGAGAGATTCTCCGATTGTGTCGACCGATCCGGTCGATCGTATCGATCGATCCATGCGATCGCAGCCGATTCGGTCGATACCTTATCGGTCGATGAACCAATCGCATCGATCGATCCATCAACCGCATCGGTCGATGCTCTCAGCATCGAACCTGTATCGATCGTGTGATCACAGTCAATCTCTCGCGTTTGTATCGACCGATCCATGCGATCGTATCGATCGATCCATGCGATCCTGGTCGATACTTCTTTATGAAAATCGCATTCTACCAAATCAATATAGCTTGGTTTTTTGCGATTTCATGTGTGTTTAGGTTTCAATTCCTTGTTGCTTAAGTGATTTCTCTTATCAGTAGTTGATTCAAAACACTCCTTAAACAAGAAAAAAATCCTAAACATGAATCTAAACAAGAAAAACCGGAACCAATAGCTCTGATACCACTGAAGGATTGTTTAGATGAATCCTGATTCAATTCTCTGATTCAGATTATCCTAAACATGCGGATCTAGGTTCTCTTGATTAGAAACAATGATAGATCTCACCTTATACCTGTTTATGCAGCGGAAAGGGATGGTATGTCAGAGATCAAAGAGCCACCGAGAGATAACTCCTCCAGAGGTTCACACACGCACACCGAGCAGGAAGAGGCTGCTAGACCAGGAGGAAATCGGCGCAGAGAGAGAGAGGAGGCTCGCGGCTCTAATTTCTTTTTCGACCTGAACTCGTCTTATGTTTATAAAACTCGTTCAGTTCGTTTTGGGCCATTTGGCCCAAAGGCCAATTAACTCCGAGGCGTTCGCGCACTGTGTCGATCGACACTCCTTGTGTATCGATCGACACACAGTGGCCAAACCCTTTTATTCTCTCTCTAAGTACAGTAAATGCCTAGCACTTTTACCGTACTTCTGCTACACCGTTCCTACACCTTTTTCTTGTTGGCTTAGGCGTGTGACCCATATGGGATCATATAATAAAGGCAATAAGTCCAAGACTTATAGATCATGAGCGGACTCTAGCAAGCCATCATGACCCCCAGTATTATATGACTTATGTCTGATCATTGACATACTCTTACTTTCTAGAGACAGTACCGAGATTACTGGACACAATTCCAACATTATCATGACAAAAAGATTGTCTCCAGACGGTTTAAGCCTAACGATCATGTACTGTTATACAATTCTCGCTTGCATTTGTTTCCAGGCAAGCTGAAATCAAGATGGTCTGGACCATACACGATCAAAGAAGTGGGTCCATATGGAGCTGTCATTTTGATAGGCAAGGAAGGTAATGAGTTTGCTGTAAATGGGCAGAGGGTAAAACACTATTGGGCTAAGGCCGAGATTCCCAGAGGTCAGATTTTGCCCTTGGATCATGCTCCCTCCACCTGAAAATTCCCATCCGTCCGGTCAAGCTATTGACCTTAAACAAGCGCTGGGTGGGAGGCAACCCACCATTAGGTACTGGTGTTTTTCTACTTAATTTTTGGTGTTTTTGTTAGGATTTTACGTTTGTTTTTGTTTTTGGTGAGTTTATGTTTGCAGGTCTCGGACAAAATCGCAGTGCAACGATCGACGCACTTCTGTGTCGATCGTCACAACACGAAAGGAATCGCATTGCAGCGATCGTTGCGCTCTTGAGCAACGATCGACCATACACGAAAATCGCCAAGTATCGATCGATGCACTTAGTGCAACGATCGATGCCTGAGCGACAGAGGTAACCCGACAGACATAATTTCATCTTTTCAATTTTTTATTTTCTTTTTACCGATCCTTCGCTGGACACTACTGGGGACAGTGTGTCTTAAGTGTGGGGGAGGTGCTACTGACTTTTGTTTTCTGTTTTCTTAAGAGTCAGTCCGTTTTTCAAAAAAAATTTTGTCTTATTGAGTCAAAATTGTTTAAGTAAGAAACTATGATTTTCTGAGAAGATTTACAAGACTTGCAGGAACTTAAGTAACCATTGGGATGAAGTTGCAGGATCTATCTCTGACTATTAGAAAACCCCATCACAAATCAACCTACTGGGAACACCCACATCACTTCAGGTATCAGAGTATCCTTTTACTGACTTCAATTTAATACTGACGTAGATTTCTCACCTAAGGGCTTGGTATACTTTGTGTCGGATTCCCTTGTTAAGTTCTGACACAGCCTGTCAACCTATCCTATTTAGTTCCCTTCTCCCCTTCTATAAAGTAAAAAAAAAAGATAATAAACTGAGGATGAGTTAGTAACTCCGAAGTGGTCATGGGAATGGTAGCAAACACTATTTTCTCTCATGTGATCCATGGAATGTGTCCAAAGTACACCCCATAACGGGAAGAACACTGATAAAAAAAATAAAATGATACCCAATGGGGAAAAATCAGTTGTTAAAGAAGGGAAAGAGAAGAAAGGGACTAGAGAAAGATAGTATGGTGGTCTAGAGCTGATAAGGTAAGAATCCATGTGCCCTTTGATCGATACTCCTTAGGTGAGACCGCACTTAAATACTTGCAGAAGTCAGTAGGGAGAATTTGAATGCTTGAATGTGATTGTGGAGTTTACCTAGGACAGTTGCTAAGTGTGGGGGAAGTACATGTTGGTCTTGATATCCTGTGATTGATTCTTTCAGTGGTTTACTAAGGGGAATCTGAGTATTGTAGCTTCTAGGATGAAATGAGTTTCTGAAGAGTTTTCAAACCTCTTCACCATGTTTTAGTTCTATGTTTTGCTTGAGGGCAAGCAAAGGCTAAGTGTGGGGGAGTTGATATATCATGGTTTTTACTAGTTTTAGGCCATGATATAAGTGTGTTTTAGTGTCTTTTGTGTTCTTTTAGAGTCTTTTACAGGTATAATCAGGTTTGGAGCTAAATTGGAGATAATGGAGCATTTTGGAGATTTTTGGAGTGATTGGCCGAGAGATAGAGTTCACTGTCCGAAACAGAGAAAGGTGTCGATCGTTGCACTCTAGCATCGATCGATGCACCAGCGAGATGGGCCAAAACTCGGCGGTTTAGAAGAATCAAGATATTGCACTTTGATCAAGAAGTTCCTGATATTTACAAAGAAGCCCCTGGCCGAGATTATACCTATATATTAGAGTTTTTAGTGTTTTAATTAGATACGCTTTACAGAACGCTTTGATAATTAAGAGCAGAGGATTTTTAGAGCTTTTGGGGCTGATCTGAACCTGTTACATCATCTGTATTTGGAGAAGATTTCGAACCCCTTTTACTCTTATTCTTTTATGCAATTTATTCATCATATGATTATGTTTTCATTATCTATGTCTGAGTAGATTCCTTGTTAGGTTTAGGGTTTCTCACATAGGATTTCATGACTTGCTAGACTTGTTCAAATTCAGTTAAGGATTCAAACTATATCTGTTCTTCAATTTAATTGTGCTTAAAGCTAGTTCTAACCTGATCAATTAGAATCTAGATCTTAGGTTGCTAAATACGTCACGGAAGTGGGGTTTAGGAATCTGAACTAATTAAATTGGGCAATTAAACTTTGCGCAAACGGAAGTTTGGTTTAGGATAATTGTGAACATATCAAACTTGGGATTAATGCTAGTTTAATCTGTTAGTTCTCGCAAACGAAAGTTTGGTTTGCTGCACTTAGACTTAGAGAATTATCGCAAAGGAATTTGGTTAATTCTATATCTGTGTTTTGAGTTCTAGAACTGTGCTTAATTAGATACTTGCTGAATGAACTGTCTGCTTGTCTGATTTCCTGAGAATACCCTAGGCTTGACGCTTTTAGTTTATTGCTTTCACAACCAACTTGCTAATGTTTACTTTCTTGCTTCGCAATTTATTTACTTCACCATCTGCTTATTTCTAGTATTAGTCTCTACTGTTCTGATCTATCGAGACCTAGTGTCTCTGTGGATTCGATAACCCTATATACTACTTTGACATTGCTGTTCACTTGCAGTTTAGAATAGGGTAAAACTTAGAACCTATCATCGCGCTGCATCGATCGACACACCCAGTGCATCGATCGATGCTGTGCGAAAACACAATTCTTCGTTTTCGTTATTAACCAATCCGAGATTCTTACTAACAAAACGAATCCTAGCTAGCATCAATTCAATCAAAACCATTCTAATCGAATTCCAGGCAACTGATTCAATCTATTAAAACCCTATGGCTCTGATACCACTGTTGGAATCCCTAGGATCCTGGGTCTAGGTGATTGAATCTAAGAACTGACCTCGTGATTACCTGTAGATTGGCAGCGGAAATTGGAGCAGGTAAACGAGATCTAGAGCGCCTCAATCGCTGCGCCTCTATCGTAGTCCACACACACACAAGCTGGAATCCGCCGGGATGCTAGTACCGGGAATCGGATCTCCTGTGGATCTATGAGTTTTGTGTCTCTGCCTTCTCTCTGAGAAGCAACACCGACGGCTAGGGCTCAGGTCGATCATATAAGACATTATATATATCGACCTGGGATGACCCAAACGACTTGCGGATCAAAACCCGACTCGTTTAAGTTAATAACTCGAAACGTCAGTCTCGAGGCCCATTGTGCATCGATCGATACGCATACTGCATCGATCAACACACATATACGAAAAACCTGCGTCGATCGACACACTCACTGCATCGATCGACACACCTCTTCAAAACTCAATTCAATGTGTATCCAATACACACTGATCAGATCATATGCCAATGATCGATCCCACACAAAGTGTATCCAGCTCGCTTAGGTGTGTGACCCTGTAGGTTCACACGATACTAGAAATGAGTTACAACTCATTTGTCATAAGCGGTTTCTAGCAAAACATTATGACTACCCAGTATCATATGAATTGTCCGATCTCGACAATACAACTATCTTTAGAGTAAGTACAATCTGATTTCAGGACATAATCCCAACACTATTTTTGCAGAAACAGATAATTAGCAAATCGAGAAGAGTAAACCTTTGCAGCCGGAGCCCAATCTGAGGGGGAGGTGTAAGGCACAAGACAATTCTTCTCAGATTACTAAAGGAATCTATAATGCAAAAGGAAAAGATCAAAGTCAGTAAATAGATGAGCCGAAAAGTAAAAGGTAAGAGGTAAGAAAGAAGACCAAAAGGATCTTAGACTTACCTGTAAAATCTTTGAATGAGCCAAGCGTGTTAGGTCATCAGCAGATTCAAGACATCCTTTATCTCTGAATAAAGTCGATTTATCAAGATCTTTCAGCAACAAGATAAATCAAAAATTGAAAGCAGATACAAAGAGAGCCTTTGAGAAAAGGAGACAAATCGAAATCAGAAGAAGAGATTTAGAGTCAGAAGCTCACCTCAGTGAGTGAAGAGTTGAAATCAAACAACCAAGGACTGGTCCATAGACTTGAAGCAGACCTACAAGAGAGAAGAAATGTCAGACTTTAAATCGGTGAACAAAATCTTCACAGAAGAAAGATATATCGATTTAAAAGATTTGAAAGAACATGAAAGTCAGACACTTACCTCTGTAAAATCGAAGGTCCAAGCTCTCTCAGACACGCACATAAGCAGCATCAGGTTGAAATCGATTTTCCAGACCTTAACCAAAGAAGAAGGATCGATTTCAAGAGAGATGAAGAACAAGAAGTATCAGGTTTCAAAACGTTTTGCTAGATCTATACAGAGAAGAGCAAATCGAACCACATATAAGGATAAGAAGCTTGGAGATGAGAAGCATACAGCTTACCTAGGAGTTTAGAACTCACGGTCGAAGCTGAGAGGCTTCACGACCACATGCATGAAGAAATCAAACAAATGGAAAGAGGGTCAATCAAGATCGAAAAGCCAAAATCGATCTGTACAGGACCAAGGAAGCTAAGAAGAAGAAGCTTAGAGCTTCCCTAAAGCCATCTAGAACTCGCTGAACAAGATCGGAGGTTGAAGATGAAGAAGATGGCAAATCGCCATTTCTGTCGACGACAAAGAAGAGTGTGAGCACCTGGGATCCGTAAAGCTAGGGTTTTTTGTCCAAAAGGTGGAGTTTGTGAGGCCTTGGTTCGGACAAAAACATATAGTGGGCCATATTACTCTGACTGGCCCATCTCCTTTTGAGCTGCTTCTCCAGATGGGCTTGTGTTGGATTATTGAAACAGGCCCATCAGCTCTCTTAGTAATCAAGTAACCGACTTGATGAAGTAAACCCTAGATATCACGTGTACCTGCATTATATAAGGTGAACATATGATCAGAAGGTAATTACGTGAGCAACACAAGAAAAACACGAGAGAAATCTGAGAGCTTGCAAAAGAATACACAGAAGAGTATTACGTGAGCTAGAGAGATTAGAAGAATATAAAAAAAGAGCTAAGAGATACAAGGTGTGTCTAAGAGCTAAAGTTCTATATTTCTTAGGTTGCAATCTTTTGATACTTAGATAAGTTAGGAGTTGAAGTAACTTATCTCTGCTTTTGTATTCAAAAGATATATAGTGCAATCCTTGTGGGAGACAGATCCCACCCCTGTGACGTAGCCATTCCGGTGAACACAGGGTGACCAAATTCTTCGTGCCTTTTATTTCCTGCATACAACCGAAATCACATCAACAATCATATAACCCAAGTGCAACAAGTTTAGTTAAAATCTCAACATTAACCAATCAATTGGTGGACATGTTAATAACTATGACGGTTATCACCTGAACCAAGAGCATCCAAACAAGCGGAACCAGAGCTTCAACAACACCATCACTAGTGGAAGCAGAGGATATCCATGCACTGATCTCATGATCAAGAACAACAACAACAACAACAAAGTCAGAAACAAGTGTGTGTTCATATCCTCCTCTCTTGTGGAGAAGCATGGTCCTTGAATCATAACTGATTTACCCGTTTTCTCTTTTTCTTTTCTTAAGCTAATAATGTTTCAGTTTTTCGTTTATGTTTTCTGTTTGGTCGTCTGGTTTTTAAGTTTTAAAAGTTTTAAGTTCTAAAAGTTCGCATTTTTTATAATATAAATAATTAATCATCACCAGTTCGTTGTGTGTTTCATAACTGATGAGTAAGAGATATATTATCTATGTGCTTTCAATTGTTTTATGATTACGCCTAATCACATAATGTGAGAAGCATTAGTGTACGAGTAAGGTAAATCTAAACTACTGAGCTTGTATTTCTTCTATCAATCTAAATTTCTGCAGATTACTGTTGAAGATTAAGCAGTGTGTGGTTCCGTGAGAAATGTTTAGAGTTTGACTATTAAGCTCTTAATTTGTAAACTACCTTTATTTAATAATGGAAAAAATGCCAAACAAATCATGAATTATGCAAAACTGGTCAAAAAAATACTCAAACTACTAAACTTACTAATAAATATCCAAACTATTAGTTGACTTCCCATAAAAAACATTGAACTTACTGTTGACCTGGCCAATTTAGCACTCGTTAAATAAGTTAACAGATTGATTGGATGACGTTTGAAATTCTGTTTATTGGGCCGTCAATATGATACGACGTCGTTTCATTTTGTTCGAAAAAAGTAATTCTGTCTTTCACTGGGTTTGAACTTGGGTCTGGTAGTTATGGATAGATGTAGCTGACCACTGAACTAGTGGTAATTCGTTGCCATTGATTACAGACAAATTATATGAAAGTGTCTTTACTTTTTATGCCCAATAAAATCTAAAAATTCACAAATCAACTTTTTTTTTTGCAGATTTTTTTTAAAGAATCTGAAAATATTTAATTTTTTCTTTCTAAAAATGGAATTTTGAAATGTGTTGTAAAATTCGGAAAATAATTTTTAAGAAATAAAAATATTACTTTTTGTAACGAATTTATTATTATAATCAAAAAATAATATTCAATTTTGTTTTTAAAAAGGTAAAAACAGAATTAATTAAAAAATAGCTTTTAAAACCAAATATATTATTCTGATTTTTGTAAACCCCAAAAAAAAATTGTAGTAGTGGTTTTGGAAATTATCTAAAATACAAATTATGTTTGAGGTATGTAGATGCTAGGGGTGGAGAAATTGATTTGAGATTTTTTTGTTTTATTGGGCATAAAACATAAATACACTTTAATATAATTTGTTTGTAGTCAATAACAACAAATTACAACTAGCTATGTGGTCAGCTACCTCTATCAATAACTTCCTCACCCAGGTTCGAACCCAACTAAAGACAAGATTTATTTTTCGAACAAAATGAAACGACGTCGTTTTGTTTTAATCAAAACGACGTCGTAACAAAACGACGTCGGTCGTATCATATTGACGGCCCAATAAACATAATTTTGAACGTCATCCAATCAATTTGTTAACTTATTTAACGGAGTGCTAAATTGGTCAGGTCAACTGTAAGTTCAATGTTTTTATGGGAAGTCAACCAATAGTTTGAATATTTATTGGTAATCTTAGTAGTTTGAGTATTTTTTGGCCAGTTTTGCATAGTTCATGATTTGTTTGGCATTTTTTCCATTTAATAATGATAACAGAATACCGTTATATTGTGGCGTCAACCCTTTCAAATGCTTATGGGTAAGCATGCCACTTCGGTTTTTTCCGGATAGTTCGATTCATGTAACTCGATTTTCGGATAACTTGGGTTCTTCAAATTTGTATCGAATTAAAGAAAACACAAATTTGATTTGTTCGGTTTTTGGGTAGTTCGATTTTGAAAAATTATTTCGAATAGAACCGAAGTTTTGGATTTTGGTTAGATTTCAGTTATTTCGGTTGAATTCAGTTACTTTGGGTAGTTCAGTTAGTTCGTCGATATTTTAATTATGATTCAGTTTCATTTGGTATAAATCGATATGATTTTGGTTTTGTTTTTTTTTTCCTAAATAGATTGAACTAACCAAACTAATCGATTATCGAATCGAACCAAACAACAACTGAGTGTCTAATCTATTGAGTCAAACCGAATTTATAATCGAACCTAAACCGAGAACTAAAAGATTTGGTTTGGTTTGGTTCAAAAATCAAAGCCCACATATGGGTACCGTAGTACTGTGTTTTCATTTGAGTTTCTGCTCTCCCTATTACTTTTGGAGATATTTCATGACCATGGAGAAAAAAATTGATGGGAACTAAAGAAACTCGAAACTTTACATGAAATAGAAATTTTCTTCTCATTTGGTGGTCAACTATATAGTCGAGATTCTTGACTTCTCGGCTTTGATAATATTGTCAACTAATGTATTTACTATTCATAGAACTTTTATGTCTATATTAAATATTGGAATCTTATGCATATCTTTCAGTCTTTAAGATAACTTTTTTTTCACAGAACTTTTCCACTCTCTCTCAAACTTTCTTTTATAGATTAGTGTTAAATTCCTAATAAGTTTTAACAAAAAAGAATCCTTAATAAAACTTTTAAAACAGACACTTGTTTGTAAAACATTACACCATATCCAATTATGAAAAACACATATTATATGAAAACAATTATTGACTGATGCAGTTATCTTCAATAGGTCGTATATATAATATTATCTTATTTCAATATTTGTTTATCTTTATGTCAAATATATTTTTTGTTCACTATTTATTTTTGATCATCAAGTTCAATCTCTATTCTTAATTTTTATATAAAAATGCAGTTTAAAATAGCTTACACCAAGTCAATATACATCAAACATTATGATACAGATTTATTTTCTATGATATTTGTATAGCTTTCTACATGTACTCATTTAAAATTTTCAAATATCCAGTTTATGTATTACAGATTTAAATTTGAGAGAAAAAATTACACTATTACCATTTTATAATTTTACATTATTATGAACATACACTAAATTTTATCACATATTTTTGAAACATGAAAAAAGAAAAAATGGAAAAAAATAATCTGGCTATCTTATATTTGATGATAATAGTAATCAAAATAACTTGAGCTTTTTATCTTCACAAACTACATAATTTTTTATTTGCTTATATTAGTTTTGATCCTACTAAACTTTTTGTTTTTTAATTTATATATACATATAATTTATTTAATACTTCAAATAAAATTTATCCATAAGCATGACACGTGATAAACATTCTAATTATAATTTAATATCAATAATTATTTTATTAATTAATGTCAAATAATTTTATTACTAAAAGTTTTATATTATTTTTTATTTTAAATAAATTTTAGGTTATAGTAAATTTATATATTGATATAGTTGATTTAATATTTATAAAATAAGATTATACATGTGCATGAGCTGTGACAGTCATCTAATTAAAATTGAATATCTAACTCAATTTAGAGGTTTGCCATTATTCAAGAACATGTTATGACTATATATTTTAATTGTGTTAATTATATGTCATTTCAATATTTTGTAGTAGGTATTGTTTTTAACTAATATTATATGCAATACTATTTTTTCCTTCTGTTTGAATCATATTCTAGCATTGCCGGTCTAACCAAATTTAACATCTAAAACATACTAAAAGATATACCCCTAATGACATTTGAACATATTATCGATTAGACATACAAAATCTCTCACACTACTATACCAAAGAAACATTTTAGCAGTTAGTGCCCCTAAAATTCTTATATAATATTTGGCGTCTAAATCTCTTGATTCATTGTTTTTAGTTGAAGGTCAATTCTGTACCATATCATTATAATTCCATTTTTCAAAATTTCTTAAAACAATATATATATGAAAACACTCGTTAACACACATGTTCTCATAAGATTGATAACTGTTGCCCCCATAACAAAAATAGATTTGCCTCCATTACTTTTTTTTTCTTTGTTCGGCTACTTATATGACTAAATCATTTTTAGAGAATTGGACCTTTCCTATTTAATTTTGATGGCCAAATATACTAACATACTATTTTAAGTCAATTAAAGTAATTATTATTCTATAATTAGATTAAAAATATATACACAAACCAAATATGATATTAGCATATCCAATTAACAAACAAAATGTTAGGATATTTACTAGACTTAGCCTATACTAACACTTTGTTTTTTAGATTAGTATGCAAAGTTTTAGCTTAAGTTTTTTTAAACGAATTGCAGACTATGATTTTTTTTTACAAAATTAACTATTTTTATAAACTAATTGTAATATTTTAAAGGGAATAACTAAAAATTCTGAAAAGATTTATAATTTCTAATTATATACAAGGTAGAAAGTTTATGTTTCTTATAAATTTTTATATTGATAATTCTCTAGATAGATTTAAAAAAAAAAATTTACAAATAATAATACATTTTAATTTTTTTTAATTTATAAATAGTACCATATTTTATAGATAAACTTAGTAAATTTTTAATTTAAATATTTTGCCCCTAGTTATAATTATTTCTGGCTCCGCAACTGTGTGCATGAGGTATGACAGTCATCTAGTTAAAATAAAATATCTAACTCAGTTTTGAGGTTTGCCATTTTTCAAGAACATGTTATGACTATATATTTTTATTGTGTTAATTATATGGCATTTCAATATTTTGTAGTAGGTATTGTTGTTAACTAATATTATATGCAACACTATTTTTTTCCTTCGGTTTGAATCATATTCTAGCATTGCCGGTCGAACCAAATTTAACATCTAAAACTTACTTAAAAGATATTTCCCTAATGACATTTGAACATATTATCTGTTAGACATACAAAATCTCTCACACTACTATACCAAAGGAACATTTTAGCAGTTAATGCCCCTAAAAATCTTATAATATTTGGCGTCTAAATCTCTTGATTCATGAATTTTAGTTGAAGGTCAGCTCTGTATCCTATCTTTATAATTCTATTTTACAAAATTTCTCAAAACAATATATATATATATAAATTTATGAAAACACTCGTTAACACACGTGTTTTTGTTTATTTTTTTAATTTACTAGATTTTATAGAACTTTTATATTTAGAATTACATAAAAGCCAGCAAAAATAAAAATCTTTCAAAAACGCTCGTGAACGCACGTGTTCATATACATTATTATTTTTGTCTACATATCATTATAAAATTAATCTCTAATATGGTTATTTATCCAGGTATTTTGTCAATTTTCATAAAATAGGTTAATTTATACATTTGTCAATTTTCAGAAAATTAATAGGCTATTTGATTTACAAAAGAAAATCTGTAATGGATTATTTTCTTGTTTTTTATTTGTTGTCTAAATCCTTTTATACATCACCAGCTGTATATATGTCAAATACAATAACAATATATATATTTACATAATTTTCCTCATAGTTGATACTTGCAGTCTATGCTTATAGTTGTGCCTTAAATTGTCATTATACTTTCAATGTCTCCAGATTTTGTTTATGGTAACTCATTTAACCATATCTTCTTGATGATCCATTAATCATATATGGACAAGAGTTAAAGAGAAAGAGAGCCTTGGTTTTAACTTTTAAGTAAGCTTAGCCTAAGGTTTATGGTGTGTAGAAAGATCTTCAGATTTTATCAATACACAACTTTTGACACGTTGCATGTTCTCATAATCTCACTCTTCTAAAACCCGAAACGTATCTTTCATCAATTTTCACACCCCAATAATTTATATAAATAGACACCCCACAACACCAAAAAATCATAGAGAAAACCAAGTAGATCCAGAGAGAAATGGATTACTCGAGTGTTTTTGTGATAGGAGACAATCCAGTGAATGAAGAGAAGCCGCCAGCACGAGTGTGTCCAAGGTGTAACTCAGACAATACCAAGTTCTGTTACTACAACAACTACAGGGTGTCTCAGCCGCGCTATTTATGTAAGAACTGTCATAGATACTGGACTCACGGTGGGGCTTTAAGGAACATACCGATTGGTGGAAGCAGCCGGAAATCCATGCGTACAAAGGTGGACCAACCTTCTGTTTCTCAGGTGGTTTCTGGTGAGATTGAACAATTCAATAATCACCAACCTTTGTTACATGTTCAAGAAACCAACGATTTTCCTAGATATTCTGGTGGTTCTTCCTCTTCTTCTGTTGCTCTTGTTGTTGAGAACCATTTCAGTTCTTTAGATGAGATTCATGGTGATATAGTAACAAATGTGCCTCCAGTTGGAAGCTTTCCACCAATGGAAGCCTTAGATATCTCTGATTACGATGTTGGATCCAACGATTTGATTGGTAATCCTTTGATAAACCAATCAATTAGTGGATCTGCTGTTGTGAATGATTATAACAGTTACCTCGTAAATCAAGAGGATCCAAACATGTGGAACCAGAGCTTCAACAAAACTATGAACATTGATCACAATGCCAGCACGAGTGGAAGCAGAGGATACATCTTCAGGCACTGATAAAGTAAATGGAGTCAGAAACAAGGTCTATTTAGATCACTCATATCATTTGAAGAAGCTTGGTCCGTGAATATTAACCGCTTTAAGCTAATAATGTTTCAGTTTTCTCTTTATTCTTCCTTTCAATTTATATGGTTTGTCTTCTTTTTATTTTTTTATTTTTTTTTTCTCTTTTGAAAGTTTCGCACCTTTGTTTCCAAAAAGTGTCAGACATGAGATGTTGGTTAGATATTTTCTTATATAATTAACTATGTTTCTGGCCCGTGCTTTTATACGGGCTAATTGTCTTGTTAAAAAAAATTTGGGTTAAAATGATGTCATAATTTAATAAAACTTTTATAAAAAAATAAACTATATACATTAAATAATACTGAGATAAGATAAGTGTTTACAAAATAAATGTGATGATGTGGAATTAGCTGAAAAAAATAAATAAAAAATAGGCTTATAATTATTATTATTATTATTATTATTTAAAAAGGTGACATGCATAAAGATCACATGTATACACAAAAATGTTAACACTCTAATCATTGATTAACTTCAAACATATATAAATTAAGTTACATTATTATAAAAATTTACATTGATTTAAATAAGTTCGTTGAGTACAAAATGTATTTTGAAGGTTTTTTGTTTGCTCTGTTCTAAGATGAAAGATATGGTCCTAGATCCTTGAAGAGACTCTGAGGATAGTGTCCTAGTCCTGAACACCCTGACAGCACGATTCAATTCATCTGGTCATGAGTATTGAGCGTATAGTGATAGTGGAGTTGTAAGCTAAGGGAAGCTCTGGAAGAAGCTTTCTTGGTATAAAGTAATGAAAATGCTGTTAAATTATTGCATGGATATTCTCACCGTTCACCAAATCCTAAGAAGCTTATATGAATGAGATGAAGCATGTAGATGAAGTTGCCACTTACCCGTGAGTTTAAACATTGCCTTTTGAGTCCGCCTTTTGAGCTATCAAGCTTCTTCTGGACATCTCTTCGGAGGTCCCAGTTCGGTTTCTTTGGAGAAATGTTGACCAATGGGTCCTACATTGACCCACTGATGAATTCCAGAGTAAGTTAAGCATCACAGGTAAAAAAACAATGATTCCAATAGGGTCTGGTGGTACATTTAGAGATAAAAAGAAAATCAATCACACACCTCTTTCTTCTCCACAGCAGGTGGATCAATTGGATCTTCAAATTTTGGTAGCTCTGGTGGAGCAACTTTACCATCCTGAAGCTCCTTATCTTGAGGAACATAATTTCTAAACTTCATGGCTGGACCACTGTCGAATTCAATAAGTAGTAAGCACATGGCAAAAATACAATATAGCATGAACGATCTAGCAATGAAACCAATCACTTAAGCAAAGTATAAATCAAGTAAAGAAATCTGTTTTAAGATGAGACATGGCTGTAGATCGCAAGACCAAAAATCTTCAGGCGCAAGTAATTATTTCTAGATTGTAGCAATTCATCCTTTCTTTTTTTGATAGTCTATCAGGTAAGAAGCCATACCCTTTCCATATATTATTGGTTCAGGCAACCTGTTTCCCGACCTCCAACTGTTTCAATGCAATGTGGTTCCAATACACGAAAAGTGATGAGACTAACTTGAAAAGATTTCAGTAGTAATTTATCTTCTTTAAGTTTAATACTTCTTGTGGCTTAACATTGCCCCTGATAAGAAGACACAAAAAGTGAGACTCTAAAAAGGATCTCTACGAAATACATTACTATATAGGAAAAAAAAACTGTAGAGATCAAGCATACAAAATCCTGAACAAAAATTCAGTAGCTTACTGATAGACAAATAGATACGTAAGTGGTAGCTGCTCAAACATTGGGTCTATATGAGAAACATAGTTTTTTTTTAACAGATTATGTTCTTACCCATCAATTTGGAATAGAAGAATCGAATCTTTTCAGCCGTAAAAGCTGTTACATAGCTAAACAAAATCTCAGAAGTTGGTTCATGAATTCTATCAAATAACTAATGAGCAATGGAGAGTAAATCCAATTAAAAACTGAAAACACTGGTTGCAAATACATAAATTCGTCTCACCTGGGGAAAGATTGGAGGCAAGAGATGGAGAGGTTGGAGATAAAGCGGTTGCGTAGATAAGGCGAGTGAGAAGCCATCATCAGTCCAATGGAACCTGCAGCCAGGCTTGAAGAATCTGAAACACCACTTGGAACTGACACGTGAGGCAAGACTCCTCCTTGGGCGTATGTCATGGAAGGAAACTGTAAATGACATACACAAACTTGCATCTTGAGACATTAAATAAATTAACAGGAAACACAAAGGCAAGCTTATGAATTGAAGGTAGTTGGTTTCATACTTTGCGGTGTTTGGTTTGGACCTATATCATCACAACTAAGATCAAAGGGATTTGATGGTTTTGTCGTATATGTAAAGGATCCAGTTGCCTGCAGGACATCAAAGTAAGATCAAGATCCATGAAATTACAACCTTAAAGCTCCAAAAAAAATCTGAAAGAAGATTCACCTTTCAGATACACAAAATTCTAAATCGGAGCGACCCGATCCCCCAATTCAGAGGACCCAGAAAAAAAAGAATGAAAAAAAACAATTGAATCAAAAATTGCTTTGGAGTCTTCAAGCATCTGAGACTCACCTTTTTCATTCCTTGACAAACTAAGAATCTGATCTTCTTCTCAAAAACGAATGAATGAAGAAAACAATTGAATAAAAAAATTCCTTGGATTCTTCATCAACAGCTTTGATTTTGTGGATCCAAGTGCAAGCACGCAAAACAAACTGCAAATCGAAGGAACATATTTAAGATATTCTCCCTGTCTAAAGAAAATTTCTTAAGAGATAAAATTAAAAGTGTGAGAAATTACCTCTGAAAAGTTGAGAGTTAGGGAATACCAAATGAAGGTTTGTGATTCTATCAGAACCTTGAAGAGAAAAATATAGAATCTATGAACCTGCAAAATCAATCGGTACAAAGCGATGATGAAAATTATACCTTACATGTTAAATTGAATTTGAATATAAGATAGAAATTAAAAAGGATGATAAATTACCGAATACCAAATGAAGGTTTGAGATTCTATCAAAACATTGAAGAGAAAAAGATAGAATCGATAACTGGGTAAGATAAATTTATTTGGGTCCTTCACTTAGAAAGAAGCAGTGGGAGAAGTTAATCGGAACAGTAGGGATCGTGGGTGATGGGCGAGGTGGTTTTGTTGAGAGTTTTAGGAATTTTATTTGAAACAAAAGCTGAATTTTAGCTAATAAGGATTTCTGGAAATTATAAATATAAAAGGATTCTAAATAAGATATCTATCAGTGGAAAATTTATTATAGCAAAAAAAATTCTGGAAATTTAATAAGAGGACACGTCAGAATAAGCATATGTGTCAATAGGAAAGAGTTGTAGTTAACTGAGTTTTTGCTAGTGCTTTATAGTATAAAGGATATATAGCCTTGACTAGTTTGCTATTTTGCATTCTGCCTCGTGAGTTTTGATCATGTGCCAATATGTTTTTCTGCTTGTAAATGGGATGTTGACTCGCAACACGGATGTGGTATAGTGGTAAAATTGACTTGGAAATATGTTAATTGTATTTTTTCGGATTCGATTCTTCTTAGAAACAAAAATACAATTATATCGGAAGTTCGAGTTTGATCCAGTCTAGATGAGATAGTTTACTTGGTAAAACAATAACTAGTGATCCGACTATCTAACAGTTGGAAAACATTCCAAACTCGAGATTAGTGGATAGAGTTTATAAAACAATTTTAGTAGCATATTGATATGTTTCTAGTTCCTAGTTCAGCTGGCCGGATTAGCCGAGAGAATTTATAAAAAAAAAATAGTGGGATGTTGACCCAAACCGCAAACTAATTTTGCAGGATCTTTAGCTTACATCCAAAATTTAGACTTTTTAGAATGTAAAACAAAGTACATCCAATATAAAAATCGATAGGTAATTTTTTTTTTTGGGGTTAATAAATCGACAGGTAAAATCGATACGACATAAGTGAAACTCATGCATGCCACTTGATATTTTTAAGGAAATTTGGATACTCTTACAACTATGAAAGATCTTTTAACAGATTTCCGAATATTAATAAAGAACAGAGTCCGTCAGGCACATTTGCTACATAAATAGCATTTCTGGGATCAATGTCGTCATCGATCTCGATGATATCGTGGCGTGCTTTCTCATTTGGTGCCTGCTAATCGACATCGTCTTTTTCTGCGGGCTCGTCCTCTTTTAGGGATAGAGCTTTCAGAGCTATGTCGATGCTTGGTTTCTTGATCCCTTCGACTGGTATGATCCTTTTGAGGTTTGGATATGATGTCGATGCCAGTGCGGCGAGGGCATCGGCTGCATTGTTCTCTCCTCGTGGATTCGTGTTAGTTCGAAGAACTCATTCTGATCGGAGAGGCTGTGAACTACTCGCAGGTATGCTTCCATGCGTTCGTCTTTGGCTTCGTAGTCACCATGGTATTGGCTTGTGACCAGTTGGGAGTCGCTGAAAGCGTTGACTTCCTGAGCTCCTATTGCTATTGCTAGCCTGAGCCCGGCTATCAACGCTTCATATTCAGCTTCTTTTTTTACGCGGCGAAGCCAAGCCTGAATGATTGCTCCAGTACTTCTCCCGTGGGAAATACCAGTTTTACCCCAACCCCTGATCCTTGCCTCGAGACGTGGAGCTTCCATCTTTTGGTAGAAGCCGGGTCGAGATCGATGGTAGGTGGGAGTTCAATTATGAAGTCAGCATATACTTGTGATTTTAGGCATGTTCGAGTTTTTAAACTCGATGTCATATTCGATGAGTTCAATAGCCCATTTAACTAGACGACCTGACTGGCTTGGACTGTGAAGAATGGTTCTTAGTGGCTGGGAGGTCATAACTATGATCGAGTGCGATTTAAAGTATCGAAGCTTTCGAGCCGATGGGACCAATGCTAACTCGAGTTTTTCAATCGCAGGGTATCTTGTTTCAGCATCGATTAGAGTCTTGCTGATGTAATACACCGGTCGTTGATCGTTTTCTTCTTCGTGAACCAAGACTCCGCTTACTGCTGCCATAGAGACAACTAAGTAGAGGTAAGGGGGTTCCCCTTCTACTGGTTTTGCCAGTATAGGTGGTTCGCTTAGGTATGCTTTGAGCTGGGTGAATGCTTCTTCGCACTTCTCATCCCAAAGGAACTTTTTGTTCGCTTTGAGTAGGTGGTAGAAGGGTAGACATTTTGTCGACCTCGAGATGAAGCGGTTCAGAGCAGCTATTTTGCCAGTTAGGCGCTGGACTTCTCACGTCGTCTTGGGAGATTGCATCTCTAAGAATGTCGCGATCTGTTTGGGGTTTGCTTCGATCCCCCTTTTGTTTACTAAGTAACCCTAGAATTCTCCCGATGGGACCCCGAAAGTGCACTTCGCCGGATTGAGTTTCATCCCGTACTTATTGAGAATGACGAAGCATTCTTTTAGATGGGGGATATGGTTCTTGCACCTGGAAGATTTGACCAGCATATCGTCGATGTAAACTTCCATGGTTTTACCCAGGAGTCCTGAGAACATCTTGTTAACGAGGTGTTGGTAAGTTGCTCTTGCGTCTTTTAGCTCGAAAGGCATGACTTTGTAGCAGTACATTCCTCGATCAGTTATAAATGAGGTCTTTTCTTGGTCCTCGGGGTTCATCAGTATCTGATTATACCCAGAGAAAGCATCCATAAATGATGGCAGTTGATGTCCTGCGGTGGCTTCGACCAAGCGGTCTATGTGCGGGAGTGGGAAGCTATCTTCTGGACATGATTTATTAAGGTCTGTAAAGTCGACGCAGACTCTCCATTTCCCATTCTTTTTCTTGACCACTACGGAGTTCGCGAGCCAGTCGGGGTATTTCACCTCCCTGATGGATCCGATTTTTAGCAGGCGGTCGACCTCATCATTGACGGCTTGGGCTCGCTCGGGGCCAACTTTTCGACGCTTTTGTCTAACCGGTTTATAAGTCGGGTCGACGTTCAGCTCGTGACTAGTCACGTCGATGTTGATTCCTTTCATATCCGCTGAGGACCAGGCAAAGGAGTCGACATTCTGTTTGAGAAAAGAGATCATTTCATTTTGAACTGACTCTGATAGGTCGATTCGGATACCGACAAGTATTTTGGGATGGGCCTCCTCTATGCAAACTTGAGTTGTGAGGTCCTTTGGGGGTCCTCTTTGACTAGGGTCATTTGACCTTTTGGTTCGCATCTCGGCGAGCTCTTCCTTTTTCTGTAATTGCTATGCGTGAGATTTTTCAATCTGTTTGTATCCATTCATGTAGCGATTTCTAGATGTTTTTTGGCTTATGTATACAGCTTTTACTCCTTTCGGAGTTGGGAATTTGATGCACTGGTGGTAGGTTGATGGTACGGCTTTCATATCGTAAATCCATGGTCGGCCTAAAATGGCATTGTAGGGAGCTGGTCGATCTACTACGACACACTCCGTCATTCTTCAAACTCCTCCAGCTATTACTGGGGCGAAGACAGAGCCCATTGAGTATGTCGTTTCTCCGGCGAACCCTACTAGGGGTGTCTGTTCTTCAACGATATCAGAGTCTTCGAACTCCATCTTTTTGAATGCGTCGTAGAAGAGGACGTCTACTGAACTTCCTGTGTCAATCATTATTCTCGAGAGTTCGACATCACCGACTATCAGGCACACGAGGAGCGCGTCGTCATGCGGCTTCTCGAGGTCGAGTGTTTTGCTTTCGTAGAAAGTGATCTTGTGATCTGGACCTTGCATTGGGATTTTCTCCCGTTTGTCGGTCTCGACTCTTCTTTGAAGGGCTTTAACCGAATTGACCGAGTCACGGCATAGCTTGGAGCCACCGAAGATGAAGTCAACTCGTTTAGGGGGTATGGCCTGTACAACCCCCTCGCAGAGAGGAGGAAGATTGATTCGTGAGCCTAAAATTTTCATAGGAGCTAGAGGTGGGGATAATGCCGAGCCTCTCAGGGTACCACATAAACTGAGTTCGCCAAGAATGACTTCCACTCGTTTTCGCGATCCTTGAGGGAGAGCCTCGGGAGACCCTAACTCCTTAGATCGTTCTCGTTTGTTCTGAGAAGACTTATTTTGTGTTTGACTCTTTGGCCGGTTTGGTTTCCTTTTTGTTAGAGGGGGTTTCCTCCTCGACTTCGGATTCTTGGTTATTTTCGGACTCTCGTTTTTGAGCCTCAACATTAGCTCGAGTATAGCACTCTTCAGTCGAGTGTCCTTTTTTGTTGTGAAAGTCACATAATTTATGTTTGTCGAACTCGAATTTTTTCGAGCTCTTCGGGCTCTCGACTGCGTTAATGTTTCCGGATTTACGAGAATCCTTTTTTGAATTCAAGGTCTGTGAGCCCGACTAGTTCCTTTCTTTTCGGTGTTTCTCTCTGAGGGCCGTAGTTTCGTCCTCGAGGCGAGCGAAAGCCGATGCACGGTGAAGAGCATCATCAAGTGTGAGTGGTTCGCGGAATTTGGTCTAGTACCACAGCCCGCGTCTTAGTGCCACTATGGCCACTTCGTCGTTCGGGTTCGCGATTTTGGATTTTATTTCCTTGAATCGGTCGATGTATGAACAAAGCGTTTCGTTGGGTCGTTGAGACACGCCAAAAGGGCTGCTTCAGTTGTCTTGACCTCGATGAAGACGGAGTAATGTTTGAGGAAGGCCATCATGAACTGGGTGAAGTTATCGATTGATTTTTTTTTTACAGCCCGACGAACCATTCTAGGGCAGAGCCCGATAGGTTTTCGGCAAAGAGTCTGCAGAAAGGAGGTTCTCTTTCCTCGTCGGTGAGGTACACCCTCGACATCGCTAGTCTAAATGCCCTTATATGGGCTTTGGGTCCGATTTTCCCGAGAATTCTGGGAATTTCATTTTCTTCATCTCTCGAATTCTTGCGAAATCGACCCGATCTGTGAATGGCGTTTGACGCGCTTCTTCGATCACTCGATCGATGCCGGGTGCTGCACTCGTGTCCATGTGGACTTTCGAGCTTAGGCTCATGAATTGGGCATTGGTCTGCTCGATATACTGCCTTAGCATCTCGTGTTCGTCACCCGTTATGGGTGCGAACTGTGTTTGTGGCTGGGTTGACGGTTACCCGGCTAAGATCGGGTCAATGAGATTGATTGTTGGAATCGGTCTTGTCTGGTCAACTTGAGGCGTCCAGAATGATATCGGACTGGATCCAAGGGGATATCCAGAGCTCGAAGCAAAGGCTAAGCCCCCAAGCTGCCTCGGCCTCATACCGAAATCTTTCAGAAAAGGAGGTGGTCAGGGTAATGGTCGGTTTTTCGAGATGCTCGGATCTACTACCATAGAACTCAAACTGAATGGAGTCGGCGTCGCGGTAGGGGTCGTCATAAGGAGAAAACCGCTATTCGACGTACCGGCGATATTTCCCGACGTTCCTGGGGGTGATATCACGTGGGAGAAGTCCAGACGTGTTCGCGGCGGAGGACTTATGGGAGGTCATTGATCACGTGCTGATCGACTCCCTTGGTTTTGATTGGCGAGCTCTTCGAAACGGGCGTTGATGCACAATTCTTGTTCATCGAGCTGTGCGGCCAGAGCGCGATTTGCGATTTCCTGGGCCCGAGCGTTAGCCTCGTTACTTCTCGTTCGACTTACCAGTAAGGTAAGCATTGAATGGATTTCAGCGAGGTCGTCCGGGTTTTGTCGGACGGAGTAGGAGGTTGTGGCGGGTTAGGTCTTAGCATTCCAGATCCGCCTCGTGATGCAGAGGCAGAAGTCGAATCACTTCTCATCCATACCCAGTTCCTACTTGGATCGTTGGTTCACGACAAAACGTTTGTCGGAGTCTGACTCGTCCTGATTGTTTGAGCGACTGAGTCGGCTGGTACCGAAGTCATGGAGACAGAGGCTGAGCTCGTCAACATGCCATCGGTCTGACCCGTGATACTTACCCTGGCGGTGTTTTGAGGAACGTTGCCGACCATCTGCGGGTGGTCAACTGGTGGAGTGGCGCTTGGAGAGCCAGATTGGTCGGGATTCATCTCGATCTATCGAACCATAGATCTGATTCTTAAGATAGGAAAACTACAGATTGTCCCCACAGTCGGCGCCAAATGTGAGATCGAAGATTCACACCAAGGATTTGTGATCGTGGATTTGGACTTTTGTATACGAAATAATATAGATTTCCTATGAATCAAAGATATTATTAAAGTTGAACGTCGAGATCGAAATAACACAATCGAAAAGAGCGTACAAAGGGAGATTATCGAGCTTTTTAGTCGAAGTGTTCTTGATTAGGGTTGGAATGACTTAAACAAATCTCAACTTCCTCTTTAAATAGCCTCGAGCCCTCGATCTTCTTGTTCTGATCCTTCAGCCTCCCATTAGTAACGATCTCCTGGATTCTCGGAAGTCGTTTTGACTGGCGATGACCTGGTCGTTCTTCCTCGAAATCATCCTCTATCGAGCTCGAGCTCGATCATTTCATGTTTCGTGCCATTTGGGCCTTTGTTGGCTCGTAACCGAATGGGCCTAGAGGCTTTAGTCGAACTCACTTGTATAATCACGAAACGGACTCATGATTATGGGCCTTCAATTTGTTAGTTTATGGGGCGGATTTCCCATCCAGTACCAACAATCTTGTTTGTAAAAACGTTTTTATGAAATTTAACATTTATTCAAAAAATATGTATTCCATGAACGCACATACTTGCATCCGTTGTACTTTCTCTCTTAGTAAATCACTACCAAATAATTAATCCAATTTTATCTCTTAGTAAATGACTAATAAATCCACATTAAAAGTTAATTAGCTAAGTATTTTGTCGATTTCGAAAATGGGGATTTCATATTATTGTCTAATAACTTTTTTGTTATATTAGGTATTAAATTCAATTTAACATTTTCAACTTTTATTGCAATATATATTTATGGATGGCAAATCTTGTGAAGATTTTTATTTGAAAATTTTATCTTACGCGCCAATGAGAGTGCGCGTGAGCTTACACGCTCGTAGATCCTCTCTTTCATAGTAAACACCTATACATTATGGTTGTTTTACCTTGGCATTATACTCTCAATGTCCCTAGATATTCCTTTTATGTTTATATGACTTGACTCATTTAATCATATCTTCTTGATTCTCTAATTTTCATATACAACCAAGAATTAGGAGTAAGTGAGCCTTTGTTTTGACTAAAAGTTTAGCCTAAGGTTTATTGTGTGAAGATAGATTTTCAGATTTTGTTAATATACAATTTCTGACACGTTTTGCTCGTAATCTCAGTCTTTTAAAAACAAAATTATCTCTTCTTCTATTTCCACGTCCTAAGAGCCTATATAAGAACCCCATCCTCAACACCAAATATCATAACGAAAACAACAACAAAACCAAGTATAGCTCTTGAGAGAAATGGATAACTCGAATGTTTTGGTGAGGGGAAACCATCAAGTGAATGAAAAGAAGCCTCCACCACGAGTGTGTCCAAGGTGTCACTCAGACAACACCAAGTTCTGTTACTACAACAACTATAGCGTGTCTCAACCTCGCTACAACTGCAAGAACTGTCGTCGATACTGGACTCATGGTGGAGCTTTGAGGAACATACCAATTGGTGGAAGTAGCCGTAAAATCAAGCGTGCAAGGATAGATCAACCATATGCTGTTCAGGTGGTTTCTGTTGAGACCCAGCAGGTGAATCATCACCAACCTTTCTTACATGTCCAAGAAACCAACGAGTTTCTCGGATCTTTTGGTGGTTCTTCTTCTTCTCTTGCTGTTGGGAACCAGTTCAGTCCTTTTCCTGATGTTCATGGTGATATGGTGCTTCCAATTCGAAGTATTCCACCTATGGATTTCTCTAATGGATCGTTTCCTCAAGGTTATTACGATGTTGGATCCAGTGATTTGGTTGGTAATCCTTTGATTAACCAATCAATTGGTGGACATGTTAATAACTATGACGGTTATCGCCTGAACCAAGAGCATCCAAACAAGCGGAACCAGAGCTTCAACAACACCAGCACTAGTGGAAGCAGAGGATATCCATGCATTGATCTCATGATCAAGAACAACAACAACAACAAAGTCAGAAACAAGTGTGTGTTCATATCCTCCTCTCTTGTGGAGAAGCATGGTCCTTAAATCATAACCGCTTTACCCGTTTTCTCTTTTCTTTCCCTAAACTAATAATGTTTCAGTTTTTCGTTTATGTTTTCTGTTTGGTCGTCTTGTTTTTAAGTTTTAAAAGTTTTAGTTCTAAAAGTTCGCATTTTTATAATATAAATAATTAATCATCACCAGTCCGTTGTGTGTTTCATAACTGATGATTAAAAGATATATTATCTATGTGCTTTCAATTGTTTTATGATTTGCTCTGTTTTAGTCTATTCTCTGTTTTAAATTACGCCTAATCACATAATGTGAGAAGCATTAGTGTACGAGTAAGGTAAATCTAAACTACTGAGCTTGTATTTCTTCTATCAATCTAAATTTCTGCAGATTACTGTTGAAGATTAAGCAGTGTGTGGTTCCGTGAGAAATGTTTAGAGTTTGACTATTAAGCTCTTTATTTATAAACTACCTTTATTTAATAATGAGAAAAATGCCAAACAAATCATGAATTATGGAAAACTAGCCAAAAAATACCCAAACTACTAAGCTTACTAATAAATATCCATACTATTGGTTGACTTCCCATAAAAACATTGAACTTACTGTTGACCTGGCCAATTTAGCACTCTGTTAAATAAGTTAACAGATTGATTGTATGACGTTCAAAATTCTGTTTATTGGGCCGTCAATATGATACGACGTCGTTTTGATTAAGACACTGGGTTCGAACCTTGGTCTGGTAGTTATGGATAGATGTATATGACCACTGAACTATTGGTAATTCGTTGCTATTGATTACATACAAATTATATGAAAGTTATGCCCAATAAATCTAAAAATTCACAAATCAATTTTTTTTTGCAGATTTTTTTAAAGAATATGAAAATATTTAATTTTTTTCTTTCAAAAAACAGAATTTTGAAATGTTTTGTAAAATTCTGAAAATAATTTTTAAGAAATAAAATATTATTTTTTATAACAAATTTATTATTATAATAAAAAATAATATTCAATTTTGTTTAAAAAAAATAAAAACAGAATTAATTATAAAAATAACTTTTAAAACCTAATATATTATTCTGATTTTTGTAAACCCCAAATAAAGTTGTAGTAGTGGTTTTGGAAATTATCTAAAATATAAATTATGTTTTCTTTAAATAAAGACAATATTTATAACATTGATATATGGAATTAAAATTTTAGTTATTTGGAGAAAACACACAAGTTAGGGGTGATGCTTGAGGTATGTAGATGCTAGGGGTGGAGAAATTGATTTGGGATTTTTTGGTCTTATTAGGCATAAGAAATAAAGACACTTTAATATAATTTGTTTGTAGTCAATAACAATGAATTACAACTAGCTCAGTGGTCATCTACCTCTATCAATAACTACCAGACCCATGTTCGAACCCAGCTAAAGACAAGATTTTATTTTTCGAACAAAATGAAACGAAGTAAACAGAATTTTGAACGGCATCCAATCAATTTGTTAACTTATTTAACGGAGTGCTAAATTGGTCAGGTCAACTGTAAGTTCAATGTTTTTATGGGAAGTCAACCACTAGTTTGGGTATTTATTGGTAAGCTTAGTAGTTTGAGTATTTTTTTTTGCCAATTTTGCATAGTTCACGATTTTTTTGACATTTTTCCTATTTAATAATGATAACAAAATACCGTTATATTGTGGCGTCAACCCTTTCAAATGCTTATGGGTAAGCATGCCACTTCGGTTTTTTCCGGATAGTTCGATTCATGTAACTCGATTTTCGGATAACTTGGGTTCTTCAAATTTGTATCGAATTAAAGCAAACACAAATTTGATTTGTTCGGTTTTTGGGTTGTTCGATTTTGAAAAATTATTTCGAGTAGAACCGAAGTTTTGGATTTTGGTTAAATTTCAATTATTTCGGTTGAATTCAGTTACTTTGGGTAGTTCACTTAGTTCGTCGATATTTTAATTATGATTCACTTTCATTTGGTATAAATCGATATGATTTTGGTTTTCTTTTTTTCCAAAATAGATTGAACTAACCAAACTAATCGACTATCGAATCGAACCAAACAACAACTGAGTGTCTAATCTATTGAATCAAACCGAATTTATAATCGAAGCTAAACCGAGAACTAAAAGATTTGGTTTGGTTTGGTTCAAAAATCCAAGCCTACATATGGGTACCGTAGTACTGTATTTTTATTTGAGTTTCTGCTCTCCCTATTACTTTTGGAGATATTTCATGACCATGGAGAAAAAATTGATGGGAACTAAAGAAACTCGAAACTTTACATGAAATAGAAATTTTCTTCTCTTTTGGTGGTCAACTATAGTCGAGATTCTTGTCTTCTCGGCTTTGATAATATTGTCAACTAATGTACAGTATTTACTATTCATAGAACTTTTATGTCTATATTAAATATTGGAATCTTATGCATATCTCTCAGTCTTTAAAATAAATTTTTTTTTCCACATAACTTTTTCACTCTCTCTCAAACTTTCTTTTATAGATTAGTGTTAAATTCCTAATAAGTTTTAACAAAAAAAGAATCCTTAATAAAACTTTTAAAACAGACACTTGTTTGTAAAACATTACACCATATCCAATTATGAAAAACACATATTATATGAAAAGAATTATTGACTGATGCAATTGTCTTCAATAGGTCGTATATATAATATTATTTATTTCAATATTTGTTTATCTTTATTTCAAATTTTTTTTTTGTTCACTATTTAGTTTTGATCATCACGTTCAATCTCTATTCTTAATTTTCATATAAAAACGCAGTTTAAAATAGCTTACACCAAGTCAATATACATCAAACATTATGATACAATTTTATTTTCTATGATATTTGTATAGCTTTCTACATGTACTCATTTAAAATTTTCAAATATCCAGTTTATGTATTATAGATTTAAATTTGAGAGAAAAAATTACACTATTATCATTTTTATAATTTTACATTATTATAAACATACACTAAATTTTATCGCATATTTTTAAAACATGAAAAAAAGAAAAATGGAAAAAGTAATTTGGCTATCTTATATTTGATGATAATAGTAATCAAAATATAAACTTGAGCTTTTTATCTTCACAAACTACATAATTTATTTTAATTTTTTTATATTAGTTTTGATCCTAATAAACGTTTTGTTTTTTTTTAATTTATATATACATATAATTTATTTAATACTTCAAATAAAATTTATCCATAAGCATAACACGTGATAAACATTCTAATTATAATTTAATATCAATAATTCTTCTATTAATTAATGTCAAATAATTTTATTACTAAAAGTTTTATATTAATTTTTATTTTAAATAAATTTTAGGTTATAGTAAATTTATATATTGATATAGTTGATTTAATATTTATAAAATAAGATTATACATGTGCATGAGCTGTGACAGTCATCTAATTAAAATTGAATATCTAACTCAATTTAGAGGTTTGCCATTATTCAAGAACATGTTATGACTATATATTTTAATTGTGTTAATTATATGGCATTTCAATATTTTGTAGTAGGTATTGTTGTTAACTAATATTATATGCAATACTATTTTTTTTTTTCCTTTTGTTTGAATCATATTCTAGCATTGCCGGTCGAACCAAATTTAACATCTAAAACATACTGAAAGATATACCCATAATGACATTTGAACATATTATCTATTAGACATACAAAATCTCTCACACTACTATACCAAAGGAACATTTTAGCAGTTAGTGCCCCTAAAATTCTTATTGATTCGTTGTTTTTAGTTGAAGGTCTGTTCTGTATCATATCATTATAATTCCATTTTTAAAAATTTCTTATAACAATATATATATATATATATATATATATATATATATATATTAGTTTACTAGATTTTGTAGAACTTTTATATTTAGAATTACATTAAAGCCAGCAAAAATAAAAATCGGTCCAAAACGCTCGTGAACGCACGTGTTCATATACATTATTATTTTTGTCTACACATCATTATAAAATTAATCTCTAATATGGTTATTTATCCAGGTATTTTGTCAATTTTCATAAAATAGGTTAATTTATACATTTTTCAATTTTCAGAAAATAGGCTATTTGATTTACAAAAGTAAATCTTGTAATGGATTATTTTTTTGTTTTTTATTTGTTGGCTAAATCCTTTTATACATCACCAGCTGTATATATGTCAAATACAATAACAATATATATTTACATAATTTTCGTAATAGTTGATACCTGCAGTCTATGCTTATAGTTGTGCCTTAAATTGTCACTATACTTTCAATGTCTCAAGATTTTGTTTATGGTAACTCATATAACCATATCTTCTTGATGATCCATTAATCATATATGGACAAGAGTTAAAGGGAAGGAGTGCCTTGGTTTTAACTAAGCTTAGCCTAAGGTTTGTGGTGTGTAGAAAGATCTTCAGATTTTATCAATACACAACTTTTGACACGTTGCATGTTCTCATAATCTCACTCTTCTAGAACCCGAAACGTATTTTTCTTCAATTTTTACACCCCTATAATTTATATAAATAAACACCCCACAACACTAAAAAATATGCAACTAATGTTTGGGCAAGAGAGTCCATGTAAAAGCCCCGGTGGCCAACCTGGTTCGAACCTAGGTTGGCGGAAGCCTACTAATCTTCCTTTATCAACTGGACCAACGCGGATTGGTTAATCTAATATGTAGTTTCTTTATCTTAGACCAACTTACATGGTTTAATCCTCTGTTTCTCATCAACATCAAAGAAGAAGATAAAACAGATATCTATGACTTTGGAGTGATCTTGCTTGAACTTATAGTGGGAAGACCATTGAGAACAAAGGGTCAAGTCGATGTTCTAAACGAGCAGGTAACGCCATTAGATATATATATATATATATAGCTAGAGAACGAAATCATGATCATCTATTTGCAAACTTTTTTTCTTTTTCATTATATTGTGTAGTCGAGCATCTCAGCGGATGATGGAGCACGTAGGAGCATCCAACGGTCCATAGAACTTGTTCAGACCAATCACTGAAGACCATGATGGAAATATGTGTAAGGTGTCTCCTCAAAGATCCTTTAGAACGGCCTTCCATTGAAGATGTCCTGTGGAATCTTCAGTTTGCTTCTCAAGTTCAAGAAGGTTGGCTACAAAACAGCAATTCCCCGAGCATTCGTGGCTCTCTTAATGTTTAGAGTATGACTATTAAGCTCTTAATTTGTAAACTACCTTGGAAAATTGGCAAACAAATCATGAATTATGCAAAACTGGCAAAAAATACCCAAACTACTAAGCTTACCAATAAATATCCAAACTATTGGTTAACTTCCCATAAAAACATTGAACTTATAGTTGACCTCGCCAATTTAGCATCCGTTAAACATCCGTTAAACATTTAACAAAGAAACTCAACTTGTTTGTCTTAATCAAAACGATGTCATATCATATTGACGGCCCAATAAACAGAATTTTGAACGTCATCCAATCAATCTGTTAACTTATTTAACGGAGTGCTAAATTGGTCAGGTCAACTGTAAGTTCAATGTTTTTATGGGAAGTCAACCAATAGTTTGAGTATTTATTGGTAAATTTAGTAGTTTGGGTATTTTTTGGCTAGTTTTGCATAATTCAAGATTTGTTTGGCATTTTTCCCATCTATACTATAACAACATGATACCTTTCTTGGTACAAAAATGTTGTATTCCCGAAAATTGCCCTTGGAGTTGTTAGGAGTGTATTTTTTCATTAAGGGTAAAACTTGAATTTTTTTGGATATTTTGTCACGCAGGGATATTGGGCGGATCCGGATTTGGAAACGGATATACACGCGGATCGTGTTTTTAAATCTTGATCGTTCATTCGTAGATCTAATATTATCCGTCGGATTAGTTAGGTTTCTTAATCCTACCATTTTAAAAAAAAATTCATATTGTCAACTGACTTACCATATATATTTATTTTCGTAGCATATATTTTAGGAAACAGAAATATGCAATTTTGGTGAATATTCTTTACAGACTTGATGATTATCGATTTTAATTCATTAAATTAATGTATTTCCTAAAATGCACAATATCTTTCTGAATATCTTATTAATTCGAGTTTGAAAAAATATATTCTATGGCATATACCAAGCTTTCGAGAGAAGTTTCTGAAATCCTATATAAAGAGAGCTTGGGTGGCCTAGAAACAAATTCATTTGCATCTTCCATATTTTCAAAAAACTTTCTCTCTGGTTTTTGTTTTTTGCTATAGAAGTATTCTTCCAGATCATTGAAAATTTAATCAAATGATCTGTTATCATTCATATTATTTTCTTCTTTTTCGATTTAAAATGTATGTTTATGGTTTTTGGTTTTTTTATTCTGTTTTTTTCTTAGTCCCATGCAAGAAGAAGCTCGGTTATCTTGAGTTTTGGTGAATGATGTGAGGTAAAATATGGGTAGTTGCGATTTTCTTTAATACTTTTGGTTGAATCCATGAGTCTGAAATGTCCGAGTAAAGGTTGTTGCCCGACGTCCGATTGATCTCATAAGTCCCGATAGTCCGAACCTCCCTGTCGATTTTTGTTTTGTTCTTTGGTATATGCTGGATACACTGGTTTATGGGTGTTTGATCCCTTTTCTTTAGTTTGGATAATTTTTTTTGTCTCTTTTTTCATTTGCGCATAATTATGGGAGCAAATTAGGGAAGCTCGGTTATTTCCTTCATATTATTTATTTGTATACAATATTTAATTTTATATAATTAAATATATTATTCCCACCATTAATTTATTTTTTAATTTAGTTTTTCAATAAACGTACCATTTATATTTATTTTCGTGGCCTATATTTTAGGAAACTTAAATATGTAATCTTGATGAATATATATTTTACAATCTTAGTTTTACAAAAAAAAATTATTTATTATTACTAACAGTATTTTATTTAAAAAATAATATTATTTTTTGTCCAGAAAATAATATTAATTTGTTACACATTAATTTTTGATATTATATGATTTATATTTTGATATATACCAAGGTAAATTTTCAAGTTTTATTTTTTAGTTGAAATATAATAAAAAAATATATTTACTTATGTTAATATGTGTATATTATCACATATTTATTATTATTTATAAAAGTAATATTTTATATTAAATTATTTAATTATGTATCCTTTGTGGATTTAAAAATTTATAAGTCTTAAATATTTTTTATAATGTACTATTTGTTTGTATAAAAAATTTGATTTTATATAATTAATTATATCATTCCTACCATTTATTTTTTAATTTATTTTTCAATAAACTTACCATCTATATCTATTTTCGTAGCCTATATTTAGGAAACTGAAATATGTAATCTTGATGAATATATCTTTATAATATTAACGAATATCACATAATCCCAAATTTATAAAAACTATTTCGAATATAATATTAGTTTTACAATATTCACATAATCCCAAATTTATTTTGTATTGTATGTTTGAACTAATGTGGTACTATGTTTTTGAGCTTAGGACTTTTTTTAACTCATTGCAAGTACTTTAGTTTTATGGATTAAATCGCTATCCAACTTTATTATGGATTGTATTAAATTAAAAATATTAACGAGGACAAAGATATATAGATTAAGAAATTTCCATATCAAACCTACATTAATTATATGGAACATAAACTAAATATGAATCTTTAACAAAAATATTATGTTTCGTGGTTTACTTTTCTGCATATAGAATTCAAATATTCATTTAACCAGATATGTTATATGTCAAAATATTAGAAATTATCAGAAACATTAGAAATCATCAATAAGAAACATTATTTTTGATTTTGAAAATTAGTTAATATACGAATTTGTAAAATAATAATCATTCAATATTATTTTCCCCTTATTTAGGAAAATTATAATTATAAAAATTTAGAATTAGAACCTAATTAAAGAAACAACTACTAAATATATGAATTCGCAAAATAAAGAAACAATGAATCTTATCGATAATTATACCAAATATATCTTCAGTAGTCAATAATAAATATCATGTTTCCTTATTTAGAAAATTTATAACTATAGAAGATATATATTTAGAATTTGAGGAGAATAAAACTCGATAAAAGTAATGAATATACGAATCAAAGCAATATAAAGAAACAAACACAAAGGACATATAATAGAAGAATTAAGTACAAAATATTAAACCGTAATTTAATACATAGCTCAATTACAATATAAGTCACGAAAAAGGGCGATTGTAGATAAGTTTAAAATATCTTGCATATCAGTTTGAAGGAAATATAAAAATTGCATTAAGAACACGCCATACTTGCATTCACCACCACTAAATCCTGTAAAATTAAATTAGAATTAATATTATTGTTTTGTTTAATTATAGTTAATTTAAAAATTAAACAAATTTTTATTTACCATGTTTTGATTGAAGCTGTTTCTTCAATTTCAGGATCAAAAACCACGTCTGATATATCACCGAAATCCTCAAGTATTGGTACCCCTAAACATTACCAAAAAATCATATGGTGATTTAGATTAGCATTTGAGCAATTTTTTATAAACAATAAGTGAACAAGTTTTTTTTTTTTTAAACTTGAGAATACTTATTTGCATTATTATTGACACGCCAGAATCTCAAACAAATCACATATTTGTTATTACCACAATAACTATACCCTTTGCAATGCAGTTTATGAATGTGTTGCTTCACAAAATCAAAGAAATAATATTTTTTAATACAATAATAAATTATTAGATAAATTTATATGAAGGTTTTTACACATGAATTCTTACTCTTTTTCCTTGATCTTGAAATAAATTTTATAATCATGATATGTGGTGAGAGGTCCAACCCACATAACTGCACCTATTATATCTAGAGAAAAGAAAAACGTACATAAAGATGCAACTCCATATTCTTTTAATCATGCAATAACCAGATTATATATTTTAACTTAGAACATACCAATGGTGTAGAGATTCTCAACATGGCCATGCAAGATATTTTTGAAGATCACAAAATTGTAGAACATTTCATCAGAGATATTGTAGTGGCTTTCAACTTGGCTTTCTTCCACAAGATATATTTTCTTTTCAGCAAAGGTGTTTCTGTAACATCGATTGATATGAATCGCTTCGAAGTTTTTAAGAGACTTCCAAGTTCCTTCTTCAAACTTGGCTTTGAATTTATCTACAAACATTTGTGGTATGATAGCTTCGATTTGGTAACCCTTTAGGAAAAGAAACAATTAAATAAAGATTAGAAGGCCTTAACAAAATGTTTATTATGAATATTACAAAATGAAAAGTAGTATCTACATTTTTTAGAAGAAGACTTACATATTCATCAGTTATTATGATGTGAATCTGAAGACCATCTGAAAAATCATTCGTGAACTATTTGCGGATGATCTTTCCTCGGATTTGCAGTTCTGGTTCAGTACCATCGAGTTGATACAAATCTATGAAATCACCCATTGTTTTTTTGTTTTTTGTTTGAAGAGGTTTGTTCTTTAATAAATGATTTTTTTGTTCTTGATGAAGCAACACAACTCTTGAAGATGAATAAGAGATGTTCTAAACGGTTTCACTCAATTATGATTAGTTGTTTGTTGTAAAATTGAATGAAAACATTTATTAGGTTAATATAACTTGGTAATTGTCGAGAAAATAAGTAAACATAATGATTACATCTACTGGAAACTGAATCAAAATTGAATGTGTAACATATTTAGTAAAATATGAATATTCAAATTTTAGAATAGATGTAATTAAAAGGAATAAATAAAATTCTTTAAAATCCAAATTGATCATAAATAATAAATAACAATAGATATATAAATACCGTGATTCTTGTGATACGTTTAGATATACTTAATATTACGTTGAATTTAAAAATAAAAGCGTATGGAGTTAAACAAAAAGAACAATTTACCATGTTGAAATCTATTTTTATTTGAAATTGATAATCTCCATGCAAAGTGACAATATTAGTAGGTATATGTCAACTCAATATTTAAATCATGATATTTATTACGTGAACCAATTATAATATATTTTATTGTTAAAAATTACAGATAATCAAAAAATTTGAGTAACAAAACAATGTTTTAATTTGCATGCAACGAAATGATGCATGTAGTTATATGTCAACTTAATATTTCATTTATTGTTTTGATCTAATTAATATAAATAAATATTTTACTATAAGTATACCTTCATGAGTAGTCATTTTGAAAACTCATTTTGACTATTGATATATTTTAATTATTGATTCTCTTATGAAATTATCTGTATCTATAAGAAACGTCATATTTGCTTTTGAAAAGTAGTTTTTATTGTTTAGATTTGGTATAATGATATACAATTTTGAATATTATGCATCATCAATAGTTGTTTTGATTTAGATTTCGCATGATATATTAATAGATAATCTGGTTAGAGATATTTCATGTTATTATTTGATTTAGTTGAATTATGGGGATATGTACTATATGAAATCTATATTGTTGTAATATTATAGAATTTAATTGCATTAAAACGTATTAAATGTAAATAGAAATATTAGACCTTTCTAAGTATTAAGAAAAAACTGTTTCAATTTTGTCAAACTATGACAAATTTAATCTACTTACAAAGGTCCGTTATACATCAAATTTGTCCAACATTATATAAGGCCCGCAGTTTAAAACAAATAAAACATAATGTTGTCCAAAACTCATTCATAAAGAAACACAAAAATCTGTTTACCATCTAAAATTTAAATACACCAAAAATTAGTTAGCTAGCATATATTAATTCTAAAAAACCGATATTAACATAAATAAAACGTTGTATAAAACTCATTCAAAAACTAAAGAAAAAAATAATTGTTTGATCCACATGAATTTTAACATATCAACCATTGGTTAACTACCATAAATCAATACTAAAACTTTGATATTAACATAAGTTTTATAAATCAAACAATTATAAAATGAGAAAAAAAAAAGAAAAAAAACCCGCACGCTCAGTGCGGATCGGATCCTAGTTTAATAATGATAACAGAATACTGTTATATTGTGGCGTCAACCCTTTCAAATGCTTATAGGTAAGCATGCCACTTCGGTTCTTCAAATTTATATCGAATTAAAGCAAACATAAATTTGATTTGTTCGGTTTTTGGGTAGTTCGATTTTGAAAAATTATTTCGAATAGAACCGAAGTTTTGGATTTTTTTTTAGATTTCAATTATTTCGGTTGAATACAGATAATTTGGGTAGTTCACTTACTTCGTCGATATTTTAATTATGATTTAGTTTCATTTGGTATAAATCGATATGATTTTGGTTTTCTTTTTTTTCTAAATAGATTGAACTAACCAAACTAATCGACTATCAAATCGAACCAAACAACAACTGAGTGTCTAATCTATTGAATCAAACTGAATTTATAATCGAAGCTAAACCGAGAACTAAAAGATTTGGTTTGGTTTGGTTCAAAAATCCAAGCCTACATATGGGTACCGTAGTACTGTGTTTTCATTTGAGTTTCTGCTCTCCCTATTACTTTTGGAGATATTTCATGACCATGGAGAAAAAATTGATCGGAACTAAAGAAACTAGAAACTTTACATGAAATAGAAATTTTCTTCTCATTTGGTGGTCAACTATAGTCGAGATTCTTGTCTTCTCGGCTTTGATAATATTGTCAACTAATGTATTTACTATTCATAGAACTTTTATGTCTACTAGGAGAGAACCTGCGCAAATGCGCGTGTTTTATTTTGTTATTTAAATATTTAATATATTTTGATAATTATTTTAAATATTAATGTTTTATGAATTTATTTACAGATTTGTATTTTTATTTTTATGATCATAATAATATGAAGAAAATAATATGCGCTCACAAGCAATATTACTTTAAATTATATGTTTTACAATTTTTAGTTTTCAATTTTCATGAATTTTCATTTTTGAAATTTTTATTTCCTTCAACCTCTTATCATTTTTTAATTTTTAAACATTCTTTAAAATATATGTTCTTGTTACATTTTCAGTCTTTCCGGTCGTAATATTACAATAATATTTTGACATTTTATCATTTTGAATTTCGTTAAGTTATTAATATATTTTATTGGTTTCATTTCATTTCTTATTTTTATATTTTATATTATTTGTTTGTTTCTATTATCATCTTATCTCCTTTTCATTGATAACTAATAATTATCATTTTTCTTAGTTATTTTTTTTGTTATATGATTTTTTTCTTCAAATTTTCAATTATTTTTAAAAAATTATAATTGTATATTTATTTTTGTTTTATAATTTGGTATTTCCAATTATATTCGAAATTAAATTTCAGTTTTAATTTAGTTTATCTTTAATGATTTTAAATAGTTACATTTAAATTAAATAATTTATTATGTATTTATTTGATTTAATGATGATGTGACAATTTTGCATGAGGTGGACTAATCAGAAGGGACTCACGTGTCAATGCAGGAGATCCCCCTCTTCATCTTTTATATATAGGATAGGATATTAAATATTGGAATCTTATGCATATCTCTCGGTCTTTAAGATAACTTTTTTTTTCCACAGAACTTTTCCACTCTCTCTCAAACTTTCTTTTATAGATTAGTGTTAAATTCCTAATAAGTTTTAACAAAAAAGAATCCTTAATAAAACTTTTAAAACAGACACTTGTTTGTAAAACATTACACCATATCCAATTATGAAAAACACATATTGTATGAAAAAAATTATTGACTGATGCAATTATCTTCATAGGTCGTATATATAATATTATCTTATTTGAATATTTGTTTATCTTTATTTCAAATATTTTTTTTGTTCACTATTTAGTTTTGATCATCAAGTTCAATTTCTATTCTTAATTTTCATATAAAAACGCAGTTTAAAATAGCTTACACCAAGTCAATATACATCAAACATTATGAGACAGTTTTATTTTCTATGATATTTGTATAGCTTTCTACATGTACTCATTTAAAATTTTCAAATATCCAGTTTATGTATTATAGATTTAAATTTGAGAGAAAAAACTACACTATTATCATTTTTATAATTTTACATTATTATGAACATACACTAAATTTTATCACATATTTTTAAAACATGAAAAAAGAAAAATGGAAAAAGTAATTTGGCTATCTTATATTTGATGATAATAGTAATCAAAATATAAACTTGAGCTTTTTATCTTCACAAACTACATAATTTTTTTATTTATTTTTTTTTATATTAGTTTTGATCCTAATAAACGTTTTGTTTTTTTTTTAATTTATATATACATATAATTTATTTAATACTTCAAATAAAATTTATCCATAAGCATAACACGTGATAAACATTCTAATTATAATTTAATATCAATAATTCTTTTATTAATTAATGTCAAATAATTTTATTACTAAAAGTTTTATATTAATTTTTATTTTAAATAAATTTTAGGTTTTAGTAAATTTAAATATTGATATAGTTGATTTAATATTTATAAAATAAGATTATACATGTGCATGAGCTGTGACAGTCATCTAATTAAAATTGAATATCTAACTCAATTTAGAGGTTTGCCATTATTCAAGAACATGTTATGACTATATATATTAATTGTGTTAATTATATGACATTTCAATATTTTGTAGTAGGTATTGTTGTTAACTAATATTATATGCAATACTATTTTTTCCTACTGTTTGAATCATATTCTAGCATTGCCGGTCGAACCAAATTTAACATCTAAAACATACTAAAAGATATACCCCTAATGACATTTGAACATATTATCTATTAGACATACAAAATCTCTCACACTACTATACCAAAGGAACATTTTAGCAGTTAGTGTCCATAAAATTCTTATAATATTTGGCGTCTAAATCTCTTGATTCATTATTTTTAGTTGAAGGTCAGTTCTGTATCATATCATTATAATTCCTTTTTTCAAAATTTCTCTATATATATATAAACATATGTTTTTTGTTTGTTTTTTAATTTACTAGATTTTTAGAACTTTTATATTTAGAATTACATAAAAGCCAGCAAAAATAAAAATCTTTCCAAAACGCTCGTGAACGCACGTGTTCATATACATTATTATTTTTGTCTACATATCATTATAAAATTAATCTCTAATATGGTTATTTATCCAGGTATTTTGTCAATTTTCATAAAATAGGTTAATTTATACATTTGTCAATTTTCAGAAAATAGGCTATTTGATTTACAAAAGAAAATCTTGTAATGGATTATTTTCTAGTTTTTTATTTGTTTTCTAAATCCTTTTATACATTACCAGCTGTATATATGTCAAATACAATAACAATATATATTTACATAATTTTCCTCATAGTTGATACTTGCAGTCTATGCTTATAGTTGTGCCTTAAATTGTCATTATACTTTCAATGTCTCCAGATTCTGTTTATGGTAACTCATTTAACCATATCTTCTTGATGATCCATTAATCATATATGGACAAGAGTTAAAGAGAAAGATAGCCTTGGTTTTAACTAAGCTTAGCCTAAGGTTTATGGTGTGTAGAAAGATCTTCAGATTTTATCAATACACAACTTTTGACACGTTGCATGTTCTCATAATCTCACTCTTCTAAAACCCGAAACATATCTATCTTCAATTTTCACACCCAATAATTTATATAAATAGACACTCCACAACACCAAAAAATCATAGAGAAAACCAAGTAGATCCAGAGAGAAATGGATTACTCGAGTGTTTTTGTGATAGGAGACAATCCAGTGAATGAAGAGAAGCCGCCAGCACGAGTGTGTCCAAGGTGTAACTCAGACAATACCAAGTTCTGTTACTACAACAACTACAGGGTGTCTCAGACGCGCTATTTATGTAAGAACTGTCATAGATACTGGACTCATGGTGGGGCTTTAAGGAACATACCGATTGGTGGAAGCAGCCGGAAATCCAAGCGTACAAAGGTGGACCAACCTTCTGTTTCTCAGGTGGTTTCTGGTGAGACTGAACAATTCAATAATCACTAACCTTTCTTACATGTTCAAGAAACCAACGATTTTCCTAGATATTCTGGTGGTTCTTCCTCTTCTTCTGCTGCTCTTGTTGTTGAGAACCATTTCAGTTCTTTAGCTGAGATTCATGGTGATATAGTAACAAATGTGCCTCCAGTTGGAAGCTTTCCACCAATGGAAGCCTTAGATATCTCTGATTACGATCACTACAAGAAAACATGATAGATTCCAACAGGTTTTTCTAACAATCATATTTTGTTGCAAATTTTCAATAAATTTCTCATAAAATTCCGTATAACATTTTATTTGTTGGAAATTCATTGCAAATTTCTAACAATTTTTGTTGTGGCAGTTATGTCGCATAATTCGTAAGAAGGTTGTGGGTATTTTCCAACAAATATTATATCGTTGAAAATTAGCAATAATTTTTAAGTTGTTGTAAATTGTCAACAAAATATTTGTTGGAAGCTAATTAAATTTATATATTTTGGATTATTTATTTCTCATAATATTGTGACAAAAAGTTTTTGGACATTTTTCAAAAAAGAAAAAAGAGAAAAAGGAAAAAAAGAAGGAAAAAAAGTGAAAGATCTCTATATCACCTAGGTCATTCTCTGGAAAAAAAAAAGAAGAAGTTAAAATCGTTCGCTTAACTAAAATCGTCTTGCAGCTAGTGCCATAGTTTATTATTGCCTCAGATACCCAAAACTACTTGAGAATCAATTAATTAAGTAAGCACTCATGACAATTTGACAATGCTTTACTACCTTTGGCTCACTTGATTTGGAATTTTTTTTAGTCAATGGTTATGGCTCAATTCCGATAGTTGTTCCTACAATTGGTGCATTCCCAATTTTTGAAGAAATGTATCTTGAGATTCAAGAAAAGCTCAAAAATTCGGATAAAGTGATCGAGGGGGTGCTACTGGAATTTAAAGAGGTTGAATTTTGGACTACTATGATGCAGAACAAGTTTCTAAAAGAAGTTCTACCCTCAAGAAGACCAACATTAAACACTGATGATGAAAGTCTTTAAAGAATTTAATTAGTTATATTATTCTTTTATGCATTTTGGTTGTTTATTATTATCAAATTGGATGTTTGAGTGTTTTTGATATTTTAAATTGTTTAATTATTATGATTTTAATTAATATTTTGTTTTTCAATTTTTATTTATAATTTCTGGTATTTTTAATATTTCTACATATTAATAAAATATTCTTAAAAATATTCCAACAAAAATTTAATGAATTTTTCATGAAGAAATTTGTTGATAATTTAAAATAACATATCAACAAATTTCCAACAATTAAAGCATCATACATTTCTAATGAAATTCTAACAATTAAAGTGTTGGAAGTTTCCTACAAATCAGTGGTCGAAAAATCGCTAGACGCTAGTCGGGCGGAGATTAATCGGGGCCTAGTTTTAAGGTTTTTATTTATTATTTTATTCCTAAAATAAAAAATAAATATATTATGTTAAATAATAATATTATTAATTTTATTGGAATGAGAAACTTAGAAAAAAAACCATTTACAAAATTTTATTGAAACTAAAATATTGTATTCATATAAATACCACACATAAATTAATAGTTTTTTGTTGTTTAATTATTTTAAAGAGTTTTAAAAATAATGATAAGACACCAAATAGACACAAATGGCCAAATCTAATAAAAACCCACTAAATCAATATAATATATGGCCCGAAGAAACAAAAAACACAAAACAATGTATGTATGTATGTTTGTCCCACATGGACAAGTAAGGAATGAAAGACTCTCAACTTCCCTTTATAAATAATGATATCAATTGATCACTTCACCCAACGAAATGGACTTTCTCTGATCACTTCACTCAAAGCCCAAAATTTGCTCCCGAGTATAAAATTTAGGTGGCATAATCGGTTATTAATATGATTAATCGAGTTTAGTTGGATAATTAAACGTCTGCCGATTAATCTTTTCGATTTGGCCCAAGTCGCGGCGTGATGCTGCCGTCGAACGCCTAGTCTGATGATTAATCGGTTAGGCGGGCGTGTTTTTGTACACTGCTACAAATTATAAAAAAAACGAATCAATAAATTTCCAACAAACATATTATCAGAAATTTCACATGAAATGACAATCGAGTTTGTTGAATATTTATCACAAACTACCAATGATTTTCGAACAAAAAATTTGATGGAAATTTTTGATAACAAATTCGTTGGAAATTTGTTGATACATTTTCTTGATAATTTGTGGGAAATTCCATGGTAGGTTCTGACAAATTTCCAATAAATAATCTATCAGAAAGTTTCGACGAATTGGCGACAAAATTTATTTGTCGGAACCGTTCCTAACAAATTCCAGACAAATCAAGGTTTCCAACGATCATATTCCAACAAATGTATATTCTGTTGGAAATTTGTTAGAAACATATATTTCCCACGAATTACTGACTAATATGTCTGTTGGAATACTCTTTTTTCTTGTAGTGGATGTTGGATCCAACGATTTGATTGGTAATCCTTTGATAAACCAATCAATTAGTGGATCTGATGTTGTGAATGATTATAACAGTTACCTCGTAAATCAAGAGGATCCAAACATGTGGAACCAGAGCTTCAACAAAACTATGAACATTGATCACAATGCCAGCACGAGTGGAAGCAGAGGATACATCTTCAGGCACTGATAAAGTAAATGGAGTCAGAAACAAGGTCTATTTAGATCACTCCTATCATTTGAAGAAGCTTGGTCCGTGAATATTAACCGTTTTAAGCTAATAATGTTTCAGTTTTCTCTTTATTCTTCCTTTCAATTTATATGGTTTGTCTTCTTTTTATTTTTTTTGTTTTTTTCTCTTTTGAAAGTTTCGCACCTTTGTTTCCAAAAAGTGTTAGACATGAGATGTTGGTCAGATATTTTCTTATATAATTAACTATGTTTCTGGCCCGTGCGTTTGTACGGGCTAATTGTCTTGTTAAAAAAAATTTGGGTTAAAAAGATGTCATAATTTAATAAAACTTTTATAAAAAATTAAACTATATACATTAAATAATACTGAGATAAAATAAGTGTTTACAAAATAAATGTGATGATGTGGAATTAGCTGAAAAATAAAATAAAAAACAGGCTTATAAATATTATTATTATTATTATTTAAAAAAGGTGACATGCATAAAGATCACATGTATACACAAAAATGTTAACACTCTAATCATTGATTAACTTCAAGCATATATAAATTAAGTTACATTGTTATAAAAATTTACATTGATTTAAATAAGTTCGTTGAGTACAAAATGTATTTTGAAGGTTTTTTGTTTGCTCTGTTCTAAGATGAAAGATATGGTCCTAGATCCTTGAAGAGACTCTGAGGATAGTGTCCTAGTCCTGAACACCCTGACAGCACGATTCAATTCATCTGGTCATGAGTATTGAGCGTATAGTGATAGTGGAGTTGTAAGCTAAGGGAAGCTCTGGAAGAAGCTTTCTTGGTATAAAGTAATGAAAATGCTGTTAAATTATTGCATGGATATTCTCACCGTTCACCAAATCCTAAGAAGCTTATATGAATGAGATGAAGCATGTAGATGAAGTTGCCACTTACCCGTGAGTTTAAACATTGCCTTTTGAGTCCGCCTTTTGAGCTATCAAGCTTCTTCTGGACATCTCTTCGGAGGTCCCAGTTCGGTTTCTTTGGAGAAATGTTGACCAATGGGTTCTACATTGACCCACTGATGAATTCCAGAGTAAGTTAAGCATCACAGGTAAAAAAACAATGATTCCAATAGGGTCTGGTGGTACATTTAGAGATAAAAAGAAAAGCAATCACACACCTCTTTCTTCTCCACAGCAGGTGGATCAATTGGATCTTCGAATTTTGGTAGCTCTGGTGGAGCAACTTTACCATCCTGAAGCTCCTTATCTTGAGGAACATAATTTCTAAACTTCATGGCTGGACCACTGTCGAATTCAATAAGTAGTAAGCACATGGCAAAAATACAATATAGCATGAACGATCAAGCAATGAAACCAATCACTTAAGCAAAGTATAAATCAAGTAAAGAAATCTGTTTTAAGATGAGACATGGCTGTAGATCGCAAGACCAAAAATCTTCAGGCGCAAGTAATTATTTCTAGATTGTAGCAATTCATCCTTTCTTTTTTTGATAGTCTATCAGGTAAGAAGCCATACCCTTTCCATATATTATTGGTTCAGGAAACCTGTTTCCCGACCTCCAACTGTTTCAATGCAATGTGGTTCCAATACACGAAAAGTGATGAGACTAACTTGAAAAGATTTCAGTAGTAATTTATCTTCTTTAAGTTTAATACTTCTTGTGGCTTAACATTGCCCCTGATAAGAAGACACAAAAAGTGAGACTCTAAAAAGGATCTCTACGAAATACATTACTATATAGGAAAAAAAACTGTAGACATCAAGCATACAAAATCTTGAACAAAAATTCAGTAGCTTTATCAGATACTGTAGTTCCACCAATCTGAACTTCTTCTTTCAGATGACCATCAGTGGAGATCATCTTCTTTGCATGAATTCGTGAAGTTTCAACTGGTGGTGTTTTATTCGCCCTCTTATCCATCACCTTCATGCAGTTAGCCACTTCTAGCTCTTGTTTGGAAGGTTTAGGAACCTTAGGATATGGCACATGGGGCTTATACACTCGTTCAGGTACTGTTGCAGGTTTCTGGTCATGTCTGCGTTCTGTGTCGATCATTGCATGATGTGTGTCGATCGTTGCAAGGCGATTATGTTTCTCGAAAGAACTCGAAATTGCTGTCAGAACGGCGTGTCGATCGACACTAAGGGGGTGTCGATCGATGCATGTATCAGGCAGACAATATTTATCCAGAAAATACGAGATTATGCTCTCTTCTTCTTCCAGCAACTCAATCTCATCCCCTAAGGTCACAGCTTTGATGTGCAGCTTCCGTTCAGCTCTCTTAGCTTCATTATGCCTTTGCATTGTTTCAGCTGTTTGAACTCGGACCTCTAGCTTCTTCATATGTGTGCTCAAGTATTCAAACTTCTCATTCAGATCTTCATGCAATGCATCCATCCTTGATTTGAAGGACACAGTGATCTGTTGTTCCCTCTCAAGAAACAGTTCCATCATAGCTTCTAATCTGCTCTTATGTGTAGGTGCAGGCGGTGCTTTGTAAGAAGAAACACCCTAGTTCCTCGAGAAGGCATTGCCCTGTTGCTGGAAAGGTCCCTGAAAAGCTGATTCCTGACTGTAGAATTCATTCCCTCCAACGCAGTTGATAGCTTCTTGCGCATACTTTCCAAGTAGAAGACTATACAGATAGTCAACTTTACCCTTCAACACAGCTATTTGTGAATTATCAATCTCTGGACTAAAGAAATCATACATCTTTCTTACGATATGTGTCGATCGGTGCAGGAGAAGCGTCGATCGATGCAAGCGCGATGATGTGACGATCGACACACAGGACCGTGTCGATCGATGCAGTGCGATTACAGGCGGATATGAAACGCAAGAACAGAAAAGAAAAAAAATTAGTAACAAAAAACAAAAACGAAAAACCTAGTCTAAACCCTAAGTTCAAATCTATCGGAGACTCAAAAGAGTCCCCGGCAACGGCGCCAACAACTTGATAGGTGTAGTTTTATCCCTATTCTACTGCAAGTGCATAGTGATGTAGTTGTAGTACTTAGGGTATCGAATCCACAGGGACTCTGGTCAACGATAGATAAGAACAGAAAAGATTAAACTAGGAGAAAGCAAATTGATTAGAAACTAAAAGGCGAAGCAGAAAAGTAAATCAGTAGCAGGCAAGTTTGTAAACAAGGAAATGAAGCGTTAGGTTTCAAGAGTTCTCAGGAAATCAGGAACACAAGCAATCAATCTATCTAGATCTAATCAATAACTGTTCTAGAACTCAAACACGGATATAGAATTAACCAAATTCCTTTGCGATAATTCTCTAAGTCTAAGTGCAGCAAACCAAACTTTCGTTTGCGAGAACTAACAGATTAAACCAGCTTTAATCTCAAGTTTGATATGTTCACAATTAACCTTAACCAAACTTCCGTTTGCGAACAGTTTAATTGCTCATCTAGGTTCTTTCTAGCCAAATTAACCAACTTCCGCTGCATTAATCAACCTAACATCATAATTCTGATTAGCTACTTCAGATTAAGCATTAAGAACAACCTAAACAAAGACCTAGCAGATATGAATCCCTACAGATTGATTTAACTATAGTTCCATGAAATCCCTAATGAGAATCCTTCAACCTAACAGGTAATCTACTCAGACATATTCATCGAGACAGAAAATATCATAAGTAGAAAACCAAATATCATAAAACAAAGTAAAGATCTGGGGTTCAAAATCCTCTCTCTCTCGAGAGCAGGATCAGCCCCTAACTCTCTCTGAAATAAAATAAGACTTAAGAAAAGCGTAGTCTAAACAAGTGGCTAAAAACCCTAATATATAGTCTAAAACACGTTTTGGGCTTCTGTGTAAATATATGGGCTTTTCTGCAAAATCAGCATTCTTCATTAAACCGCCGAGTCTGGCCCATTCGCATATGCAACGATCGATGCCAATAGCGTGTCGATCGTTGCAGCTCTGAAATATTGACAGTGAAGTCTATCTCTCGGCCAAATACTCCAATTAGCTCCAGAAAGTGCCATAATCACCACATATGCTCCAAATGTGCTTGTACCTAATAAACACCTGAAAAGACTCTAAATCATAGTAAAATACTCGATAAATAACACATATACCATGGTTAAAAACCCTAAAATCCATGGTATATCAGTCGTCTAGTTAAATGGGCTATTGAACTCAGCGAATATGACATCGAGTTTAAAACTCGATCATGCCTAAAAGCACAAGTGTATGCTGACTTCATAATTGAACTCCCACCTACCATCGATCTCGACCCGGCTTCTACCAAAAGATGGAAGCTCCACGTATCGAGGCAAGGATCAGGGGTTGGGGTAAAACTGGTATCTCCCACGGGAGAAGTACTGGAGCAATCATTCAGGCTTGGCTTCGCCGCGTCAAACAACGAAGCTGAATATGAAGCGTTGATAGCCGGGCTCAGGCTAGCAATAGCAATAGGAGCTCGTGAAGTCGACGCTTTCAGCGACTCCCAACTGGTCACAATCCAATACCATGGTGACTACGAAGCCAAAGACGAACGTATGGAAGCATACCTGCGAGTAGTTCACAGCCTCTCCGATCAGATCGAGTTCTTCAAACTAACATGAATCCACGAGGAGATAACAATGCAGCCGATGCCCTCTCCGCACTGGCATCGACATCAGATCCAAACCTCAAAAGGATCATACCAGTCGAAGGGATCAAGCAACCAAGCATCGACATAGCTCTGAAAGCTCTATCCCTAAAAGAGGACGAGCCCGCAGAAAAAGACGATGTCGATTAGCAGGCACCAAATGAGAAAGTATGCCACGATATCATCGAGATCGATGACGACATTGATCCCAGAAATGCTATTTATGTAGCAAATGTGCCTGACGGACTCTGTTCTTTATTAATATTCGGAAATCTGTTAAAAGATCTTTCATAGTTGTAAGAGTATCCAAATTTCCTTAAAAATATCAAGTGGCATGCATGAGTTTCACTTATGTCGTATCGATTTTACCTGTCGATTTATTAACCCAAAAAAAAAATTTACATATCGATTTTTATATTGGATGTACTTTGTTTTACATTCTAAAAAGTCTAAATTTTGGATGTAAGCTAAAGATCCTGCAAAATTAGTTTGCGGTTTGGGTCAACATCCCACTATTTTTTTTTTAATATAAATTCTCTCTGCTAATCCGGCCAGCTGAACTAGGAACTAGAAACATATCAATAAGCTACTAAAATTGTTTTATAAACTCTATCCACTAATCTCGAGTTTGGAATGTTTTCCAACTGTTAGATAGTCGGATCACTAGTTATTGTTTTACCAAGTAAACTATCTCATCTAGACTGGATCAAACTCGAACTTCCGATATAATTGTATTTTTGTTTCTAAGAAGAATCGAATCTAAAAAAACGCAATTAACATATTTCCATGTCAATTTTACCACTATACCACATCCGTGTTGCGAGTCAACATCCCATTTACAAGCAGAAAAACATATTGGCACATGATCAAAACTCACGAGGCATAATGCAAAATAGCAAACTAGTCAAGGCTATATATCCTTTATACTATAAAGCACTAGCAAAAACTCAATTAACTGCAACTCTCTCCTATTGACACGTATGCTTATTCTGAGGTGTCCTCTTATTAAATTTCCAGAATTTTTATTGCTATAATAAATTTTCCACTGATAGATATCTTATTTAGAATCCTTTTATATTTATAATTTCCAGAAATCCTTATTAGCTAAAATTCAGCTTTTGTTTCGAATAAAATTTCTAAAACTCTCAACAAAACCACCTCGCCCATCACCCACAATCCCTACTGTTCCGGTTAAATTCTCCCACTGCTTCTTTCTAAGCGAAGGACCCAAATAAATTTATCTTACCCAGTTATCGATTCTATCTTTTTCTCTTCAATGTTTTGACAGAATCGCAAACCTTCATTTGGTATTCGGTCATTTATCATCCTTTTTAATTTCTATCTTATATTCAAATTCAATTTAACAGGTAAGGTATAATTTTCATCATCGCTTTGTACCGATTGATTTTGCAGGTTCATAGATTCTATATTTTTCTCTTCAAGGTTCTGATAGAATCACAAACCTTCATTTGGTATTTCCTACCTCTCAACTTTTCAGAGGTAATTTCTCACACTTTTAATTTTATCTCTTAAGCAATTTTATTTAGACAGGGAGAATATCTTAAATATGTTACTTCGATTTGCAGTTTGTTTTGCGTGCTTGCACTTGGATCCACAAAATCAAAGCTGTTGATGAAGAATCCAAGGAATTTTTTTTATTCAATTGTTTTCTTCATTCATTCGTTGTTGAGAAGAAGATCAGATTCTTAGTTTGTCAAGGAATGAAAAAGGTGAGTCTCAGATGCTTGAAGACTCCAAAGCAATTTTTGATTCAATTGTTTTTTTTCATTCATTTTTTTCTGGGTCCTCTGAATTGGGGGATCGGGTCGCTCCGATTTAGAATTTTGTGTATCTGAAAGGTGAATCTTCTTTCAGATTTTTTTGGAGCTTTAAGGTTGTAATTTCATGGATCTTGATCTTACTTTGATGTCATGCATGCAACTGGATCCTTTACATATACGACAAAACCATCAAATCCCTTTGATCTTAGTTGTGATGATATAGGTCCAAACCAAACACCGCAAAGTATGAAACCAACTACCTTCAATTCATAAGCTTGCCTTTGTGTTTCCTGTTAATTTATTTAATGTCTCAAGATGCAAGTTTGTGTGTGTCATTTACAGTTTCCTTCTATGACATACGTCCAAGGAGGAGTCTTGCCTCACGTGTCAGTTCCAAGTGGTGTTTCAGATTCTTCAAGCCTGGCTGCAGGTTCCATTGGACTGATGATGGCTTCTCACTCGCCTTATCTACGCAACCGCTTTATCTCCAACCTCTCCATCTCTTGCCTCCAATCTTTCCCCAGCTGAGACGAATTTCTGTATTTGCAACCAGTGTTTTCAGTTTTTAATTGGATTTACTCTCCATTGCTCATTAGTTATTTGATAGAATTCATGAACCAACTTCTGAGATTTTGTTTAGCTATGTAACAGCTTTTACGGCTGAAAAGATTCGATTCTTCTATTCCAAATTGATGGGTAAGAACATAATCTGTTAAAAAAACTATGTTTCTCATATAGACCCAATGTTTGAGCAGCTGCCACTTACGTATCTATTTGTCTATGGCGGTTCCTCTTGAACCTGCTCTAACATCTTCAGTACCTGCAACTGCTCATAAGCAGAAAGCTCCAGACATCAGATATACATCAAAGGTAAGGTACAAATCACCTAAGCTTAAACCTTCTGATCACATTATTTTGAAAGCACGCAGTAGACCGCCCAAGCTTCGCTCCCGCCCTGATTCTGATTACTCTTTCCTTGGGAAACCTCGTGATCTGAAAGCCTATACACCTCCTTGGATGAAGAGATATTCACAGAGACACTCAAAGTCTCTGTTGAAACCGCCTTGAGTCAAATCTCTTCCAATAGTCAAGCTAATGACTAAAAACAAGCGCTGAGTGGGAGGCAACCCACTGTTAGGTTCGTTTTTGTTTTTGTTTTTTTCGTTTTGATTTGGTATTTTTAATTTTTCCGTTTAAGTGTGTTCAGAGCTGAGGGAAACAGGAATAATCGCATTGCATCGATCGACACATATTGTGCGTCGGTCGATGCAGTCGCGATTTACGGTTTAACGAATTGATTGCGGTTCAGACATCGGTTATCTACATAACCGCGAGCGATAATCGCCTTGCATCGATCGACACCCTTGGGCATCGATCGACGCAGGGCGACGACAGGTAAGTATTCTGCAACTTTTCTGATTGTTTCTAAATTTGATTATTCTTTCACCGAGCTCATGCTTCGGTTACACTGGGGACAGTGTAGTTTAAGTGTGGGGGAGGAAGCTACTGACGCACGCTTTTGTTTTCTTAGTTTTTCAAAATTTGTTTTATTGAGTCAAAATTTGTATGAAACTATGATTTTTCGAGGAAAATTTTCGCTTGAACAGGAACTAAGTGACCATTGGACAGACTTGCAGAGCCTCTATGACTATTAGAAAACCCAGACACGGATCAACCTACTGGGAACACCCACATTACTTCAGGTATCAGAGGATCCTTTTACTGACTTCACCCTAATACTGACTTAGATTTTCTCACCTAAGGGCTTGGTATACTTTGTGTCGGATTCCCTTGTTAGTTCTGACACAGCCTGTAAACCTATCCTATTTAGTTCCCTTCTCCCCTTCTATAAAGTAAAAAAAAAAAGATAATAAACTGAGGATGAGTTAGTAACTCCGAAGTGGTCACAGGAGTGGTAGAGACCCCTATTATCTCATGTGCGATCCATGGAATGTGTCCAAAGTACACCCCATAACGGGAAGAACACTGATAAAAAAAATAAAATGATACCCAATGTGGGAAAAATCAGTTGTTAAGGAAGGGAAAAAGAGAAGAAATGGACTAGAGAAAGATAGTATGGTGGTCTAGAGCTGATAAGGTAAGAATCCATGTGCCCTTTGATCGATACTCCTTAGGTGAGACCGCACTTAAATACTTGCAGAAGTCAGTAGGGTGAATTTGAATGCTTGAATGTGATTGTGGAGTTTACTTGGGACAGTTGCTAAGTGTGGGGGAAGTACATTATGGTCTTGAGTTCTGTAGGAAATTTTTCAGTGGATTACTAAGTGAATGTGAATGCGAAAGTTCCTAAGACGAAATGAGTTTCTGTGTTTTCAAACTTCTTTTCTTATGCTTTGGTTCTTTACTTGCTTGAGGACAAGCAAGAGCTAAGTGTGGGGGAGTTGATATACCATGGATTTTAGGGTTTTTAACCATGATATATGTGTTATTTATCGAGTCTTTTACTATGATTTAGAGTCTTTTCAGGTGTTTATTAGGTACAAGCACATTTGGAGCATATGTGGTGATTATGACACTTTCTGGAGCTAATTGGAGTATTTGGCCGAGAGATAGACTTCACTGTCAATATTTCAGAGCTGCAACGATCGACACGTATTGGCATCGATCGTTGCATATGCGAATGGGCCAGACTCGGCGGTTTAATGAAGAATGCTGATTTTGCAGAAAAGCCCAGATATTTACACAGAAGCCCAAAACGTGTTTTAGACTATATATTAGGGTTTTTAGCCACTTGTTTAGACTACGCTTTTCTTAAGTCTTATTTTTTTTCAGAGAGAGTTAGGGGCTGATCCTGCTCTCGAGAGAGAGAGGATTTTAAACCCCAGATCTTTACTTTGTTTTATGATATTTGGTTTTCTACTTATGATATTTTCTGTCTCGATGAATATGTCTGAGTAGATTACCTGTTAGGTTGAAGGATTCTCATTAGGGATTTCATGGAACTATAGTTAAATCAATCTGTAGGGATTCATATCTGCTAGGTCTTTGTTTAGGTTGTTCTTAATGCTTAATCTGAAGTAGCTAATCAGAATTATGATGTTAGGTTGATTAATGCAGCGGAAGTTGGTTAATTTGGCTAGAAAGAACCTAGATGAGCAATTAAACTGTTCGCAAACGGAAGTTTGGTTAAGGTTAATTGTGAACATATCAAACTTGAGATTAAAGCTGGTTTAATCTGTTAGTTCTCGGAAACGAAAGTTTGGTTTGCTGCACTTAGACTTAGAGAATTATCGCAAAGGAATTTGGTTAATTCTATATCCGTGTTTGAGTTCTAGAACAGTTATTGATTAGATCTAGATAGATTGATTGCTTGTGTTCCTGATTTCCTGAGAACTCCTGAAACCTAACGCTTCATTTCCTTGCTTACAAACTTGCCTGCTACTGATTTACTTTTCTGCTTCGCCTTTTAGTTTCTAATCAATTTGCTTTCTCCTAGTTTAATCTTTTCTGTTCTTATCTATCGTTGACCAGAGTCCCTGTGGATTCGATACCCTAAGTACTACAACTACATCACTGTGCACTTGCAGTAGAATAGGGATAAAACTACACCTATCAAGTTTTTGGCGCCGTTGCCGGGGACTCTTTTGAGTCTCCGATAGATTTGAACTTAGGGTTTAGACTAGGTTTTTCGTTTTTGTTTTTTGTTACTAATTTTTTTTTCTTTTCTGTTCTTGCGTTTCATATCCGCCTGTAATCGCACTGCATCGATCGACACGGTCCTGTGTGTCGATCGTCACATCATCGCGCTTGCATCGATCGACGCTTCTCCTGCACCGATCGACACATATCGTAAGAAAGATGTATGATTTCTTTAGTCCAGGGATTGATAATTCACAAATAGCTGTGTTGAAGAGTAAAGTTGACTATCTGTATAGTCTTCTACTTGGAAAGTATGCGCAAGAAGCTATCAACTGCGTTGGAGGGAATGAATTCTACAGTCAGGAATCAGCTTTTCAGGCACCTTTCCAGCAACAGGGCAATGCCGTCTCGAGGAACTATGGTGTTTCTTCTTACAAAGCACCGCCTGCACCTACACATAAGAGCATATTAGAAGCTATGATGGAACTGTTTCTTGAGAGGGAACAACAGATCACTGTGTCCTTCAAATCAAGGATGGATGCATTGCATGAAGATCTGAATGAGAAGTTTGAATACTTGAGCACACATATGAAGAAGCTAGAGGTCCGAGTTCAAACAGCTGAAACAATGCAAAGGCATAATGAAGCTAAGAGAGCTGAACGGAAGCTTCACATCAAAGCTGTGACCTTAGGGGATGAGATTGAGTTGCTGGAAGAAGAAGAGAGCATAATCTCGTATTTTCTGGATAAATATTGTCTGCCTGATACATGCATCGATCGACACCCCCTTAGTGTCGATCGACACGCCGTTCTGACAGCAATTTCGAGTTCTTTCGAGAAACATAATCGCCTTGCATCGATCGACACACATCATGCAATGATCGACACAGAACGCAGACATGACCAGAAACCTGCAACAGTACCAGAACGAGTGTATAAGCCCCCTGTGACATATCCTAAGGTTCCTAAACCTTCCAAACAAGAGCTAGAAGTGGCTAACTGCATGAAGGTGATGGATAAGAGGGCGAATAAAACACCACCAGTTGAAACTTCGCGAATTCATGCAAAGAAGATGATCTCCACTGATGGTCATCTGAAAGAAGAAGTTCAGATTGGTGGAACTACAGTATCTGATAGTGGAAAGAAGAAGATGGCGGTTCCTCTTGAACCTGCTCTAACATCTTCAGTACCTGCAACTGCTCATAAGCAGAAAGCTCCAGACATCAGATATACATCAAAGGTAAGGTACAAATCACCTAAGCTTAAACCTTCTGATCACATTATTTTGAAAGCAGGAAAACGCAGTAGACCGCCCAAGCTTCGCTCCCGCCCTGATTCTGATTACTCTTTCCTTGGGAAACCTCGTGATCTGAAAGCCTATACACCTCCTTGGATGAAGAGATATTCACAGAGACACTCAAAGTCTCTGTTGAAACCGCCTTGAGTCAAATCTCTTCCAATAGTCAAGCTAATGACTAAAAACAAGCGCTGAGTGGGAGGCAACCCACTGTTAGGTTCGTTTTTGTTTTTGTTTTTTTTCGTTTTGATTTGGTATTTTTAATTTTTCCGTTTAAGTGTGTTCAGAGCTGAGGGAAACAGGAATAATCGCATTGCATCGATCGACACATATTGTGCGTCGGTCGATGCAGTCGCGATTTACGGTTTAACGAATTGATTGCGGTTCAGACATCGGTTATCTACATAACCGCGAGCGATAATCGCCTTGCATCGATCGACACCCTTGGGCATCGATCGACGCAGGGCGACGACAGGTAAGTATTCTGCAACTTTTCGGATTGTTTCTAAATTTGATTATTCTTTCACCGAGCTCATGCTTTGATTACACTGGGGACAGTGTAGTTTAAGTGTGGGGGAGGAAGCTACTGACGCACGCTTTTGTTTTCTTAGTTTTTCAAAATTTGTTTTATTGAGTCAAAATTTTTATGAAACTATGATTTTTCGAGGAAAATTTTCGCTTGAACAGGAACTAAGTGACCATTGGACAGACTTGCAGAGCCTCTATGACTATTAGAAAACCCAGACACGGATCAACCTACTGGGAACACCCACATTACTTCAGGTATCAGAGGATCCTTTTACTGACTTCACCCTAATACTGACTTAGATTTTCTCACCTAAGGGCTTGGTATACTTTGTGTCGGATTCCCTTGTTAGTTCTGACACAGCCTGTAAACCTATCCTATTTAGTTCCCTTCTCCCCTTCTATAAAGTAAAAAAAAAAGATAATAAACTGAGGATGAGTTAGTAACTCCGAAGTGGTCACAAGAGTGGTAGAGACCCCTATTATCTCATGTGCGATCCATGGAATGTGTCCAAAGTACACCCCATAACGGGAAGAACACTGATAAAAAAAATAAAATGATACCCAATGTGGGAAAAATCAGTTGTTAAGGAAGGGAAAAAGAGAAGAAATGGACTAGAGAAAGATAGTATGGTGGTCTAGAGCTGATAAGGCAAGAATCCATGTGCCCTTTGATCGATACTCCTTAGGTGAGACCGCACTTAAATACTTGCAGAAGTCAGTAGGGTGAATTTGAATGCTTGAATGTGATTGTGGAGTTTACTTGGGACAGTTGCTAAGTGTGGGGGAAGTACATTATGGTCTTGAGTTCTGTAGGAAAGTTTTCAGTGGATTACTAAGTGAATGTGAATGCGAAAGTTCCTAAGACGAAATGAGTTTCTGTGTTTTCAAACTTCTTTTCTTATGCTTTGGTTCTTTACTTGCTTGAGGACAAGCAAGAGCTAAGTGTGGGGGAGTTGATATACCATGGATTTTAGGGTTTTTAACCATGGTATATGTGTTATTTATCGAGTCTTTTACTATGATTTAGAGTCTTTTCAGGTGTTTATTAGGTACAAGCACATTTGGAGCATATGTGGTGATTATGGCACTTTCTGGAGCTAATTGGAGTATTTGGCCGAGAGATAGACTTCACTGTCAATATTTCAGAGCTGCAACGATCGACACGTAATTGCATCGATCGTTGCATATGCGAATGGGCCAGACTCGGCGGTTTAATGAAGAATGCTGATTTTGCAGAAAAGCCCAGATATTTACACAGAAGCCCAAAACGTGTTTTAGACTATATATTAGGGTTTTTAGCCACTTGTTTAGACTACGCTTTTCTTAAGTCTTATTTTATTTCAGAGAGAGTTAGGGGCTGATCCTGCTCTCGAGAGAGAGAGGATTTTGAACCCCAGATCTTTACTTTGTTTTATGATATTTGGTTTTCTACTTATGATATTTTCTGTCTCGATGAATATGTCTGAGTAGATTATCTGTTAGGTTGAAGGATTCTCATTAGGGATTTCATGGAACTATAGTTAAATCAATCTGTAGGGATTCATATCTGCTAGTTCTTTGTTTAGGTTGTTCTTAATGCTTAATCTGAAGTAGCTAATCAGAATTATGATGTTAGGTTGATTAATGCAGCGGAAGTTGGTTAATTTGGCTAGAAAGAACCTAGATGAGCAATTAAACTGTTCGCAAACGGAAGTTTGGTTTAGGTTAATTGTGAACATATCAAACTTGAGATTAAAGCTGGTTTAATATGTTAGTTCTCGCAAACGAAAGTTTGGTTTGCTGCACTTGGACTTAGAGAATTATTGCAAAGGAATTTGGTTAATTCTATATCCGTGTTTGAGTTCTAGAACAGTTATTGATTAGATCTAGATAGATTGATTGCTTGTGTTCCTGATTTCCTGAGAACTCATGAAACCTAACGCTTCGCTTCCTTGCTTACAAACTTGCCTGCTACTGATTTACTTTTCTGCTTCGCCTTTTAGTTTCTAATCAATTTGCTTTCTCCTAGTTTAATCTTTTCTGTTCTTATCTATCGTTGACCAGAGTCCCTGTGGATTCGATACCCTAAGTACTACAACTACATCACTGTGCACTTGCAGTAGAATAGGGATAAAACTATACACCTATCAACGACCTGACTGGCTTGGACTGTGAAGAATGGTTCTTAGTGGCTGGGAGGTCATAACTATGATCGAGTGCGATTGAAAGTACGGTCGAAGCTTTCGAGCCGATGGGACCAATGCTAACTCGAGTTTTTCAATGGCTGGGTATCTTGTTTCAGCATCGATTAGAGTCTTGCTGATGTAAAACACCGGTCGTTGATCGTTTTTTTCTTCGTGAACCAAGACTCCGCTTATTGCTGCCATAGAGACAACTAAGTAGAGGTAAGGGGGTTCCCCTTCTACTGGTTTTGCCAGTATAGGTGGTTCGCTTAGGTATGCTTTGAGCTGGGTGAATGCTTCTTCGCACTTCTCATCCCAAAGGAACTTTTTGTTCGCTTTGAGTAGGTGGTAGAAGGGTAGACATTTAGTCGAACTCGAGCTGAACCAGTTCAGAGCAGCTATTTTTCCAATTAGGCGCTGGACTTCTCGCGTCGTCTTGGGAGATTGCATCTCTAAGAATGTCGCGATCTGTTTGGGGTTTGCTTCGATCCCCCTTTTGTTTACTAAGTAACCCTAGAATTCTCCCGATGGGACCCCGAAAGTGCACTTCGCCGGATTGAGTTTCATCCCGTACTTATTGAGAATGACGAAGCATTCTTTTAGATGGGGGATATGGTCCTTGCACCTGGAAGATTTGACCAGCATATCGTCGATGTAAACTTCCATGGTTTTACCCAGGAGTCCTGAGAACATCTTGTTAACGAGGTGTTGGTAAGTTGCTCTTGCGTCTTTTAGCTCGAAAGGCATGACTTTGTAGCAGTACATTCCTCGATCAGTTATAAATGAGGTCTTTTCTTGGTCCTCGGGGTTCATCAGTATCTGATTATACCCAGAGAAGGCATCCATAAAGGATAGCAGTTGATGTCCTGCGGTGGCTTCGACCAAGCGGTCTATGTGCGGGAGTGGGAAGCTATCTTTTGGACATGATTTATTAAGGTCTGTAAAGTCGACGCAGACTCTCCATTTCCCATTCTTTTTCTTGACCACTACGGAGTTCGCGAGCCAGTCAGGGTATTTCACCTCCCTGATGGATCCGATTTTTAGCAGGCGGTCGACCTCGTCATTGACGGCTTGGGCTCGCTTGGGGCCAACTTTTCGACGCTTTTTGTCTAACCGGTTTATAAGTCGGGTCGACGTTCAGCTCGTGACTAGTCACGTCGATGTTGATTCCTTTCATATCCGCTGAGGACCAGGCAAAGGAGTCGACATTATGTTTGAGAAAAAGATCATTTCATTTTTAACTGACTCTGATAGGTCGATTCCGATGCCGACAAGTCTTTTGGGATGAGCCTCCTCTATGCAAACTTGAGTTGTGAGGTCCTTTGGGGGTCCTCTTTGACTAGGGTCATTTGACCTTTTGGTTCGCATCTCGGCGAGCTCTTCCTTTTTCTGTAATTGCTATGCGTGAGATTTTTCAATCTGTTTGTATCCATTCATGTAGCGATTTCTAGATGTTTTTTGGCTTCCGTATACAGCTTTTACTCCTTTCGGAGTTGGGAATTTGACGCACTGGTGGTAGGTCGATGGTACGGCTTTCATATCGTAAATCCATGGTCGGCCTAAAATGGCATTGTAAGGAGCTGGTCGATTTACTACGTCGAACTCTGTCATTCTTCAAACTCCTCCAGCTATTACTGGGGCGAAGACAGAGCCCATTGCGTATGTCGTTTCTCCGGCGAACCCTACTAGGGGTGTCTGTCCTTCAACGATCTCAGAGTCTTCGAACTCCATCTTTTTGAATGCGTCGTAGAAGAGGACGTCTACTGAACTTCCTGTGTCGATCATTATTCTCGAGAGTTCGACATCACCGACTATCAGGCACACGAGGAGCGCGTTGTCATGCGGCTTCTCGAGGTCGGGTGTTTTGCTTTCGTAGAAAGTGATCTTGTGATATGGACCTTGCATTGGGATTTTCTCCCGTTTGTCCGTCTCGACTCTTCTTTGAAAACCAAATTGACCGAGTCACGGCATAGCTTGGATCCACCAAAGATGAAGTCAACTCGTTTAGGGGGTACGGCCCGTACAACCCACCCCCCCCCCCCCCCCCCCCCCCCGCAGAGAGGAGGAAGATTGATTCGTGAGCCTAAAATTTTCATAGGAGCTGGAGGTGGGGATAATGTCGAGCCTCTCAGGGTACCACATAAACTGAGTTCGCCAAGAATGACTTCCACTCGTTTTCGCGATCCTTGAGGGAGAGCCTGGGGAGACCCTAACTCCTTAGATCGTTCTCGTTTATTCCGAGAAGACTTATTTTGTGTTTGACTCTTTGGCCGGTTTGGTTTCCTTTTTGTCAGAGGGGGTATCCTCCTCGACTTCGGATTCTTGGTTATTTTCGGACTCTCGTTTTTGAGCCTCAACTTTAGCTCGAGTATAGCACTCTTCAGTCGAGTGTCCTTTTTTGTTATGAAAGTCACATAATTTATGTTCGTCGAACTCGAATTTTTTCGAGCTCTTCGGGCTCTTGACTGCGTTAATGTTTCCGGATTTACGAGAATCCTTTTTGAATTCGAGTTCTGTGAGCCCGACTAGTTCCTTTCTTTTCGGTGTTTCTCTCTGAGGGCCGTAGTTTCGTCCTCGAGGTGAGCGAAAGCCGATGCACAGTGAAGGGCATCATCAAGTGTGAGTGGTTTGCGGACTATTATTTCCTCGCGGAATTTGGTCTAGTACTACAGCCCGTGTCTTAGTTCCACTTTGGCCACTTCGTCGTTCTGGTTCGCGATTTTGGATTTTATTTCCTTGAATCGGTCGATGTATGAACAAAGCGTTTCGTCGGGTCGTTGAGACACGCCAAAAAGGGCTGCTTCAGTTGTCTTGACCTCGATGAAGACTGAGTATTGTTTGAGGAAGGCCATCATGAACTGGGTGAAGTTATCGATTGATTTTTTTGACAGCCCGGCGAACCATTCTAGGGCAGAGCCCGGTAGGTTTTCGGCGAAGAGTCTGCAGAAAGGAAGTTCTCTTTCCTCGTCGGTGAGGTACACCCTCGACATCGCTAGTCTAAATGCCCTTATATGGGCTTTGGGGTCCGATTTTCCCGAGAATTCTGTTAATTTCGTTTTCTTCATCTCTCGAATTCTTGCGAAATCAACCCGTTCTGTGAATGTCGTTTAACGCGTTTCTTCGATCACTCGATCGATGTCGGGTGCTGCACTCGTGTCCATGTGGACTTTCGAGCTTAGGCTCATGAATTGGGCATTGTTCTGCTCGATATACTGCCTTAGCATCTCGTGTTCGTCACCCGTTATGGGTGCGAACTGTGTTTGTGGCTGGGTTGACGGTTACCCGGCTAAGATCGGGTCGAAGAGATTGATTGTTGGAATCGGTCTCGTCTGGTCAACTTGAGGCATCCAGAATGATATCGGACTGGATCCAAGGGGATATCCAGAGCTCGAAGCAAAGGCTAAGCCCCCTAGCTGCCTCGGCCTCATACCAGAATCTTTCAGAAAAGGAGGTTGTCCGGGTAATGGTCGGTTTTCCGAGTTGCTCGGATCTGCTACCATAGAACTCAAACTGAATGGAGTCGGTGTCGCGGTAGGGGTCGTCATAAGGAGAAAACCGCTATTCGACGTACCGGCGATATTTCCCGACGTTCCTGGGGGTGATATCACGTGGGAGAATTCCAGGCGTGTTCGCGGCGGAGGACTTATGGGAGGTCATTGATCACGTGCTGATCGACTCCCTTGGTTTTGATTGGCGAGCTCTTCGAAACGGGCGTTGATGCATAATTCTTGTTCATCGAGCTGTGCGGCCAGAGCGCGATTTGCGATTTCCTGGGCTCGAGCGTTAGCCGTTACTTCTCGTTCGACTTACCAGTAGGGTAAGCATTGAATGGATTTCGACGAGGTCGTCCGGGCTTTGTCGGACGGAGTAGGAGGTTGTGGCAGGTTAGGTCTGAGCATTCCAGATCCGCCTCCTGATGCGGAGGCAGAAGTCGAATCACCTCTCATCCATACCCAGTTCCTACTTGGATCGTTGGTTCACGACAAAACGTTTGTCGGAGTCTGACTCGTCCTGATTGTTTGAGCGACTGAGTCGGCTGATACCGAAGTCATGGAGACAGAGGCTGAGCTCGTCAACACGCCATCGGTCTGACCCGTGATACTTACCTTGGTGGTGTTTTGAGGAACGTTGCCGACCATCTGCGGGTGGTCAACTGGTGGAGTGGCGCTTGGAGAGCCAGATTGGTCAGGATTCATCTCGATCTATCAAACCATAGATCTGATTCTTAAGATAGGAAAACTACAGATTGTCCCCACAGTCGGCGCCAAATGTGAGATCGAAGATTCACACCAAGGATTTGTGATCGTGGATTTGGACTTTTGTATACGAAATAATATAGATTTCCTATGAATCAAAGATATTATTAAAGTTGAACGTCGAGATCGAATTAACACAATCGAAAAGAGCGTACAAAGGGAGATTATCGAGCTTTTTAGTCGAAGTGTTCTTGATTAGGGTTGGAATGACTTAAACAAATCTCCACTTCCTCTTTAAATAGCCTCGAGCCCTCGATCTTCTTGTTCTGATCCTTCAGCCTCCCATTAGTAACGATCTCCTGGATTCTCGGAAGTCTTTTTGACTGGCGATGACCTGGTCGTTCTTCCTCGAAATCATCCTCTATCGAGCTCGAGCTCGATCATTTCATGTTTCGTGCCATTTGGGCCTTTGTTGGCTCGTAACCGAATGGGCCTAGAGGCTTTAGTCGAACTCACTTGTATAATCACGAAACAGACTCATGATTATGGGACTTCAATTTGTTAGTTTATTGGGTGGATTTCGCATCCAGTACCAACAATCTTGTTTGTAAAAACGTTTTTATGAAATTTAACATTTATTCGAAAAATATGTATTCCATGAACGCACATACTTGCATCCGTTGTACTTTCTCTCTTAGTAAATCACTACCAAATAATTAATCCAATTTTATCTCTTAGTAAATGACTAATAAATCCAAATTAAAAGTTAATTAGCTAAGTATTTTGTCGATTTCGAAAATGGAGATTTCATATTATTGTCTAATAACTTTTTTTGTTATATTAGGTATTAAATTCAACTTAATATTTTCAACTTTTATTCCAATATATATTTATGGATGGCAAATCTTGTGAAGATTTTTATTTAAATTTTTTATCTTACGCGCCAATGAGAGTGCGCGTGAGCTTACACGCTCGTAGATCCTCTATTTCATAGTAAACACCTATACATTATGGTTGTTTTACCTTGGCATTATACTCTCAATGTCCCTAGATATTCCTTTTATGTTTATATGACTTGACTCATTTAATCATATCTTCTTGATTCTCTAATTTTCATATACAACCAAGAATTAGGAGTAAGTGAGCCTTTGTTTTGACTAAAAGTTTAGCCTAAGGTTTATTGTGTGAAGATAGATTTTAAGATTTTGTTAATATATAATTTATGACACGTTTTGCTCGTAATCTCAGTCTTTTAAAAACGAAATGTATCTCTTCTTCTATTTCCACGCCCTAAGAGCCTATATAAGAACCCCATCCTCAACACCAAATATCATAACAACAAAACCAAGTATAGCTCTTGAGAGAAATGGATAACTCGAATGTTTTGGTGAGGAGAAACCATCAAGTGAATGAAAAGAAGCCTCCACCACGAGTGTGTCCAAGGTGTCACTCAGACAACACCAAGTTCTGTTACTACAACAACTATAGCGTGTCTCAACCTCGCTACAACTGCAAGAACTGTCGTCGATACTGGACTCATGGTGGAGCTTTGAGGAACATACCAATTGGTGGAAGTAGCCGTAAAATCAAGCGTGCAAGGATAGATCAACCATATGCTGTTCAGGTGGTTTCTGTTGAGACCCAGCAGGTGAATCATCACCAACCTTTCTTACATGTCCAAGAAACCAACGAGTTTCTCGGATCTTTTGGTGGTTCTTCTTCTTCTCTTGCTGTTGGGAACCAGTTCAGTCCTTTTGTGGAGAAGTATGGTCCTTGAATCATAACCGCCTTACCCGTTTTCTCTTCTTCTTTTCTTAAGCTAATAATGTTTCAGTTTTTCGTTTATGTTTTCTGTTTGGTCGTCTTGTTTTTAAGTTTTAAGTTCTAAAAGTTCGCATTTTTAATAATATAAATAATTAATCATCACCAGTTCGTTGTGTGTTTCATAACTGATGAGTAAGAGATATATTATCTATGTGCTTTCAACTGTTTTATGATTTGCTCTGTTTTAGTCTATTCTCTGTTTTAAATTACGCCTAATCACATAATGTGAGAAGCATTAGTGTAGGAGTAAGGTAAATCTAAACTACTGAGCTTGTATTTCTTCTATCAATCTATATTTCTGCAGATTACTGTTGAAGATTAAGCAGTGTGTGGTTCCGTGAGAAATGTTTAGAGTTTGACTATTAAGCTCTTAATTTGTAAACTACCTTTATTTAATAATGGGAAAAATGCCAAACAAATCATGAATTATGCAAAACTGGTCAAAAAATACTCAAACTACTAAACTTACTAATAAATATCCAAACTATTGGTTGATTTCCCATAAAAATATTGAACTTACTATTGACATGGCCAATTTAGCACTCCGTTAAATAAGTTAACAAATTGATTGGATAACGTTCAAAATTCTGTTTATTGGGACGTCAATATGATACGACGTCGTTTTGTTTGATTTTGTTCGAAAAAAGTAATTCTGTCTTTAACTGGGTTCGAACTTGGGTCTGGTAGTTATGGATAGATGTAGCTGACCACTGAACTAGTGGTAATACGTTGCCATTTATTACAGACAAATTATATGAAAGTGTCTTTATTTCTTATGCCCAATAAAATCTAAAAATTCACAAATCAAGTTTTTTTTGCAGATTTTTTTTAAAGAATCTGAAAATATTTAATTTTTTCTTTCTAAAAACGGAATTTTGAAATGTGTTGTAAAATTCTGAAAATAATTTTTAAGAAATAAAAATATTACTTTTTGTAACGAATTTATTATTATAATCAATATTCAATTTTGTTTTTAAAAAAGTAAAAATAGAATTAATTATAAAAATAACTTATAAAACCAAATATATTTTTCTGATTTTTGTAAACCCCAAAAAAGATTGTAGTAGTGGTTTTGGAAATTATCTAAAATACAAATTATGTTTGAGGTATGTATATGCTAGGGGTGGAGAAATTGATTTGGGATTTTTTGGTTTTATTGGGCATAAGAAATAAAGACACTTTAATATAATTTGTTTGTTGTCAATAACAACAAATTACAACTAGCTCAGTGGTCAGCTACCTCTATCAATAACTTCCTGACCCATGTTCTAACCCAGCTAAAGACAAGATTTATTTTTCGAACAAATCAAAACGACGTCGTATCATATTGACGGCCCAATAAACATAATTTTGAGCGTCATCCAATCAATCTGTTAACTTATTTAATGGAGTGCTAAATTGGTCAGGTCAACTATAAGTTCAATGTTTTTATGGGAAGTCAACCAATAGTTTGGGTATTTATTGGTAATCTTAGTAGTTTGAGTATTTTTTTGGCCAGTTTTGCATAGTTCAGGATTTGTTTGGCATTTTTCCCATTTAATAATGATAACAGAATACCGTTATATTGTGGCGTCAACCCTTTCAAATGCTTATGGGTAAGCATGCCACTTCGGTTTTTTCCGGATAGTTCGATTCATGTAACTCGATTTTCGGATAACTTGGGTTCTTCAAATTTGTATCGAATTAAAGAAAACACAAATTTGATTTGTTCGGTTTTTGGATAGTTCGATTTTGAAAAATTATTTCGAATAGAACCAAAGTTTTGGATTTGGTTAGATTTCAGTTATTTCGGTTGAATTCAGTTATTTTGGGTAGTTCAGTTAGTTCGTCGATATTTTAATTATGATTCAGTTTCATTTGGTATAAATCGATATGATTCTGGTTTTTTTTCCTAAATAGATTGAACTTACCAAACTAATCGATTATCGAATCGAACCAAACAACAACTGAGTGTCTAATCTATTGAGTCAAACCGAATTTATAATCGAACCTAAACCGAGAACTAAAAGATTTGGTTTGGTTTGGTTCAAAAATCAAAGCCTACATATGGGTACCGTAGTACAGTGTTTTCATTTGAGTTTCTCCTCTCCCTATTACTTTTGGAGATATTCATGACCATGGAGAAAAAAAATTGATGGGACTAAAGAAACTCGAAACTTTACATGAAATAGAGATTTTCTTCTCATTTGTTGGTCAACTATAGTCGAGATTCTTGTCTTCTCGGCTTTGATAATATTGTCAACTAATGTATTTACTATTCATAGAACTTTTATGTCTATATTAAATATTGGAATCTTATGCATATCTCTCAGTCTTTAAGATAACTTTTTTTTCACAGAACTTTTCCACTCTCTCTCAAACTTTCTTTTATGGAATCTTATGCATATCTCTCGGCCTAGCGCCTAGCCAAAAAATCGGGGATTAAACGGAGATTACGCGGGGCGGAAGTTTAGGAGTTTTTACAAATATTTCAGTTATATATATTATGTTTGTTAGATAATGAACAAAGAAAGAGCGTGGTGTAGCGGCAATCCACTTCCTTACAAGCCAAAGTTGACCCGAGTTCGATTTGTATAAAGCGTAAGAGGTTGTTTTTTATTTTTTTTTCATTAATGAAGGGCAAGATTGTATTTTTCTCATCGTCTTCTTCAGTTACATTTTCTGTAACCCTAAACTCGGCCGCCATGAACATTTCTACCCAGATATTCATTTTTTTTTTTTTTTGCGTTTTCCTTCTTTTTACACACAAATCATGTAGATATAACTTCTCTTAATTGATATTAAGCTTAAAAATCCAAAAAGTTGAGTTTTGTTTTTCACTGTCCGATTTATGGCCGACGAAGCCTACTCCCAGCGGTTCAGAGCCGCCCACCGCCTCTCCGGCGATTAATCGGCCGTGGGCGGCGCGTTTTCGAACAGGGTTTATAATTTTACATTATTACGAACATACACTAAATTTTATCACATATTTTTGAAACATGAAAAAAGAAAAAATGAAAAAATAATTTGGCTATCTTATATTTGATGATAATAGTAATCAAAATAACTTGAGCTTTTTTATCTTCACAAATTACATAATTTTTTATTTGTGTATATTAGTTTTGATCCTACTAAACTTTTTGTTTTTTTAATTTATATATACATATAATTTATTTAATACTTCAAATAAAATTTATCCATAAGCATGACACGTGATAAACATTCTAATTATAATTTAATATCAATAATTATTTTATTAATTAATGTCAAATAATTTTATTACTAAAAGTTTTATATTATTTTTTATTTTAAATAAATTTTAGGTTTTAGTAAATTTATATATTGATATAGTTGATTTAATATTTATAAAATAAGATTATACATGTGCATAAGCTGTGACAGTCATCTAATTAAAATTGAATATCTAACTCAATTTAGAGGTTTGCCATTATTCAAGAACATGTTATGACTATATATTTTAATTGTGTTAATTATATGTCATTTCAATATTTTGTAGTAGGTATTGTTGTTAACTAATATTATATGCAATACTACTTTTTCCTTCTGTTTGAATCATATTCTAGCATTGCCGGTCGAACCAAATTTAACATCTAAAACATACTAAAAGATATACCCCTAATGACATTTGAACATATTATCGATTAGACCCAAAGGAACATTTTAGCAGTTAGTGCCCCTAAAATTCTTATAATATTTGGCGTCTAAATCTTTTGATTCATTGTTTTTAGTTGAAGGTCAGTTCTGTACCATATCATTATAATTCCATTTTTAAAAATTTCTTAAAACATATATATATATATATATATATATATATATATATATATATATATGAAAACACTCGTTAACTAAAATAGATTTGCCTCCATTACTTTTTTTTTCTTTGTTCTCCTACTTATTTGACTAAATCATTTTTAGAGAATTGGACCTTTCCTATTTAATTTTGATGGCCAAATATACTAACATACTATTTTAAGTCAATTATAGTAATTATTATTCTATAATTAGATTAAAAATATCTACACAAACCAAATATGATACTAGCATATCCAATTAACAAACAAAATGTTCGGATATTTACTAGACTTAGCCTATACTAACACTTTGTTTTTAGATTAGTATGCAAAGTTTTAACTTAAGTTTTTTTTAAACGAATTGCAGACTATGATTTTTTTTTTTACAAAATTAACTATTTTTATAAACTAATTGTAATCTTTTAAAGGGAATAACTAAAAATTCTGAAAAGATTTATAATTTCTAATTATATACAAGGTAGAAAGTTTATGTTTCTTATAAAATTTTATAATGATAATTCTCTAGATATATTTAAAAAAAAATTACAAATAATAATAGATTTTAAATTTTTTTTAATTTATAAATAGTACCATATTTTATAGATAAACTTAGTAAATTTTTAATTTAAATATTTTGCCCCCGGTTATAATTATTTCTGGCTCCGCGACTGTGTGCATGAGGTGTGACAGTCATCTAGTTAAAATAGAATATCTAACTCAGATTTGAGGTTTGCCATTTTTCAAGAACATGTTATGACTATATATTTTTATTGTGTTAATTATATGGCATTTCAATATTTTGTAGTAGGTATTGTTGTTAACTAATATTATATGCAACACTATTTTTTTCCTTCGGTTTGAATCATATTCTAGCATTGCCGGTCGAACCAAATTTAACATCTAAAACTTTTTTTTTTTTTTGAAAGAGAATTTAACATCTAAAACTTACTTAAAAGATATTTCCCTAATGACATTTGAACATATTATCTGTTAGACATACAAAATCTCTCACACTACTATACCAAAGGAACATTTTAGCAGTTAATGCCCCTAAAAATCTTATAATATTTGGCGTCTAAATCTCTTGATTCATGAATTTTAGTTGAAGGTCAGCTCTGTATCCTATCTTTATAATTCCATTTTACAAAATTTCTCAAAACAATATATATATTATTTATGAAAACACTCGTTAACACACGTGTTTTTGTTTATTTTTTAATTTACTAGATTTTATAGAACTTTTATATTTAGAATTACATAAAAGCCAGCAAAAATAAAAATCTTTCAAAAACGCTCGTGAACGCACGTGTTCATATACATTATTATTTTTGTCTACATATCATTATAAAATTAATCTCTAATATGGTTATTTATCCAGGTATTTTGTCAATTTTCATAAAATAGGTTAATTTATACATTTGTCAATTTTCAGAAAATTAATAGGCTATTTGATTTACAAAAGAAAATCTGTAATGGATTATTTTCTTGTTTTTTATTTGTTGTCTAAATCCTTTTATACGTCACCAGCTGTATATAGGTCAAATACAATAACAATATATATATTTACATAATTTTGCTCATGGTTGATACTTGCAGTCTATGCTTATAGTTGTGCCTTAAATTGTCATTATACTTTCAATGTCTCCAGATTTTGTTTATGGTAACTCATTTAACCATATCTTCTTGATGATCCATTAATCATATATGGACAAGAGTTAAAGAGAAAGAGAGCCTTGGTTTTAACTAAGCTTAGCCTAATGTTTATGGTGTGTAGAAAGATATTCAGATTTTATCAATACACAACTTTTGACACGTTGCATGTTTTCATAATCTCACTCTTCTAAAACCCGAAACGTATCTTTCTTCAATTTTTACACCCCTATAATTTATATAAATAGACACTCCACAACACCAAAAAATCATAGAGAAAACCAAGTAGATCCAGAGAGAAATGGATTACTCGAGTGTTTTTGTGAAAGGAGACAATCCAGTGAATGAAGAGAAGCCGCCAACACGAGTGTGTCCAAGGTGTAACTCAGACAATACCAAGTTTTGTTACTACAACAACTACAGGGTGTCTCAGCCGCGCTATTTATGTAAGAACTGTCATAGATACTGGACTCATGGTGGGGCTTTAAGGAACATACCGATTGGTGGAAGCAGCCGGAAATCCAAGCGTACAAAGGTGGACCAACCTTCTGTTTCTCAGGTGGTTTCTGGTGAGACTGAACAATTCAATAATCACCAACCTTTCTTACATGTTCAAGAAACCAACGATTTTCCTAGATATTCTGGTGGTTCTTCCTCTTCTTCTGCTGCTCTTGTTGTTGAGAACCATTTCAGTTCTTTAGCTGAGATTCATGGTGATATAGTATCAAATGTGCCTCCAGTTGGAAGCTTTCCACCAATGGAAGCCTTAGATATCTCTGATTACGATGTTGGATCCAACGATTTGATTGGTAATCCTTTGATAAACCAATCAATGAGTGGATCTGATGTTGTGAATGATTATAACAGTTACCTCGTAAATCAAGAGGATCCAAACATGTGGAACCAGAGCTTCAACAAAACTATGAACATTGATCACAATGCCAGCACGAGTGGAAGCAGAGGATACATCTTCAGGCACTGATAAAGTAAATGGAGTCAGAAATAAGGTCTATTTAGATCACTCCTATCATTTGAAGAAGCTTGGTCCGTGAATATTAACCGTTTTAAGCTAATAATGTTTCAGTTTTCTCTTTATTCTTCCTTTCAATTTATATGGTTTATCTTCTTTTTATTTTTTTGTTTTTTTCTCTTTTGAAAGTTTCGCACCTTTGTTTCCAAAAAGTGTAAGACATTGATTAACTTCAAGCATATATAAATTAAGTTACATTAATTGTTATAAAAATTTACATTGATTTAAATAAGTTCGTTGAGTACAAAACGTATTTTGATGGTTTTTTGTTTGCTCTGTTCTAAGATGAAAGATATGGTCCTAGATCCTTGAAGAGACTCTGAGGATAGTGTCCTGGTCCTGAACACCCTGACAGCACGATTCAATTAATCTGGTCATGAGTATTAAGCGTATAGTGATAGTGGAGTTGTAAGCTAAGGGAAGCTCTGGAAGAAGCTTTCTTGGTATAAAATAATGAAAATGCTGTTAAATTATTGCATGGATATTCTCACCGTTCACCAAATCCTAAGAAGCTTATATGAATGAGTCGAAGCATGTAGATGAAGTTGCCACTTACTCGTGAGTTTAAACATTGCCTTTTGAGTCCGCCTTTTGAGCTATCAAGCTTCTTCTGGACATCTCTTCGGAGGTCCCAGTTCGGTTTCTTTGGAGAAATGTTGACCAATGGGTCCTACATTGACCCACTGATGAATTCCAGAGTAAGTTAAGCATCACAGGTAAAAAAAAAACAATGATTCCAATAGGGTCTGGTGGTACATTTAGAGATAAAAAGAAAAGCAATCACACACCTCTTTCTTCTCTACAGCAGGTGGATCAATTGGATCTTCGAATTTTGGTAGCTCTGGTGGAGCAACTTTACCATCCTGAAGCTTCTTATCTTGAGGAACATAATTTCTAAACTTCATGGCTGAACCACTGTCGAATTCAATAAGTAGTAAGCACATGGCAAAAATACAATATAGCATGAACGATCAAGCAATGAAACCAATCACTTAAGCAAAGTATAAATCAAGTAAAGAAATCTGTTTTAAGATGAGACATGGCTGTAGATCGCAAGACCAAAAATCTTCAGGCGCAAGTAATTATTTCTAGATTGTAGCAATTCATCCTTTCTTTTTTTGATAGTCTATCAGGTAAGAAGACATACCCTTTTCATATATTATTGGTTCAAGCAACCTGTTTCCCGACCTCCAACTGTTTCAATGCAATGTGGTTCCAATACATGAAAAGTGATGAGACTAACTTGAAAAAATTTCAGTAGTAATTTATCTTCTTTAAGTTTAATACTTCTTGTGGCTTAACATTGCCCCTGATAAGAAGACACAAAAAGTGAGACTCTAAAAAGGATCTCTACGAAATACATTACTATATAGGGAAAAAACTGTAGAGATCAAGCATACAAAATCTTGAACAAAAATTCAGTAGCTTACTGATAGACAAATAGATACATAAGTGGCAGCTGCTCAAACATTGAGTCTATATGAGAAACATAGTTTTTTTAACAGATTATGTTCTTACCCATCAATTTGGAATAGAAGAATCGAATCTTTTCAGCCGTAAAAGCTGTTACATAGCTAAACAAAATCTCAGAAGTTGGTTCATGAATTCTATCAAATAACTAATGAGCAATGAGAGTAAATCCAATTAAAAACTGAAAACACTGGTTGCAAATACAGAAATTCGTCTCACCTGGGGAAAGATTGGAGGCAAGAGATGGAGAGGTTGGAGATAAAGCGGTTGCGTAGATAAGGCGAGTGAGAAGCCATCATCAGTCCAATGGAACCTGCAGCCAGGCTTGAAGAATCTGAAACACCACTTGGAACTGACACGTGAGGCAAGACTCCTCCTTGGACGTATGTCATAGAAGGAAACTGTAAATGACACACACAAACTTGCATCTTGAGACATTAAATAAATTAACATGAAACACAAAGGCAAGCTTATGAATTGAAGGTAGTTGGTTTCATACTTTGCGGTGTTTGGTTTGGACCTATATCATCACAACTAAGATCAAAGGGATTTGATGGTTTTGTCGTATATGTAAAGGATCCAGTTGCCTGCAGGACATCAAAGTAAGATCAAGATCCATGAAATTACAACCTTAAAGCTCCAAAAAAATCTGAAAGAAGATTCACCTTTCAGATACAAAAAAATTCTAAATCGGAGCGACCCGATCCCCCAATTCAGAGGACCCAGAAAAAAATGAATGAAAAAAAAACAATTGAATCAAAAATTGCTTTGGAGTCTTCAAGCATCTGAGACTCACCTTTTTCATTCCTTGACAAACTAAGAATCTGATCTTCTTCTCAAAAACGAATGAATGAAGAAAACAATTGAATAAAAAAATTCCTTGGATTCTTCATCAACAACTTTGATTTTGTGGATCCAAGTGCAAGCACGCAAAACAAACTGCAAATCGAAGGAACATATTTAAGATATTCTCCCTGTCTAAATAAAATTGCTTAAGAGATAAAATTAAAAGTGTGAGAAATTACCTCTGAAAAGTTGAGAGGTAGGGAATACCAAATGAAGGTTTGTGATTCTATCAGAACCTTGAATAGAAAAATATAGAATCTATGAACCTGCAAAATCAATCGGTACAAAGCGATGATGAAAATTATACCTTACCTGTTAAATTGAATTTGAATATAAGATAGAAATTAAAAAGGATGATAAATTACCGAATACCAAATGAAGATTTGCGATTCTGTCAAAAAATTGAAGAGAAAAAGATAGAATCGATAAGTGGGTAAGATAAATTTATTTGGGTCCTTTGCTTAGAAAGAAGCAGTGGGAGAAGTTAATCGGAACAGTAGGGATCGTGGGTGATGGGCGAGGTGGTTTTGTTGAGAGTTTTAGGAATTTTATTCGAAACAAAAGCTGAATTTTAGCTAATAAGGATTTCTGGAAATTATAAATATAAAAGGATTCTAAATAAGATATCTATCAGTGGAAAATTTATTATAGCAAAAAAAATTCTGGAAATTTAATAAGAGGACACGTCAGAATAAGCATATGTGTCAATAGGAGAGAGTTGCAGTTAACTGAGTTTTTGCTAGTGCTTTATAGTATAAAGGATATATATAGCCTTGACTAGTTTGCTATTTTGCATTCTGCCTCGTGAGTTTTGATCATGTGCCAATATGTTTTTCTGCTTGTAAATGGGATGTTGACTCGCAACACGGATGTGGTATAGTGGTAAAATTGACTTGGAAATATGTTAATTGCGTTTTTTCGGATTCGATTCTTCTTAGAAACAAAAATACAATTATATCGGAAGTTCGAGTTTGATCCAGTCTAGATGAGATAGTTTACTTGGTAAAACAATAACTAGTGATCCGACTATCTAACAGTTGGAAAAAATTCCAAACTCGAGATTAGTGGATAGAGTTTATAAAACAATTTTAGTAGCATATTGATATGTTTCTAGTTCCTAGTTCAGCTAGCCGGATTAGCCGAGAGAATTTATAATAAAAAAATAGTGGGATGTTGAACCAAACCGCAAACCGCAAACTAATTTTGCAGAATCTTTAGCTTACATCCAAAATTTAGACTTTTTAGAATGTAAAAAAGTACATCCAATATAAAAATCGATAGGTAAATTTTTTTTTTTTGGTTAATAAATCGACAGGTAAAATCGATACGACATAAGTGAAACTCATGCATGCCACTTGATATTTTTAAGGAAATTTGGATACTCTTACAACTATGAAAGATCTTTTAACAGATTTCCGAATATTAATAAAGAACAGAGTCCATCAGGCACATTTGCTACATAAATAGCATTTCTGGGATCAATGTCGTCATCGATCTCGATGATATCGTGGCGTGCTTTCTCATTTGGTGCCTGCTAATCGACATCGTCTTTTTCTGCGGGCTCGTCCTCTTTTAGGGATAGAGCTTTCAGAGCTATGTCGATGCTTGGTTTCTTGATCCCTTCGACTGGTATGATCCTTTTGAGGTTTGGATCTGATGTCGATGCCAGTGCGGCGAGGGCATCGGCTGCATTGTTCTCTCCTCGTGGATTCGTGTTAGTTCGAAGAACTCGATCTGATCGGAGAGGCTGTGAACTACTCGCAGGTATGCTTCCATGCGTTCGTCTTTGGCTTCGTAGTCACCATGGTATTGGCTTGTGACCAGTTGGGAGTCGCTGAAAGCGTCAACTTCCCGAGCTCCTATTGCTATTGCTAGCCTGAGCCCGGCTATCAACGCTTCATATTCAGCTTCGTTGTTTGACGCGGCGAAGCCAAGCCTGAATGATTGCTCCAGTACTTCTCCCGTGGGAGATACCAGTTTTACCCCAACCCCTGATCCTTGCCTCGAGACGTGGAGCTTCCATCTTTTGGTAGAAGCCGGGTCGAGATCGATGGTAGGTGGGAGTTCAATTATGAAGTCAGCATACACTTGTGCTTTTAGGCATGTTCGAGTTTTAAACTCGATGCCATATTCGCTGAGTTCAATAGCCCATTTAACTAGACGACCTGACTGGCTTGGACTGTGAAGAATGGTTCTTAGTGGCTGGGAGGTCATAACTATGATCGAGTGCGATTGAAAGTACGGTCGAAGCTTTCGAGCCGATGGGACCAATGCTAACTCGAGTTTTTCAATCGCAGGGTATCTTGTTTCAGCATCGATTAGAGTCTTGCTGATGTAATACACCGGTCGTTGATCGTTTTCTTCTTCGTGAACCAAGACTCCGCTTACTGCTGCCATAGAGACAACTAAGTAGAGGTAAGGGGTTCCCCTTCTACTGGTTTTGCCAGTATAGGTGGTTGGCTTAGGTATGCTTTGAGCTGGGTGAATGCTTCTTCGCACTTTTCATCCCAAAGGAACTTTTTGTTCGCTTTGAGTAGGTGGTAGAAGGGTAGACATTTAGTCGACCTCGAGATGAAGCAGTTCAGATCAGCTATTTTGCCAGTTAGGCGCTGGACTTCTCGCGTCGTCTAGGGAGATTGCATCTTTAAGAATGTCGCGATCTGTTTGGGGTTTGCTTCGATCCCCTTTTTGTTTACTAAGTAACCCTAGAATTCTCCCGATGGGACTGTTGGATCCCCTTAGGATCTTGGGTTTGTTATATTGAAATTACCAACCTCGTTCTTACCTCAGATCTAGCAGCGGAATGGAATGGTGAACGAGATCTAGCGAATCAAGTGCTTCGCCTCTACCAAGCAAACACTCACACAACCTGGAATGCCGGGATGCTAGTGCCAGATTCAGGGAATGAGTTTTTGATGTCTCTGCTTTTCTCTCTGAGAATTGCTGTGACGGCTAGGGTCCAGGTCGACCATATAAGCCTTTATATATCGACATGGAATTGACTTCACAAACCGTCGGATACGCCCGACTCATTTACGTCAAAACCCGATATACATCGATCGACACACTTACTGTGTCGATCGACACACCTTCTCGAAAAGCCTGCATCGATCGACACACTCATGTATCGATCGACACATACATCATACAACTCTATGTCAATGTGTATCTAATACACATCAACTTGATCATTATCAAATGATCATTCCCATATGTTAGCTTCCAGATTGCTTAGGTGTGTGACCCTATAGGATCATATAATACTGGCAGTAAGTCTACAACTTACAGATTACAAGAGGCTTCTAGCAAAGCATTACAATCACCAGTATTATACAAACGATTGATCTCGATTCACAACTACTATCAGGAGTGAGTACAAGTGTGATTTCAGGACATAATCCCAACAATCTCCCACTTGTACTGGAATCATCAATTCCTACAATCCTTTTATCTCTATATCTCGATTTGGCATAAGACAAGATTAGTGTCATTCTTATTAAGCCAATATCATGTTTATCGAACTCCTGATCTATGCTGAACAAAACAAACAACTGAACTACAGTTCGTTTGAGTGCGGCCACACATTTTCTCAGCATAAAATCTTCGATAGGCCCTGAGATATTTATCTCCCGTTATTCAGGAGGGACAAATCCCATCTTGCTCCATCCCTGTTCCTTTACACACTTCATGATACAACTGAGTAGTGCCTTTATGGCCGCCAATTACGGATCGACGTTTGACAAGGTCAAGGTGCACCAATTCACATGCAAGAAAGCATGATGAACTCAGGTCTAAGGACTATACTCAATAGTCGTAATGAGAACCTCTCATGACACAAATATAACTATCCTGGAGACTTCTCATTAGCGGGTCACGTCCGATCATATGTTCACCAACATATATCTATGTGACTGACTGTGATACTCATATCATTGACTCCATGAAACTTAGTCTACAGTCACCTCACAAGCTAGTCTCTCGCGGTTGTTATTGTCCCACTTTAACAACCTCGACTAGGGACACATCATAATTTATGTCATTTGTTACTTATAGGGTTTCATGATCAAGTCCTCAACTTGATGGCCTATAATATGACATAAACTTATTTTGGGACCATTATTTAATTATCCAATAGTCAAATAATGTTGATGTCAGTTTTTCATAAACATGACTATATCATATTTATCTGAACATCATAACTAAACTAACTCCCACTAGAATCAAGACCAAGTCTTCAGATTTCTAGTACCTACAGCAACAGTGTTTAACTCGTGCTTAGGTTGTGAGAGATGCTGCGGTGTTCTTGCTTGGAACCATTCCAACAAACCACACCGCTATTCTTTAATGAGCACTATTCTACGGTCCTCTTCTTGGAAACATTTCCAATAGACAGTACCGTTACACAGGCAAAATGACATAACCAGGTGAGAACCGGGAATCATCTTTGTCCGTCTAACTACTCATAATTGATTCGTCTATTTCTCAGTTGTACAAGAACCTATCCTTAGTGTTTCTCAAACACTTGGTGATATTCCTTTACAACTGTCCAGTGACTCTTACTGGAACAAATTGGTATCTTCTCGTTATGCTTTTATGCGTCAGCTGCATTTAGACGAGCGCATAATATGGCATTCATGATGGATTCTATTGCATAAGCAAAAAGGAATCACACTCATAGACATTAGCTCAGCCAGTGTCCAAGACACTTCATCTTGCTAAGATCATTGCCATTAGACCTTTGGTGTGAAGCCATTCTTGGAATCATGCATATTGGAACTGTCCAGTACCTTATAATCATAAGGATTCTGACACGATCCAATTAGCTCTTCTGATCCATCTCAATGGATCCATATTCCAAGAACTCACGCGACTTCTCCCATGTCTATCGTTAAATTTGACTTCCGACCCAAATCTTGGCAAGACTTTAGCGTCGGAACGTCGTTTATGAGATTAAGTACGTTCTTAACATACAGTTTGAGAATTGCAATTACGCTCCCACTAGTTTACTTGTAAACGCACTGTTTTTATTCGTTCCTGATCGAGTCAAAGCCTTTGACCGTTTTAACAGAACATAGATTCCAACTCCAAGATGCTTGCTTCAACCGGCGAAGCTAACATGCATAACTAGCCAATTTTTTGGAGTTGGGGCTCACCATCGCTTCTTTGAATTTCACATGCGCATCACTTTTCAATGATCAACGGATCACGACAATCGGTCACGAGGAATCACCCTCAATTTAGTGATGGATCCTTTCGGATCTGTGAATTTCAGGCTCCACAGGTGTAGATCCTACAGCACTCTGTAGATCTAACCGCTGCTCTCCCTCAACAGGTTGAACAGCCTCCTGTATTTCTCGAATTTCTTCGAGTTGTACTTTTACTCCCACTGTTCTTCTTGGAAAAACAGAGTTCCGAACAACAAAACTTTGTTCACGGATTGGTTGCAAAAGTACTAAGCCTCGGTTTCCTTAGGACAACCAGCGAAGCAGCACTTATCAGGTTTGGGTTCAAGTTTGTTTGTTGACAACTGCCTTACACAAACCTTGCAATCCCAATTAATCAGAAAAACATATTTGGAAATCTCCCAGTCCACATCCAATGTGGTGTTTTTCATTGATTCTGACAGAAAACTTATTTAGCGTAAACATGTTCATTTTAGAGCGTATTTTAAAAGAATAATGGAAGATTCATGTGACTCATCATTAATCGGAGAATATCCAATAAGGTCCGATTCATTCTCTCAGAAACACCATTCAGGTTTTCTAGGAGAAAAGAGATGTGATATGGCTTCACACTCACTTAGATGATCACCCAATTGTTGACTCAAGTATTCTCTTCCTCGATTCAATCGAGATATTCTAATACTTCTGTCACATTGTTTCTATACTTCATTTTGGAACTCCTCAAAGGATTCCAACTTGTGTCTCATCAAAAGATCACAGCCATACTTACTGATGCCATCAATAAGTCAATGAAGTACAGAAGATTTCCTTTGGCATTAATGTTCATCGGGCCGCATACATCAGTATGTGTAAAGCCCAACAAGTCTCTGGCCCGTTTCTTTAGCTCTGCTAAAGAAGCCTTAGTCATTTGGCCCAGCAAGCAGAATTCATGTCTCAATTGATTTACAATCAAATGAACCTGAAGCCCATAACTATGGAACTTCTGAAGCTGTTTCACTCTATTTGGTCAATATGACTATGCCGAGGAAAAATCGAGTTCAAGTCATCAGACTTAAATCGTTTGATATTTATGTTATATTTAAGCGTATGTTGGTTTGAGATATAAAACCCTTTCAAAAGGGGTGCTACCATATGATATTTCATTAAGATCAAAAGAGAAAAACTTGTCTTTTATCAGAATGAAAAACATTCAAATTCTTACAAGAAAATGAAAGACATCTCTGCATAAAGCAGGTACATAGTAGCAATTACTTAATTCAAAAACCAAGCTTGAAAGGCTCCTACAAGTGGAGAATCTCTACGGCTTATGCAGCAACCATTGCTCCATACCAGGTACGCAGTTCCACTTGTCCTTTCTTCAACGTTCTACTGTTGTTTAGGCCCTGCATATTTCCAAAATATCAGTACCACAACTAGTATCCAATACATATGTAGAACTTGAATTAATAACACAATACCTGAAGAAGAAGTACCATACATCTTCTTCATCTCTTGTGAATCTTCCAAGAATTTAATGCAATCTCTCTTCCAATGCCCATACTCATTACAGTAGAAGCACTTTCTAACATCAGATGGGCCGGACTTGGGCTTATAAGATGACACAGGCTTATCCTGATTCCAAATCTGGACGGCCCTGCCTCTACCCTTGCCAACACAAGATTTCTCAAATCTTTTACCCTTTATGATGTCTTGCTTTATTGTTTTGAGCATGCCATGCAGCTCAGTCAACGTCTTCGTCAAGCCTTTCTTGATATAGTTCTTAATGAACTTATCATAGCTTGACGGCAGTGACTGCAGAATGATGTCAGTTGCCAACTCTAAGCTGACAGGACAATCCAGTTTCCCCAGGTTATCAACGTAACCCATCATTTTAATGACATGAGGACTCACTGGAACATCCTCTGGTAGTCTGCACCCAGTGAGAGACTTCACCAACTGGAATCTCTCAACTCGTGTCAGATCCTGAACTTCAGTTTCAGGCTGGTGATCATCTCTATTGGCGACTCAATGTTCTCGTATTGACTCTTCAAGTCCGAGTTCATGGTAGCCAACATCAGACCACGCACATCTACCACATCAATATAATGCTTATTCCAAGCATTATATACTGCATTCGAGCGATAGGCCCCAAGCCTTTCTGGAAGAGCTTTCTCAAGGACATAGTCCTTACTCTCCTGCTTGAGGATTAATCTCAAATTGCGATACCAATCCAGGAAATTTGACCCATTTAACTTGTCCTTCTCAAGGACGGGTCGTAACGAGAAGTTAGTTTTAGATATAGGCTGAAAATTTTAATTAAAGAAAATTTTAGTTATGATTTCTGGAAATGAGGAATCTTATCCAATAAGAAAACTCGCATTATATTCAAACAATGTTTCCTCAGATGAATATAATGAACCAAGATCCTCAGATCACCAAAACTTGAGTGGACGACTCGCCATCACCCAAACTTCAGTTATCTAGGTAAGCAAATCATTGCGAATTGTACCCAGTACAATTCTTGGTCGCAGATGAGACAATCCATGTCTTATCCACTCTGATGTCTCTGGGCCCAGAACTTCTGATGGCCCAGTCAAGTAAACCAATCTCTTCAGTCTCGTGATCATTGACAGTCGCACTGCAAGTCTATCAATGATCACCTGCCTTACTCATGTAGCTGTGGACACCAAGGACTCCAAGGCTATCCAACAACGAAACGAGTCTTGACAGTAGACAAGATTGGACAAGACATCAAGATCACTTGATATTTAGTTGAGGAAATGGAACTTTAAAAGATTAGTAATTCAATCTCTTAGGTCATGCAATAGTTGATGTCAAGCACTGCAAGACCATCAACACTACTACCTGCCTTACTCATGTAATTGTGGACACCAAGCTCTTGGCAAGACTATCCAACAACGAAACGAGTCTTGACAGTTGACCATATTGAATAACTAAACTCCGATTTAACACACATCCAATGTGTATTACACAGGTTTAGAACATTTTTAACTTTTAATAATTTGAATTAAGTTTTAATCGTTCTAATTTCAGTGGGTTAGGTCATTCGGTTCGTTTCTTAATCATTTGGTTCAAAAACCAAACGATTATGGTTCGCATCGTCACCATATGCGTCGACTGACACACTTGGTCGACTCTTGATATGCAACCTTAAGATCATTCGAGATAACCGGTCAAATCCAATTTGACCAGGTCATCTAATCGAACCGATTCAACCAGTTTTAACTAATCGCGATAACCGGTCTAATCCAATTGGATCGACTTATCCGATCAAACTGATCTTAACCACCTTAACCAAGCATGATGACCAGTTCAATCCAATTGAACCGATTCAACCAATCGCAAGGTTTGTGTCGATCGACATTAAACTTGTGTCGATCGACACAGCAGAGTATTAGGGATTTTGAATTAAACCGACATAACCATGCGAGATAATCAGTTCAATCCAATTGAACCGATCTATCCATTCGCACAGTCTGTGTCGACCAATACACCCAGTGTGTCGATCGACACAGTGCGATTTCAAATCTTTCGTATTTTCGCCGTGTATCGACCGATACACCCAGTGCGTCGATCGATGCTGTGCGAAAACCCTAATATCTTTTACGAGTTTTCGCGATGTGTCGACCGAGACAAGCTTAGTGTCGATCGACACCATGTGACAAACCCTAAATTATTTACGCGTTTTCGCTTTGTGTCGACCGACACACGCTTTGTGTCGATCGACACTATGCGACAAACACTAAAATTTTATTCGCTGTTTCGCGGTGTGTCGACCGACACAAGCTTAGTGTCGATTGACACAGTGTGACAACAGCAGTTCGTCGTTTTCAACAGAAACTTCAATCCAAGATTAATTTCTATAAAACACGATTCAACAGGCAATTCACTAATCAAATTCATCAGTATTCGATTTAAATGCCTTTTATTCAATAGACTAAACCCAACCATGCTCTGATACCACTGTTGGATCCCCTTAGGATCTTGGGTTTGTTATATTGAAATTACCAACCTCGTTCTTACCTCAGATCTGGCAGCGGAATGGAATGGTGAACGAGATCTAGCGAATCAAGTGCTTCGCCTCTACCAAGCACACACTCACACAACCTGGAATGCCGGGATGCTAGTGCCAGATTCAGGGAATGAGTTTTTGATGTCTCTGCTTTTCTCTCTGAGAATTGCTGTGACGGCTAGGGTCCAGGTCGACCATATAAGCCTTTATATATCGACATGGAATTGACTTCACAAACCGTCGGATACGCCCGGGTCATTTGACATTTTGGTTCGCATCTCGGCGAGCTCTTCCTTTTTCTGTAATTGCTATGCGTGAGATTTTTCAATCTGTTTGTATCCATTCATGTAGCGATTTCTAGATGTTTTTTGGCTTCCGTATACAGCTTTTACTCCTTTCGGAGTTGGGAATTTGACGCACTGGTGGTAGGTCGATGGTGCGGCTTTCATATCGTAAATCCATGGTTGGCCTAAAATGGCATTGTAGGGAGCTGGTTGATCTACTACGATGAACTCTGTCATTCTTCAAACTCCTCCAGCTATTACTGGGGCGAAGACAGAGCCCATTGAGTATGTCGTTTCTCCGGCGAACCCTACTAGGGGTGTCTGTCCTTCAACGATCTCAGAGTCTTCGACCTCCATCTTTTTGAATGCGTCGTAGAAGAGGACGTCTACTGAACTTCCTGTGTCGATCATTATTCTCGAGAGTTCGACATCACCGACTATCAGGCACACGAGGAGCGCGTCGTCATGCGGCTTCTCGAGGTCGAGTGTTTTGCTTTCATAGAAAGTGATCTTGTGATCTGGACCTTGCATTGGGATTTTCTCCCGTTTGTAGGTCTCGACTCTTCTTTGAAGGGCTTTAACCGAATTGACCGAGTCACGGCATAGCTTGGAGCCACCGAAGATGAAGTCAACTCGTTTAGGGGGTATGGCCCGTACAACCCCCCCCCCCTCCCGCAGAGAGGAGGAAGATTGATTCATGAGCCTAAAATTTTCATAGGACTTGGAGGTGGGGATAATGCCGAGCCTCTCAGGGTACCACATAAACTGAGTTCGCCAAGAATGACTTCCACTCGTTTTCGCGATCCTTGAGGGAGAGCCTCGAAAGACCCTAACTCCTTAGATCGTTCTCGTTTGTTCCGAGAAGACTTATTTTGTGTTTGACTCTTTGGCCGGTTTGGTTTCCTTTTTGTCAGAGGGGGTTTCCTCCTCGACTTCGGATTCTTGGTTATTTTCGGACTCTCGTTTTTGAGCCTCAACTTTAGCTCGAGTATAGCACTCTTCAGTCGAGTGTCCTTTTTTTGTGAAAGTCACATAATTTATGTTTGTCGAACTCGAATTTTTTCGAGCTCTTCGGGCTCTCGACTGCGTTAATGTTTCCGGATTTACGAGAATCCTTTTTTGAATTCGAGTTCTGTGAGCCCGACTAGTTCCTTTCTTTTCGGTGTTTCTCTCTGAGGGCCGTAGTTTCGTCCTCGAGGCGAGCGAAAGCCGATGCACGGTGAAGGGCATCATCAAGTGTGAGTGGTTCGCGGACTATTATTTCCTCGCGGAATTTGGTCTAGTACCACAGCCCGCGTCTTAGTGCCACTATGGCCACTTCGTCGTTCGGGTTCGCGATTTAGGATTTTATTTCCTTGAATCGGTCGATGTATGAACAAAGAGTTTCGTCGGGTCGTTGAGACACGCCAAAAAGGGCTGCTTCAGTTGTCTTGACCTTGATCAAGACGGAGTATTTTTTGAGGAAGGCCATCATGAACTGGGTGAAGTTATCGATTAATTTTTTTTACAGCCCGGCGAACAATTCTAGGGCAGTGCCCGATAGGTTTTCGGTGAAGAGTCTGCAGAAAGGAGGTTCTCTTTCCTCGTCGATGAGGTACACCCTCGACATCGCTAGTCTAAATGCCCTTATATGGGCTTTGGGGTCCGATTTTCCCGAGAATTCTGGGAATTTCGTTTTCTTCATCTCTCGAATTCTTGCGAAATCGACCCGATCTGTGAATGGTGTTTGACGCGTTTCTTCGATCACTCGATCAATGTCGGGTACTGCACTCGTGTCCATGTGGACTTTCGAGCTTAGGCTCATGAATTGGGCATTGGTCTGCTTGATATACTGCCTTAGCATCTCGTGTTCGTCACCCGTTATGGGTGCGAACTGTGTTTGTGGCTGGGTTGACGGTTACCCGGCTAAGATCGGGTCGATGAGATTGATTGTTGGAATCGGTCTCGTCTGGTCAACTTGAGGCGTCCAGAATGATATCAGACTGGATCCAAGGGGATATCCAGAGCTCGAAGCAAAGGCTAAGCCCCCAAGCTGCCTCGGCCTCAAACCGAAATCTTTCAGAAAAGGAGGTGGTCCGGGTAATGGTCGGTTTTCCGAGATGCTCGGATCTGCTACCATAGAACTCAAACTGAATGGAGTCAGTGTCGCGGTAGGGGTTGTCATAAGGAGAAAACCACTATTCGACGTACCGGCGATATTTCCCGACGTTCCTGGGGGTGATATCACGTGGGAGAAGTCCAGGCGTGTTCGCGGTGGAGGACTTATGGAAGGTCATTGATCACGTGTTGATCGACTCCCTTGGTTTTTATTGGCGAGCTCTTCGAAACGGGCGTTGATGCACAATTCTTGATCATCGAGCTGTGCGGCCAGAGCGCAATTTGCGATTTCCTGGGCCCGAGCGTTAGCCTCGTTACTTCTCGTTCGACTTACCAGTAGGGTAAGCATTGAATGGATTTCGGCGAGGTCGTTCGGTCTTTGTCGGACGGAGTAGGAGGTTGTGGCAGGTTAGGTCTGAGCATTCCAGATCCGCCTCCTGATGCGGAGGCAGAAGTCGAATCACTTCTCATCCATACCCAGTTCCTACTTGGATCGTTGGTTCACGACAAAACGTTTGTCGGAGTCTGACTCGTCCTGATTGTTTGAGCGATTGAGTCGGCTGGTACCGAAGTCATAGAGACAGAGGCTGAGCTCGTCAACACACCATCGGTTTGACCCGTGATACTTACCCTGGCGGTGTTTTGAGGAACGTTCCCGACCATCTGCGGGTGGTCAACTGGTGGAGTGGCGCTTGGAGAGCCAGATTGGTCGGGATTCATCTCGATATATCGAACCATAGATCTGATTCTTAAGATAGGAAAACTACAGATTGTCCCCACAGTCGGCGCCAAATGTGAGATCGAAGATTCACACCAAGGATTTGTGATCGTGGATTTGGACTTTTGTATACGGAATAATATAGATTTCCTATGAATCAAAGATATTATTAAAGTTGAACGTCGAGATCGAAATAACACAATCGAAAAAAGCGTACAAAGGGAGATTATCGAGCTTTTTAGTCGAAGTGTTCTTGATTAGGGTTGGAATGACTTAAACAAATCTCCACTTCCTCTTTAAATAGCCTTGAGCCCTCGATCTTCTTGTTCTGACCCTTCAGCCTCCCATTAGTAACGATCTCATGGATTCTCGGAAGTCGTTTTGACTGGTGATGACCTGGTCGTTCTTCCTCGAAATCATCCTCTATCGAGCTCGAGCTCGATCATTTCATGTTTCGTGCCATTTGGGCCTTTGTTGGCTCGTAACCGAATGGGCCTAGAGGCTTTAGTCGAACTCACTTGTATAATCACAAAACGGACTCATGATTATGGGCCTTCAATTTGTTAGTTTATGGGGCGGATTTCCCATCCAGTACCAACAATCTTGTTTGTAAAAACGTTTTTATGAAATTTAACATTTATTCGAAAAATATGTATTCCATGAACGCACATACTTGCATCCGTTGTACTTTCTCTCTTAGTAAATCACTACCAAATAATTAATCCAGTTTTATCTCTTAGTAAATGACTAATAAATCCACATTAAAAGTTAATTAGCTAAGTATTTTGTCGATTTCGAAAATGGGGATTTCATATTATTGTCTAATAACTTTTTTGTTATATTAGGTATTAAATTCAACTTAATATTTTCAACTTTTATTCCAATATATATTTATGGATGGCAAATCTTGTGAAGATTTTTATTTGAAAATTTTATCTTACGTGCCAATGAGAGTGCGCGTGAGCTTACACGCTCGTAGATCCTCTCTTTCATAGTAAACACCTATACATTATGGTTGTTTTACCTTGGCATTATACTCTCAATGTCCCTAGATATTCCTTTTATGTTTATATGACTTGACTCATTTAATCATATCTTCTTGATTCTCTAATTTTCATATACAACCAAGAATTAGGAGTAAGTGAGCCTTTGTTTTGACTAAAATTTTAGCCTAAGGTTTATTGTGTGAAGATAGATTTTAGGATTTTGTTAATATATAATTTCTGACACGTTTTTCTCGTAATCTCAGTCTTTTAAAAACGAAATGTATCTCTTCTTCTATTTCCATGCCCTAAGAGCCTATATAAGAACCCCATCCTCAACAACAAATATCATAACAACAAAACCAAGTATAGCTCTTGAGAGAAATGGATAACTCGAATGTTTTGGTGAGGGGAAACCATCAAGTGAATGAAAAGAAGCCTCCACCACGAGTGTGTCCAAGGTGTCACTCAGACAACACCAAGTTTTGTTACTACAACAACTATAGCGTGTCTCAACCTCGCTACAACTGCAAGAACTGTCGTCGATACTGGACTCATGGTGGAGCTTTGAGGAACATACCAATTGGTGGAAGTAGCCGTAAAATCAAGCGTGCAAGGATAGATCAACCATATGCTGCTCAGGTGGTTTCTGTTGAGACCCAGCAGGTGAATCATCACCAACCTTTCTTACATGTCCAAGAAACCAACGAGTTTCTCGGATCTTTTGGTGGTTCTTCTTCTTCTCTTGCTGTTGGGAACCAGTTCAGTCCTTTTCCTGATGTTCATGGTGATATGGTGCTTCCAATTCGAAGTATTCCACCTATGGATTTCTCTAATGGATCGTTTCCCCAAGGTTATTATGATGTTGGATCCAGTGATTTGGTTGGTAATCCTTTGATTAACCAATAATTTGGTGGACATGTTAATAACTATGACGGTTATCGCCTGAACCAAGAGCATCCAAACAAGCGGAACCAGAGCTTCAACAACACCAGCACTAGTGGAAACAACAACAACAACAAAGTCAGAAACAAGTGTGTGTTCATATCGCTTTACCCGTTTTCTCTTTTTCTTTTCTTAAGCTAATAATGTTTCAGTTTTTCGTTTATGTTTTCTGTTTGGTCGTCTTGTTTTTAAGTTTTAAAAGTTTTAAGTTCTAAAAGTTCGCATTTTTATAATATAAATAATTAATCATCACCAGTTCGTTGTGTGTTTCATAACTGATGAGCAATGTTTTTAAAACCGGACCGGCGATTGAACCGGTAAAACTATTGGGTTATAGGTTAATATGGTCCGACCGGATTCGACCGGGTTCAACCAGATTTATATATATATATATATATATATATATATATATATATATATATATATATATATATATTATTAATTTCAAACTATCAAATAAAACACTTTAATAAACATAATTTTTAAAAACATGTGCAACAATTATTAAAAAAATACTTCAAAGTTTAAAAGTTAAATCAACAACGTTCCAAAATATTTAAAAATGTTGAGACCTAGACCAAAAGACGTTATGAAACACCTTAAATTGATAATTTATCTTTAAAACATATTGTTCACCAACACACACATAATGCCTCTTAAATGCATAGTTTTTACTTTCTATGTTATTCAACCATTGAAAGAAGAGATATACAGTAACACGTTTAATCTTACTTTTAAATAAATATTTAAAACTAATATAGTTATATTTGATTGTTTAAGAAAGAAAAAGTAATTAACAAAATATAAAATAATATTTTTTTTATAAAACCCGGTTTGATACGGTTCAATGGGTCGCCGGTTTCTGGTTTTTTGGCGGTCCAACCCGGTTTTTTAATCAGTTCAAATACCATTGGGTTTTATAATCAACCCAACCCGGGTATGCTTCCGGTTCGTGGTTCAACCCGGTCCGACCACCGGGTCGGTCCGGTTTTAAAAACACTGCTGATGAGTAAGAGATATATTATCTATGTGCTTTCAACTGTTTTATGATTTGCTCTGTTTTAGTCTATTCTCTGTTTTAAATTACGCCTAATCACATAATGTGAGAAGCATTAGTGTAGGAGTAAGGTAAATCTAAACTACTGAGCTTGTATTTCTTCTATCAATCTATATTTCTGCAGATTACTGTTGAAGATTAAGCAGTGTGTGGTTCCGTGAGAAATGTTTAGAGTTTGACTATTAAGCTCTTAATTTGTAAACTACCTTTATTTAATAATGGAAAAAATGCCAAACAAATCATGAATTATGCAAAACTGGTCAAAAAATACTCAAACTACTAAACTTACTAATAAATATCCAAACTATTAGTTGACTTCCCATAAAAAACATTGAACTTACTGTTGACCTGGCCAATTTAACACTCGTTAAATAAGTTAACAGATTGATTGGATGACGTTCAAAATTCTGTTTATTGGGCCGTCAATATGATACGACGTCGTTTTGATTAAGACAAACAAAACGACGTCGTTTCATTTTGTTCGAAAAAAATAATTCTGTCTTTCACTGGGTTCGAAATTGGGTCTAGTAGTTATGGATAGATGTAGTTGACCACTGAACTAGTAGTAATTCGTTGATATTGATTACAAATAAATTATATAAAAGTGTCTTTATTTCTTATGCCCAATAAAATCTAAAAATTCACAAATCAATTTTTTTTTTTTGCAGATTTTGTTAAAGAATCTGAAAAATTTAATTTTTTCTTTCTAAAAACGGAATTTTGAAATGTGTTGTAAAATTCTGAAAATAAGTTTTAAGAAATAAAAATATTTCTTTTTTGTAACGAATTTATTATTATGATCAAAAAATAATATTCAATTTTGTTTTAAAAAATTAAAAATAGAATTAATTATAAAAATAACTTTTAAAACCTAATATATTATTCTGATTTTTGTAAACCCCAAAAAAGAAATTGTAGTAGTGGTTTTAGAAATTATCTAAAATACAAATTATGTTTTCTTTAAATAAAGAAAATATTTAAAACAATGATATATGGAATTAAAATTTTAGTTATTTGGAGAAAAACACAAGGTAGGGTTGAGGTATGTAGATGCTAGGGGTGGAGAAATTGATTTGAGATTTTTGTTGTTTTGTTGGGCATAAGAAATAAAGACACTTTAATATAATTTGTTTGTAGTCAATAACAACTAATTACAACTAGTTTAGTGGTCAGCTAACTCTATCAATAACTACTAGACCCAGGTTCGAACCCAGCTAAAGACAAGATTTTATTTTTCGAACAAAATGAAAATCATATTGACGGCCCAATAAACAAAATTTTGAACGTCATACAATCAATCTGTTAACTTATTTAACGGAGTGCTAAATTGGTCAGGTCAACTGTAAGTTCAATGTTTTTATGGGAGGTCAACCAATAGTTTTGGTATTTATTGGTAAGCTTAGTAGTTTGAGTATTTTTTTTGGCCAGTTTTGCATAGTTCATGATTTGTTTGGCATTTTTTCCATTTAATAATGATAACAGAATACCGTTATACTGTGGCGTCAACCCTTTCAAACGCTTATGGGTAAGCATGCCACTTCGGTTTTTTCCGGATAGTTCGATTCATGTAACTCGATTTTCGGATAACTTGGGTTCTTCAAATTTGTATCGAATTAAAGCAAACACAAATTTGATTTGTTCGGTTTTTGGGTTGTTCGATTTTGAAAAATTATTTCGAATAGAACCGAAGTTTTGGATTTTGGTTAAATTTCAATTATTTCGGTTGAATTCAGTTACTTTGGGTAGTTCAGTTAGTTCGTCGATATTTTAATTATGATTCACTTTCATTTGGTATAAATCGATATGATTTTGGTTTTCTTTTTTTCCTAAATAGATTGAACTAACCAAACTAATCGACTATCGAATCGAACCAAACAAAAACTGAGTGTCTAATCTATTGAATCAAACCGAATTTATAATCGAAGCTAAACCGAGAACTAAAAGATTTGGTTTGTTTTGGTTCAAAAATCCAAACCTACATATGGGTACCGTAGTACTGTGTTTTCATTTGAGTTTCTGCTCTCCCTATTACTTTTGGAGATATTTCATGACCATGGAGAAAAAAATGATGGGAACTAAAGAAACTCGAAACTTTACATGAAATATAAATTTTCTTCTCATTTGGTGGTCAACTATAGTCGAGATTCTTGTCTTCTCGGCTTTGATAATATTGTCAACTAATGTACAGTATTTACTATTCATAGAACTTTTATGTCTATATTAAATATTGGAATCTTATGCATATCTCTCAGTCTTTAAAATAACTTTTTTTCCACAGAACTTTTCCACTCTCTCTCAAACTTTCTTTTATAGATTAGTGTTAAATTCCTAATAAGTTTTAACAAAAAAGAATCCTTAATCAATAAAACTTTTAAAACAGACACTTGTTTGTAAAACATTACACCATATCCAATTATGAAAAACACATATTATATGAAAACAATTATTGACTGATGCAATTGTCTTCAATAGGTCGTATATATAATATTATTTATTTCAATATTTGTTTATCTTTATTTCAAATATTTTTTTTGTTCCCGATTTATTTTTGATCATCAAGTTCAATCTCTATTCTTAATTTTCATATACAAATGCAGTTTAAAATAGCTTACACCAAGTCAATATACATCAAACATTATGATACAGTTTTATTTTCTATGATATTTGTATAGCTTTCTACATGTACTCATTTAAAATTTTCAAATATCCAGTTTATGTATTATAGATTTAAATTTGAGAGAAACAAATTACACTATTATCATTTTTATATTTTTACATTATTATGAACATACACTAAATTTTATCACATATTTTTGAAACATGAAAAAAGAAAAAATGGAAAAAATAATTTGGCTATCTTATATTTGATGATAATAGTAATCAAAATAACTTGAGCTTTTTATCTTCAAAAAATACATAATTTTTTATTTGTTTATATTAGTTTTGATCCTACTAAACTTTTTGTTTTTACATATAATTTATTTAATACTTCAAATAAAATTTATCCATAAGCATAACACATGATAAACATTCTAATCATAATTTAATATCAATAATTCTTTTATTAATTAATGTCAAATAATTTTATTACTAAAAGATATATATTATTTTTTATTTTAAATAAATTTTAGGTTATAGTAAATTTATATATTGATATAGTTGATTTAATATTTATAAAATAAGATTATACATGTGCATGAGCTGTGACAGTCATCTAATTAAAATTGAATATCTAACTCAATTTAGAGGTTTGCCATTATTCAAGAACATGTTATGACTGTATATTTTAATTGTGTTAATTATATGGCATTTCAATATTTTGTAGTAGGTATTGTTGTTAACTAATATTATATGCAATACTATTTTTTTCCTTTTGTTTGAATCATATTCTAGCATTGCCGGTCGAACCAAATTTAACATCTAAAACATACTAAAAGATATACCCCTAATGACATTTGAACATATTATCTATTAGACATACAAAATCTCTCACACTACTATACCAAAGGAGCATTTTAGCAGTTAGTGCCCCTAAAATTCTTATAATATTTGGCGTCTAAATCTCTTGATTCGTTATTTTTAGTTGAAGGTCAGTTCTGTATCATATCATTATAATTCCATTTTTCAAAATTTCTTATAACAATATACATATATTAGTTTACTAGATTTTGTAGAACTTTTATATTTAGAATTACATTAAAGCCAGCAAAAATAAAAATCTGTCCAAAACGCTCGTGAACGCACGTGTTCATATACATTATTATTTTTGTCTACATATCATTATAAAATTAATCTCTAATATGGTTATTTATCCAGGTATTTTGTCAATTTTCATAAAATAGGTTAATTTATACATTTGTCAATTTTCAGAAAATTGGCTATTTGATTTACAAAAGAAAATCTTGTAATGGATTATTTTCTGGTTTTTTATTTGTTGTCTAAATCCTTTTATACATTACCAGCTGTATATATGTCAAATACAATAACAATATATATTTACATAATTTTCCTCATAGTTGATACTTGCAGTCTATGCTTATAGTTGTGCCTTAAATTGTCATTATACTTTCAATGTCTCCAGATTCTGTTTATGGTAACTCATTTAACCATATCTTCTTGATGATCCATTAATCATATATGGACAAGAGTTAAAGAGAAAGAGAGCCTTGGTTTTAACTAAGCTTAGCCTAATGTTTATGGTGTGTAGAAAAATCTTCAGATTTTATCAATACACAACTTTTGACACGTTGCATGTTCTCATAATCTCACTCTTCTAAAACCCGAAACGTATCTTTCTTCAATTTTTACACCCCTATAATTTATATAAATAGACACTCCACAACACCAAAAAATCATAGAGAAAACCAAGTAGATCCAGAGAGAAATGGATTACTCGAGTGTTTTTGTGATAGGAGACAATCCAGTGAATGAAGAGAAGCCGCCAGCACGAGTGTGTCCAAGGTGTTACTCAGACAATACCAAGTTCTGTTACTACAACAACTACAGGGTGTCTCAGCCGCGCTATTTATGTAAGAACTGTCATAGATACTGGACTCACGGTGGGGCTTTAAGGAACATACCGATTGGTGGAAGCAGCCGGAAATCCAAGCGTACAAAGGTGGACCAACCTTTCTTACATGTTCAAGAAACCAACGATTTTCCTAGATATTCTGGTGGTTCTTCCTCTTCTTCTGCTGCTCTTGTTGTTGAGAACCATTTCAGTTCTTTAGATGAGATTCATGGTGATATAGTAACAAATGTGCCTCCAGTTGGAAGCTTTCCACCAATGGAAGCCTTAGATATCTCTGATTACGATGTTGGATCCAACGATTTGATTGGTAATCCTTTGATAAACCAATCAACTAGTGGATCTGCTGTTGTGAATGATTATAACTGTTACCTCGTAAATCAAGAGGATCAAAACATGTGGAACCAGAGCTTCAACAAAACTAAGAACATTGATCACAATGTCAGCACGAGTAGAAGCAGAGGATACATCTTCAGGCACTGATAAAGTAAATGGAATCAGAAACAAGGTCTATTTAGATCACTCCTATCATTTGAAGAAGCTTGGTCCGTGAATATTAACCGTTTTAAGCTAATAATGTTTCAGTTTTCTCTTTATTCTTCCTTTCAATTTATATGGTTTCTCTTCTTTTTATTTTTTTTTGTTTTTTTCTCTTTTGAAAGTTTCGCACCTTTGTTTCCAAAAAGTGTCAGACATGAGAAGTTGCTCAGATATTTTTTTATATAATTAACTATGTTTCTGGCCCGTGCGTTTGTACGGACTATTTGTCTTGTTAAAAAAAAATTGGGTTAAAATGATGTCATAATTTAATAAAAATTTTATAAAAAATTAAACTATATACATTAAATAATACTGAGATAAGATAAATGTTTACAAAATAAATGTGATGATGTGGAATTAGCTGAAAAAAAAAAACAGGCTTATAATTATTATTATTATTATTATTATTTAAAAAGGTGACATGCATAAAGATCACATGTATACACAAAAATGTTAACACTCTAATCATTGATTAACTTCAAGCATATATAAATTAAGTTACATTGTTATAAAAATTTACATTGATTTAAATAAGTTCGTTGAGTACAAAATGTATTTTGAAGGTTTTTTGTTTGCTCTGTTCTAAGATGAAAGATATGGTCCTAGATCCTTGAAGAGACTCTGAGGATAGTGTCCTGGTCCTGAACACCCTGACAGCACGATTCAATTAATCTGGTCATGAGTATTGAGCGTATAGTGATAGTGGAGTTGTAAGCTAAGGGAAGCTCTGGAAGAAGCTTTCTTGGTATAAGTAATGAAAATGCTGTTAAATTATTGCATGGATATTCTCACCGTTCACCAAATCCTAAGAAGCTTATATGAATGAGATGAAGCATGTAGATGAAGTTGCCACTTACCCGTGAGTTTAAACATTGGTTTTTGAGTCCGCCTTTTGAGCTATCAAGCTTCTTCTGGACATCTCTTCGGAGGTCCCAGTTCGGTTTCTTTGGAGAAATGTTGACCAATGGGTCCTACATTGAATGAATTCCAGAGTAAGTTAAGCGTCACAGGTAAAAAAAAACAATGATTCCAATAGGGTCTGGTGGTACATTTATAGATAAAAAGAAAAACAGTCACACACCTCTTTCTTCTCCACAGCAGGTGGATCAATTGGATCTTCGAATTTTGGTAGCTCTGGTGGAGCAACTTTACCATCCTGAAGCTTCTTATCTTGAGGAACATAATTTCTAAACTTCATGGCTGGACCACTGTCGAATTCAATAAGTAGTAAGCACATGGCAAAAATACAATATAGCATGAACGATCAAGCAATGAAACCAATCACTTAAGCAAAGTATAAATCAAGTAAAGAAATCTGTTTTAAGATGAGACATGGCTGTAGATCGCAAGACCGAAAATCTTCAGGCGCAAGTAATTATTTCTAGATTGTAGCAATTCATCCTTTCTTTTTTTGATAGTCTATCAGGTAAGAAGCCATACCCTTTCCATATATTATTGGTTCAGGCAACCTGTTTCCCGACCTCCAACTGTTTCAATGCAATGTGGTTCCAATACATGAAAAGTGATGAAACTAACTTGAAAAGATTTCAGTAGTAATTTATCTTCTTTAAGTTTAATACTTCTTGTGGCTTAACATTGCCCCTGATAAGAAGACACAAAAAGTGAGACTCTAAAAAGGATCTCTACGAAATACATTACTATATAGGAAAAAAAACTGTAGAGATCAAGCATACAAAATCTTGAACAAAAACTCAGTAGCTTAGTGATAAACAAATAGATACGTAAGTGGCAGCTGCTCAAACATTGGGTCTATATAATTAATTATATCATTCCTACCATTTATTTTTTAAATTATTTTTCAATAAACTTACCATCTATATCTATTTTCGTAGCCTATATTTAGGAAACTGAAATAAGTAATCTTGATGAATATATCTTTATAATATTAACGAATATCACATAATCCCAAATTTATAGAAACTATTTCGAATATAATATTAGTTTTACAATATTCACATAATCCCAAATTTATTTTGTATTGTATGTTTGAACTAATGTGGTACTATGTTTTTGAGCTTAGGACTTTTTTAACTCATTGCAAGTACTTTAGTTTTATGGAATAAATCGCTATCCAACTTTATTATGGATTGTATTAAATTAAAAATATTAACGAGGACAAAGATATATAGATTAAGAAATTTCCATATCAAACCTAAATTAATTATATGGAACATAAACTAAATATGAATCTTTAACAAAAATATTATGTTTCGTGGTTTACTTTTCTTCATCTATAATTCGAATATTCATTCAACCATATATGTTATATGTCAAAATATTAGAAATTATCAAAAATATTAGAAATCATCAATAAGAAACATTACTTTTGATTTTGAAAATTAGTTAATATACGAATTTGTAAAATAATAATCATTCAATATTATTTTCCCCTTATTTAGGAAAATTATAATTATAAAAAGTTAGAATTAGAACCTAATTAAAGAAACAACTACTAAATATATGAATTCGCAAAATAAAGAAACAATGAATCTTATCGATAATTATACCAAATATATCTTCAGTAGTCAATAATAAATATCATGTTTCCTTATTTAGAAAATTTATAACTACAGAAGATATATATTTAGAATTTGAGGAGAATAAAACTCGATAAAAGTAATGAATATACTAACCAAATCAATATAAAGAAACAAACACAAAGGACATATAATAGAAGAATTAAGTCCAAAGTATTAAACCATAATTTAATACATAGCCCAATTACAATAAGTCACGAAAAAGAGCTATTGTAGATAAGTTTAAAATATCTTGCATATCAGTTTGAAGGAAATATAAAAATTGCATTAAGAACACGCCATACTTGCATTCACCACCACTAAATCCTGTAAAATTAAATTAGAATTAATATTATTGTTTTGTTTAAATTATAGTTAATTTAAAAATTAAACAAATTTTTATTTACCATGTTTTGATTGAAGCTGTTTCTTCAATTTCAGGATCAAAAACCACGTCTGATATATCACCGGAATCCTCAAGTATTGGTACCCCTAAACATTACCAAAAAATCATATGGTGATTTAGATTAGCATTTAGCAATTTTTTATAAACAATAAGTGAAAAGGTTTTTAAAAAAAAAAACTTGAGAATACTTATTTGCATTATTATTGACACGCCAGAATCTCAAACAAATCACAGATTTGTTATTACCACTTGAGTTCCAAAGATCATTGAACTTCACAGCAACTCTACCCTTTGCAATGCAGTTTATGAATGTGTTGCTTCACAAAATCAAAGAAATAATATTTTTTAATACATTAATAAATTATTAGATAAATTTAGATGAATGTTTTTACACATGAATGCTTACTCTTTTTCCTTGATCTTGAAATGAATTTTGTAATCATGATATATGGTGAGAGGTCCAACCCACATAACTGCACCTATTACATCTAGAGAAAAGAAAAATGTACATAAAGATGCAACTCCATATTCTTTTAATCATGCAATAACCAGATTATATATTTTAACTTAGAACATACCAATAGTGTAGAAATTCTCAACATGGCCATGCAAGATATTTTTGAAGATCACAAAATTGTAGAATATTTCATCAGAGATATTGTTGTGGCTTTCAACTTGGCTTTCTTCCACAAGATATATTTTCTTTTCAGCAAAGGTGTTTCTGTAACATCGATTGATATGAATCGCTTCGAAGTTTTTAAGAGACTTCCAAGTTCCTTCTTCAAACTTGGCTTTGAATTTATTTACAAATATTTGTGGTATGATAGCTTCGATTTGGTAACCCTTTAAGAAAAGAAACAATTAAATAAAGATTAGAAGGCCTTAACAAAATATTTATTATGAATATTACAAAATTAAAAGTAGTATCTACATTTTTTTAGAAGAAGACTTACATATTCATCATTTATTATGATGTGAATCTGAAGACCATCTGGAAAATCATTCGTGAACCATTTGCGGATGATCTTTCCTCGGATTTGCAGTTCTGGTTCAGTACCATCGAGATGATACAAATCTATGAAATCACCCATTGTTTTTGTTTTGTTTTGTTTGAAGAGGATTGTTCTTTAATAAATGATTTTTTTTTGTTCTTGATGAAGCAACACAACTCTTGAAGATGAATAAGAGATGTTCTAAACGGTTTCACTCAATTATGATTAGTTGTTTGTTGTAAAATTAAATGAAAACATTTATTAGGTTAATATAACTTGGTAATTGTCGAGAAAATAAGTAAACATAATGATTACATCTACTGGAAACTGAATCAAAATTGAATGTGTAACATATTTAGTAAAATATGAATATTCAGATTTTAGAATAGATGTAATTAAAGGAATAAATAAAATTCGTTAAAATCCAAATTGATCATAAATAATAAATAACAATAGATATATAAATACCGTGATTCTTGTGATACGTTTAGATATACTTAATATTACGTTGAATTTAAAAATAAAAGCGTATGGAGTTAAACAAAAAGAACAATTTACCATGTTGAAATCTATTTTTATTTGGAATTTGATAATCTCCATGCAAAGTGATAATATTAGTAGGTATATGTCAACTCAATATTTAAATCATGATATTTATTACGTGAACCAATTATAATATATTTTATTATTAAAAAATTACAGATAATCAAAAACTTTGAGTAACAAAACAATGTTTTAATTTGCATGCAACGAAATGATGCATGTAGTTATATGTCAACTCAATATTTCATTAATTGTTTTGATCTAATTAATATAAATAAATATTTTACTATAAGTATACCTACATGAGTAGTCATTTTGAAAACTCATTTTGACTATTGATATATTTTAAATATTGATTCTCTTATGAAATTATCTGTATCTATAAGAAACGTCATATTTGCTTTTGAAAAGTAGTTTTTATTGTTTAGATTTGGTATAATGATATACAATTTTGAATATTATACATCATCAATAGTTGCTTTGATTTAGATTTCGCATGATATATTAATAGATAATCTGGTTAGAGATATTTCATGTTATTATTTGATTTAGTTGAATTATGGGGATATGTACTATATGAAATCTATATTGTTGTAATATTATAGAATTTAATTGCATTAAAACGTATTAAATGTAAATACAAATATTAGATGGACCTTTCTAAGTATTAAGCAAAAACAGTTTCAATTTTGTCAAACTATGACAAATTTAATCTACTTACAAAGGTCCGTTATACATCAAATTTGTCCAACATTATATAAGGCCCGCTGTTTAAAACAAATAAAACATAATGTTGTCCAAAACTCATTCATAAAGAAACGCAAAAATCTGTTTACCATCTAAATTTTAAACACACCAAAAATTAGTTAGCTAGCATATATTAATTCTAAAAAACCGATATTAACATAAATAAAACGTTGTATAAAACTCATTCAAAAACTAAAGAAAAAAATAATTGTTTGATCCACATGAATTTTAACATATCAATCATTGGTAAAATACCATAAATCAATACTAAAACTTTGATATTAACATAAGTTTTATAAATCAAACAATTATAAAATGAGAAAAAAAGAAAAAAAAACCCGCACGCTCAGTGCTGGTCGGATCCTAGTTTACCCTTTCAAATGCTTATAGGTAAGCATGCCACTTCGTTTTTTTCCGGATAGTTCGATTCATGTAACTCGATTTTTGGATAACTTGGGTTCTTCAAATTTATATCGAATTAAAGCAAACATAAATTTGATTTGTTCGGTTTTTGGGTAGTTCGATTTTGAAAAATTATTTCGAATAGAACCGAAGTTTTGGATTTTTTTTAGATTTTAATTATTTCGGTTGAATACAGATAATTTGGGTAGTTCACTTACTTCGTCGATATTTTAATTATGATTTAGTTTCATTTGGTATAAATCGATATGATTTTGGTTTTCTTTTTTTCCTAAATAGATTGAACTAACCAAACTAATCGACTATCAAATCGAACCAAACAACAACTGAGTGTCTAATCTATTGAATCAAACCGAATTTATAATCGAAGCTAAACCGAGAACTAAAAGATTTGGTTTGGTTTGGTTCAAAAATCCAAGCCTACATATGGGTACCGTAGTACTGTGTTTTCATTTGAGTTTCTGCTCTCTCTATTACTTTTGGAGATATTTCATGACCATGGAGAAAAAATTGATCGGAACTAAAGAAACTCGAAACTTTACATGAAATAGAAATTTTCTTCTCATTTGGTGGTCAACTATAGTCGAGATTCTTGTCTTCTCGGCTTTGATAATATTGTCAACTAATGTATTTACTATTTGTAGAACTTTTATGTCTACTAGGAGAGAACCTGCGCAAATGCGCGTGTTTTATTTTGTTATTTAAATATTTAATATATTTTGATAATTATTTTAAATATTAATGTTTTATGAATTTATTTACAGATTTGTATTTTTATTTTTATGATCATAATAATATGAAGAAAATAATATGCGCTCACAAGCAATATTACTTTAAATTATATGTTTTACAATTTTTAGTTTTCAATTTTCATGAATTTTCATTTTTGAAATTTTTATTTCCTTCAACCTCTTATCATTTTTTTAATTTTCAAACATTCTTTAAAATATATGTACTTGTTACATTTTCAGTCTTTCCGGTCGTAATATTACAATAATATTTTGACATTTTATCATTTTGAATTTCGTTAAGTTATTAATATATTTTATTGGTTTCATTTCATTTCTTATTTTTATATTTTATATTATTTGTTTGTTTCTATTATCATCTTATCTCCTTTTCATTGATAACTAATAATTATCATTTTTTTAGTTATTTTTTTTGTTATATGATTTTTTTCTTCAAATTTTCAATTATTTTTAAAAAATCATAATTGTATATTTATTTTTTGTTTTATAATTTGGTATTTCTATTTATATTAATATTTAATTATATTCGAAATTAAATTTCAGTTTTAATTTAGTTTATATTTAATGATTTTAAATAGTTACATTTAAATTAAATAATTTATTATGTATTTATTTGATTTAATGATGATGTGACAATTTTGCATGAGGTGGACTAATCAGAGGAGACTGACGTGTCAATGCAGGAGATCCCCCTCTTCATCTTTTATATATAGGATATTAAATATTAGAATCTTATGCATATCTCTCGGTCTTTAAGATAACTTTTTTTTCCACAGAACTTTTCCACTCTCTCTCAAACTTTCTTTTATAGATTAGTGTTAAATTCCTAATAAGTTTTAACAAAAAAGAATCCTTAATAAAACTTTTAAAACAGACACTTGTTTGTAAAACATTACACCATATCCAATTATGAAAAACACATATTGTATGAAAACAATTATTGACTGATGCAATTATCTTCAATAGGTCGTATATATAATATTATCTTATTTCAATATTTGTTTATCTTTATTTCAAATATTTTTTTTGTCCACTATTTAGTTTTGATCATCAAGTTCAATCTCTATTCTTAATTTTCATATAAAAACGCAGTTTAAAATAGCTTACACCAAGTCAATATACATCAAACATTATGATACAGTTTTATTTTCTATGATATTTGTATAGCTTTCTACATGTACTCATTTAAAATTTTCAAATATCCAGTTTATGTATTATAGATTTAAATTTGAGAGAAAAAATTACACTATTATCATTTTTATAATTTTACATTATTATGAACATACACTAAATTTATCACATATTTTTAAAACATGAAAAAGGAAAAATGGAAAAAGTAATTTGGCTATCTTATATTTGAGGATAATAGTAATCAAAATATAAACTTGAGCTTTTTATCTTCACAAACTACATAATTTTTTTATATTTTTTTATATTAGTTTTGATCCTAATAAACGTTTTGTTTTTTTTTTTAATTTATATATACATATAATTTATTTAATACTTCAAATAAAATTTATCCATAAGCATAACACATGATAAACATTCTAATTATAATTTAATATCAATAATTATTTTATTAATTAATGTCAAATAATTTTATTACTAAAAGTTTTATATTAATTTTTATTTTAAATAAATTTTAGGTTTTAGTAAATTTATATATTGATATAGTGATTTAATATTTATAAAATAAGATTATACATGTGCATGAGTTGTGACAGTTATCTAATTAAAATTGAATATCTAACTCAATTTAGAGGTTTGCCATTATTCAAGAACATGTTATGACTATATATATTAATTGTGTTAATTATATGACATTTCAATATTTTGTAGTAGGTATTGTTGTTAACTAATATTATATGCAATTATAAAATTAATCTCTAATATGGTTATTTATCCAGGTATTTTGTCAATTTTCATAAAACAGGTTAATTTATACATTTGTCAATTTTCAGAAAATTGGCTATTTGATTTACAAAAGAAAATCTTGTAATGGATTATTTTCTGGTTTTTTATTTGTTGTCTAAATCCTTTTATACATTACCAGCTGTATATATGTCAAATACAATAACAATATATATTTACATAATTTTCCTCATAGTTGATACTTGCAGTCTATGCTTATAGTTGTGCCTTAAATTGTCATTATACTTTCAATGTCTCCAGATTCTGATTATGGTAACTCATTTAACCATATCTTCTTGATGATCCATTAATCATATATGGACAAGAGTTAAAGAGAAAGAGAGCCTTGGTTTTAACTAAGCTTAGCCTAAGGTTTATGGTGTGTAGAAAAATCTTCAGATTTTATCAATACACAACTTTTGACACGTTGCATGTTCTCATAATCTCACTCTTCTAAAACCCGAAACGTATCTTTCTTCAATTTTTACACCCCTATAATTTATATAAATAGACACTCCACAACACCAAAAAATCATAGAGAAAACCAAGTAGATCCAGAGAGAAATGGATTACTCGAGTGTTTTTGTGATAGGAGACAATCCAGTGAATGAAGAGAAGCCGCCAGCACGAGTGTGTCCAAGGTGTAACTCAGACAATACCAAGTTCTGTTACTACAACAACTACAGGGTGTCTCAGCCGCGCTATTTATGTAAGAACTGTCATAGATACTGGACTCACGGTGGGGCTTTAAGGAACATACCGATTGGTGGAAGCAGCCGGAAATCCAAGCGTACAAAGGTGGACCAACCTTCTGTTTCTCAGGTGGTTTCTGGTGAGACTGAACAATTCAATAATCACCAACCTTTCTTACATGTTCAAGAAACCAACGATTTTCCTAGATATTCTGGTGGTTCTTCCTCTTCTTCTGCTGCTCTTGTTGTTGAGAACCATTTCAGTTCTTTAGATGAGATTCATGGTGATATAGTAACAAATGTGCCTCCAGTTGGAAGCTTTCCACCAATGGAAGCCTTAGATATCTCTGATTACGATGTTGGATCCAACGATTTGATTGGTAATCCTTTGATAAACCAATCAACTAGTGGATCTGCTGTTGTGAATGATTATAACTGTTACCTCGTAAATCAAGAGGATCAAAACATGTGGAACCAGAGCTTCAACAAAACTATGAACATTGATCACAATGCCAGCAAGAGTGGAAGCAGAGGATACATCTTCAGGCACTGATAAAGTAAATGGAATCAGAAACAAGGTCTATTTAGATCACTCCTATCATTTGAAGAAGCTTGGTCCGTGAATATTAACCGTTTTAAGCTAATAATGTTTCAGTTTTCTCTTTATTCTTCCTTTCAATTTATATGGTTTCTCTTCTTTTTATTTTTTTTTTTGTTTTTTTTCTCTTTTGAAAGTTTCGCACCTTTGTTTCCAAAAAGTGTCAGACATGAGATGTTGCTCAGATATTTTTCTTATATAATTAACTATGTTTCTGGCCCGTGCGTTTGTACGGACTAATTGTCTTGTTAAAAAAAATTGGGTTAAAATGATGTCATAATTTAATAAAACTTTTATAAAAAATTAAACTATATACATTAAATAATACTGAGATAAGATAAATGTTTACAAAATAAATGTGATGATGTGGAATTAGCTGAAAAAAAAAAAAAAAAACAGGCTTATAATTATTATTATTATTATTATTTAAAAAGGTGACATGCATAAAGATCACATGTATACACAAAAATGTTAACACTCTAATCATTGATTAACTTCAAGCATATATAAATTAAGTTACATTGTTATAAAAATTTACATTGATTTAAATAAGTTCGTTGAGTACAAAATGTATTTTGAAGGTTTTTTGTTTGCTCTGTTCTAAGATGAAAGATATGGTCCTAGATCCTTGAAGAGACTCTGAGGATAGTGTCCTGGTCCTGAACACCCTGACAGCACGATTCAATTAATCTGGTCATGAGTATTGAGCGTATAGTGATAGTGGAGTTGTAAGCTAAGGGAAGCTCTGGAAGAAGCTTTCTTGGTATAAAGTAATGAAAATGCTGTTAAATTATTGTATGGATATTCTCACCGTTCACCAAATCCTAAGAAGCTTATATGAATGAGATGAAGCATGTAGATGAAGTTGCCACTTACCCGTGAGTTTAAACATTGGTTTTTGAGTCCGCCTTTTGAGCTATCAAGCTTCTTCTGGACATCTCTTCGGAGGTCCCAGTTCGGTTTCTTTGGAGAAATGTTGACCAATGGGTCCTACATTGAATGAATTCCAGAGTAAGTTAAGCGTCACAGGTAAAAAAAATAATGATTCCAATAGGGTCTGGTGGTACATTTAGAGATAAAAAGAAAAACAGTCACACAACTCTTTCTTCTCCACAGCAGGTGGATCAATTGGATCTTCGAATTTTGGTAGCTCTGGTGGAGCAACTTTACCATCCTGAAGCTTCTTATCTTGAGGAACATAATTTCTAAACTTCATGGCTGGACCACTGTCGAATTCAATAAGTAGTAAGCACATGGCAAAAATACAATATAGCATGAACGATCAAGCAATGAAACCAATCACTTAAGCAAAGTATAAATCAAGTAAAGAAATCTGTTTTAAGATGAGACATGGCTGTAGATCGCAAGACCGAAAATCTTCAGGCGCAAGTAATTATTTCTAGATTGTAGCAATTCATCCTTTCATTTTTTGATAGTCTATCAGGTAAGAAGACATACCCTTTCCATATATTATTGGTTCAGACAACCTGTTTCCCGACCTCCAACTGTTTCAATGCAATGTGGTTCCAATACATGAAAAGTGATGAAACTAACTTGAAAAGATTTCAGTAGTAATTTATCTTCTTTAAGTTTAATACTTCTTGTGGCTTAACATTGCCCCTGATAAGAAGACACAAAAAGTGAGACTCTAAAAAGGATCTCTACGAAATACATTACTATATAGGAAAAAAACTGTAGAGATCAAGCATACAAAATCTTGAACAAAAACTCAGTAGCTTACTGATAAACAAATAGATACGTAAGTGGCAGCTGCTCAAACATTGGGTCTATATGAGAAACACAGTTTTTTTTTAACAGATTATGTTCTTACCCATCAATTTGGAATAGAAGAATCGAAACCGTAAAAGCTGTTACATAGCTAAACAAAATCTCAGAAGTTGGTTCATGAATTCTATCAAATAAATAATGAGCAATGGAGAGTAAATCCAATTAAAAACTGAAAACACTGGTTGCATATACAGAAATTCGTCTCACCTGGGGAAAGATTGGAGGCAAGAGATGGAGAGGTTGGAGATAAAGCGGTTGCGTAGATAAGGCGAGTGAGAAACCATCATCAGTCCAATGGAACCTGCAGCCAGGCTTGAAGAATCTGAAACACCACTTGGAACTGACACGTGAGGCAAGACTCCTCCTTGGACGTATGTCATAGAAGGAAACTGTAAATGACACACACAAACTTGCATCTTGAGACATTAAATAAATTAACAGGAAACACAAAGGCAAGCTTATGAATTGAAGGTAGTTGGTTTCATACTTTGCGGTGTTTGGTTTGGACCTATATCATCACAACTAAGATCAAAGGGATTTGATGGTTTTGTCGTATATGTAAAGGATCCAGTTGCCTGCTGGACATCAAAGTAAGATCAAGATCCATGAAATTACAACCTTAAAGCTCCAAAAAAATTTGAAAGAAGATTCACCTTTCAGATACACAAAATTCTAAATCGGAGCGACCCTATCCCCCAATTCAGAGGACCCAGAAAAAAGCGAATGAAAAAAAAAACAATTGAATCAAAAAATTCTTTGGAGTCTTCAAGCATCTGAGACTCACCTTTTTCGTTCCTTGACAAACTAAGAATCTGATCTTCTTCTCAAAAACTAATGAATGAAGAAAACAATTGAATAAAAAAATTCCTTGGATTCTTCATCAACAACTTTGATTTTGTGGATCCAAGTGCAAGCACGCAAAAGAAACTGCAAATCGAAGGAACATATTTAAGATATTCTCCATGTCTAAATAAAATTGCTTAAGAGATAAAATTAAAAGTGTGAGAAATTACCTTTGAAAAGTTGAGGGTTAGGGAATACCAAATGAAGTTTGTGATTCTGTCAGAACCTTGAAGAGAAAAAGATAGAATCTATGAACCTGCAAAATCAATCGGTACAAAACGATGATGAAAATTATACCTTACCTGTTAAATTGAATTTGAATATAAGACAGAAATTAAAAAAGGATGATAAATTACCGAATACCAAATGAAGGTTTGCGATTCTGTCAGAACATTGAAGAGAAAAAAGATAGAATCGATAACTGGGTAAGGTAAATTTATTTGGGTCCTTCGCTTAGAAAGAAGCAGTGGGAGAAGTTAATCGGAACAGTAGGGATCGTGGGTGATGGGCGACGTGGTTTTGTTGAGAGTTTTAGGAATTTTATTCGAAACAAAAGCTGAATTTTAGCTAATAAGGATTTCTGGAAATTATAAATATAAAAGGATTCTAAATAAGATATCTATCAGTGGAAAATTTATTATAGCAAAACAAATTCTGGAAATTAGAGAAGAGGACACAGAATAAGCATACGTGTCAATATGAAAGAGTTGCAGTTAACTTAGTTTTTGCTAGTGCTTTATAGTATAAAGGATATATAGCCTTTACTAGTTTGCTATTTTGCATTCTGCCTCGTGAGTTTTGATCATTTGCCAATATGTTTTTCTGCTTGTAAATGGGATGTTGACTCGCAACACGGATGTGGTATAGTGGTAAAATTGACTTGGAAATATGTTAATTGCGTTTTTTCGGATTTGATTCTTTTTAGAAACAAAAATACAATTATATCGGAAGTTCGAGTTTGATCCAGTTTAGATGAGATAGTTTACTTGGTAAAACAGTAACTAGTGATCCGACGATCTAACAGTTGGAAAACATTCCAAACTCGAGATTAGTGGATAGAGTTTATATAACAATTTTAGTAGCATATTGATATGTTTCTAGTTCCTAGTTCAGCTGGTCGGATTAGCCGAGAGAATTTATAAAAAAAAAACAGTGGGATGTTGACTCAAACCGCAAACTAATTTTGCAGGATCTTTAGCTTACATCCAAAATTTAGACTTTTTAGAATGTAAAACAAAGTACATCCAATATAGAAATCGATAGGTAATTTTTTTTTTGGGTTAATAAATCGACAGGTACAATCGATACGACATAAGTGAAACTCATGCATGCCACTTGATATTTTTAAGGAAATTTGGATACTCTTACAACTATGAAAGATCTTGTAACAGATTTCCAAATATTAATAAAGAACAGAGTCCGTCAGGCACGTTTCCTACATAAATAGCATTTCTGGGATCGATGTCGTCATCGATATCGATGATATCGTGGCGTGCTTTCTCGTTTGGTGCCTGCTAATCGACATCGTCTTTTTCTGCGGGCTCGTCCTCTTTTAGGGATAGAGCTTTCAGAGCTATGTCGATGCTTGGTTTCTCGATCCCTTCGACTGGTATGATCCTTTTGAGGTTAGGATCTGATGTCGATGCCAGTGCGGCGAGGGCATCGGCTGAATTGTTCTCTCCTCGTGGATTCGTGTTAGATCGAAGAACTCAATATGATCGGCGAGGCTGTGAACTACTCGCAGGTATGCTTCCATGCGTTCGTCTTTGGCTTCGTAATCACCATGGTATTGGCTTGTGACCAGTTGGGAGTCGCTTAAAGCGTCGACTTCCCGAGCTCCTATTGCTATTGCTAGCCTGAGCCCGGCTATCAACGCTTCATATTCAGCTTCGTTGTTTGACGCGGAGAAGCCAAGCCTGAATGATTGCTCCAGTACTTCTCCCGTGGGAGATACCAGTTTTAACCCAACCCCTGATCCTTGCCTCGAGGAGGCGCCATCGACGTGGATCTTCCATCTTTTGGCAGAAGCCGGGTCGAGATCAATGGTAGGTGGGAGTTCAATTATGAAGTCAGCATACACTTGTGCTTTTAGGCATGTTCGAGTTTTTAACTCGATGTCTTATTCGCTGAGTTCAATTGCCCATTTAACTAGACGACCTGATTGGCTTGGACTGTGAAGAATGGTTCTTAGTGGCTGGGAGGTCATAACTATGATCGAGTGCGATTGAAAGTACGGTCGAAGCTTTCGAGCCGATGGGACCAATGCTAACTCGAGTTTTCAATCGCAGGGTATCTTGTTTCAACATCGATTAGATTCTTGCTGATGTAATACGCCGGTCGTTGATCGTTTTGTTCTTCGTGAACCTAGACTCCGCTTACTGCTGCCATAGAGACAACTAAGTAGAGGTAAAGGGGTTCTCCTTCTACTGGTTTTACCAGTATAGGTGGTTCGCTTAGGTAAGCTTTGAGCTGGGTGAATGCTTCTTCGCACTTCTCATCCCAAAGGAACTTTTTGTTTGCTTTGAGTAGGTGGTAGAAGGGTAGACATTTATCGGTCGACCTTGAGATGAAGCGGTTCAGAGCAGCTATTTTGCCAGTTAGACGCTGGACTTCTCGCGTCATCTTGGGAGATTGCATCTCTAAGAATGTCGCGATCTGTTTGGGGTTTGCTTCGATCCCCCTTTCGGTTACTAAGTAACCCAAGAATTCTCCCGATGGGACCCCGAAAGTGCACTTCGCCGGATTGAGTTTCATCCCGTACTTATTGAGAATGACGAAGCATTCTTTTAGATGGGAGATATGGTCCTTCCAACTGGAAGATTTGACCAGCATATCGTCGATGTAAACTTCCACGGTTTTACCAAGGAGTCACGAGAACATCTTGTTAACGAGGCGTTGGTAAGTTGCTCCTGCGTTTTTCAGCCCGAAAGGCATGACTTTGTAGCAGTATGTTCCTCGATTTGTTATGAATGAGGTCTTTTCTTGGTCCTCGGGGTTCATCAGTATCTGATTATACCCAGATAAGGTATCCATAAAGGATAGCAGTTGATGTCCTGCGGTGGCTTCGACCAAGCGGTCTATGTGCGGGATGAAGGAATTTCTAGCAGTTCTAATCAGGATTAGCAACCCTAGTCTTAATTCCGAGCCTAGGATCTAAGGTTCATGTAATTGAATCTATGGGATCTCAGATTTACCTGTTGATTTGCAGCGGAAGTATTAGCAGATAATCGAGATCACGAAGCGCCTCAAATGCTGCGCCTCTACTGGCATCCACACGCACACAAACTGGACCGCAGGGATGCTAGTGCCTTACAGAGATCTAATCTCCAGAGAGGTTTATTTCTGTGTTCTGGTGGCTGTCAATTAGGTTAGGGACGAGTTTAGGTCGACCATATATCTTATATATGTCGGCTTAAACCACAACGGAATTAACCAACGATTAAACCGAATTAATCTGATTAATCCGCGAGTGCATCGATCGATGCTACCCCAGAACATTGATATCGAATGCATATCACATATGCATTTACTGGATCATTACATTAATGATCAACCTCGTCTTTAACGCCCAGTTTGCTTAGGTGTGTGACCCTGTAGGATCATATAACACTAGCAATGAGTTCTCAACTCATTGATCATAAGTGGCTTCTAGCAAAGCGTTATGACTACCTAGTGTTATGTGATTGTCTCATCTCGACTATACGACTTTCACTTAGAGCAAGTACAATAGATTTCAGGACATTCCCAACAATCTCCCACTTGTACTGGAATCATCTATTCCTTTAATACCTTTGTAGCTATATCTCAATCTAGCATAAGGCAAGCACTGTGTCATCCTTATTCAACCAGATTACGTTTATCGAATCCCTATTTGTACTGATGAAAAACAAACGACTGACAATCACCTCGTTTGAGCGCGGCCACGCATTTCCAGTATCAAATCTTCGATAGGCCCAGAGATATTTAACTCCTGTTATATAGGAGGTACAAATCCCATCTTGTCCCATCCATGTCTCTTTCATATTTCATGATACGCCTAATCAGTGTCTTTATAATCACCAGTTACGGCTGACGTTTGACAAAGTCAAGACGAACCAATCCATATAAGAGAGGACATGATGAACTCAGGTCTAAGGACTACTCTCTTTAGTCGTAATGAGAAACTCTTATGACACTCATATAACATCTTGTAGAGTTCTCATTAACGGGTCAAGTCCGATCATGTGTTCTCTAACACATATCTATGTGATTGACTTTAATACACTTATTAATGACTCCATGAAACATGGTCATCAGTCACCTCACATACTAGTCTCACGTGGTTGTTAATATCCCACGTTAACAACCTCGACCAGGGACCATTATAATTTATGTCATTTATTGCTTATAGGGTTTCATGATCAAGTCACATACTTGATGGCCTATAAATGTCATAAATTACTTTGGGACATTATATATATTTAATTAACACAATTAAATAATGCTGAAACAATTTCATTAAAATAACATAACTATTATGTCTTTGTGAACATCATGTCATAACTAAAACAAATACAACTCCCACTGAAATCAAGATCATATCTTAAGAAATCTAATGCCTACAGCAGTTGTATGAAACTCATGCTTAGGCCTTGGGAGGGGCTTGGTCAGTGGATCAGCAACATTCTCATCCGTAGGGACTCTGCTGATCTTCACATCTCCTCTATTCACAATATCACGGATAAGGTGATATCGCCTTTCTATGTGTTTGGATTTCTGGTGTGATCTAGGTTCCTTTGCTTGCGCAATGGCTCCATTGTTGTCACAATACAAAGCCACTGGCTCAAAAATGCTAGGAATCACACCAAGTTCAGTGATGAACTTCTTGATCCAAACAGCCTCCTTTGCCGCTTCAGAAGCAGCGAGGTACTCAGCCTCAGTTGTGGAATCTGCTACATTGTCCTGCTTGGAACTCTTCCAGCTGACTGCACCGCCATTCAGGCAGAAGATGTAACCAGATTGCGATTGGAAATCATCTTTGTCTGTCTGAAAACTTGCGTCTGTGTAACCACTTACTACCAGCTCATCACTTCCTCCATACACCAAGAATTTATCCTTAGTATTTCTCAAATACTTTAGAATATTCTTGACTGCTGTCCAGTGACTTTCACCTGGATCCGATTGGTATCTACTCGTCATGCTTAAAGCACAAGCAACATCTGGACGAGTACAGAGCATAGCATACATGATGGATCCCAACGCCGAGGCATAGGGAATCCGACTCATGCGATCTCGCTCAGCAGGTGTCTCAGGACACTGCTTCTTGCTGAGACTTATGCCATAAGACATTGGTATGAAGCCCTTCTTGGAATCTTGCATTCTGAACCTGTGTAAGACCTTATCGATATAAGTGTCTTGACACAGTCCAATTATCTTGTTTAATCTATCTCTATAGATTCTTATTCCAAGAATATACGCGGCTTCACCCATGTATTTCATTGAAAAACAACTTCCGAGCCAAGTCTTAACAGACTGTAACAACGGAACGTCATTTCCGAGAAGAAGTATGTCATCTACATACAACACGAGAAATGCAACTGCGCTCCCACTAGTCTTCTTGTAAACACATGGTTCTTCTTCGCTTCTGATGAAATCAAACTTTTTTGACTGCTTCATCAAAACAAAGATTCCAACTCCGAGATGCTTGCTTCAATCCATAAATGGATCGATGAAGTTTGCATACTTTCCTAGCTGCATTTGGATCGATGAAACCTTCGGGTTGTGTCATGTACACATCCTTTTCCAGAATTCCATTAAGGAAAGCTGTTTTCACATCCATCTGCCAGATCTCATAATCATAATGAGATGTTGTTGCTAGGAGAATCCGAATGGATTTAAGCATGGCGACAGGTGAATAGGTTTCTTCATAGTCAATACCATGAATTTGTTTGAAACCTTTTGCCACCAGCCTTGCTTTATATATCTGAATATTTCCATCCACATCAATTTTCTTCTTGAAAATCCATTTACACTCAATGGGTCTTGCACCATCGGGTAAATCAACCAAAGTCCATACTTGGTTCTGTGTCATGGATCCCATTTCGGATTCAGCGGCTTTCAGCCACTTTGCGGAGTCAGGGCTCATCATTGCTTCTTCGAAATTCGCTGGCTCGTCACTGTCAATGATTAACAAATCATGACAATTGGTTACGAGAAATCCATATCTCTCGGGTTCGTGACGGATCCTTTCGGATCGGCGAATTTCAGGCTCCACAGGCGCGGGTTCTACAACTCTTTGTAGATCCAACTGTTGCTCTTCCTCTACAGGTTGAGCATTTTCCTGCGGTTCTCGAACTTCTTCGAGTTGTACTTTACTCCCACTGTTTCTCTTGGAAAGAAACTCTCTCTCAAGAAAAACGCAGTTCCGAGCAACAAACACTTTGTTCTCGGATTGGTTGTAAAAGTAGTATGCCTTGGTTTCTTTTGGATAACCAACGAAGTAGCACTTGTCTGATTTTGGTTCGAGCTTATCTGTAATTAATCGCTTAACATAAGCTTCACAGCCCCAAATCTTCAGGAAAGACACACTCGGAACATTTCCAGTCCACATCTCATGTGGTGTCTTTGCAACTGATTTTGACGGAACCCTATTAAGTGTAAACGCAGACGTTTCTAGAGCGTATCCCCAAAAGGATAATGGAAGAGTTGAGAGACTCATCATTGACCGAACAATATCTAATAAAGTCCGATTTCTCCTCTCAGACACGCCATTCCATTGTGGTGTTCCAGGAGGAGTGAGTTGCTAAACAATTCCACAATCTCTCAAATGATCACTGAATTCTTGGCTTAAGTATTCTCCTCCACGATCTGATCGAAGAGCCTTAATACTTTTGCCAAGTTGATTATGTACTTCATTTTGGAATTCTTTGAACCTTTCAAAAGATTCCGACTTATGTCTCATTAAATAGACATAGCCATCCCTGCTGAAATCATCAGTGAAGGTAATGAAGTATCGAAAATTTCCTCTGGCACTTGTGCTCATTGGGCCGCATACATCTGTATGTATAAGGCCCAATAGGTCACTGGCCCTTTCATTTACTTTGTTGAAAGGGGCCTTAGTCATTTTGCCCAGTAAACAAGATTCACATTTCTCACATGATTCATAATCAAATGAGCCCAAAAGCCCATCACTATGGAGCTTTTGAATCCGTTTCTCGTTTATGTGGCCCAAACGACAATGCCATAGAAAAGTCTGATTCGTGTCATTTGATTTGAATCTCTTGGTGTTAATGTTATAGATTGGTGCAGTCTGGTTTAAAACATAAAGCCCATTCTCTAATGGGCTGCTACCATAAAATATATCATTGTAATCAAAAGAACAACATTTATTCTTAATTGAAAACTGATATCCTTCCACATCCAAAATAGGAATGGAAATAATATTTCTGCTTATAGCAGGTACATAGTAGCAATTATGAAGTTCTAAAACCAAACCAGAAGGTAAAGACAAGTTAAATGTTCCTACGGCTAATGCAGCAACTCTTGCTCCATTCCCCACACGCAGGTCCACTTGTCCCCTTTCCAACGTCCTACTGTTGCTTAGGCCCTGCATATTTGTACAAATATGAGCACCACAGCCTGTATCCAATACCCAAGAAGTAGAACCAGAAGTAGTAACATTTACTTCTATAACATAAATACCTGAAGATGAAGTCTCGAAAGTCTTCTTCTTCTTCTTCTTCTCTTCCAAGAATTTGTTGCAATTTCTCTTCCAATGCCCAGGCTCTTTACAGTAATGGCACTTATCATTCTCAGATGGGCCCGGCTTGGGCTTCGGGGCTGGCGCAGGCGTGTCCTGGTTCTCAACCGGGACTGCCTTGCCCTTTCCCTTGCCTTTGCCAAGTTTCTTAAACTTCTTACCCCCTTGTACCATGAGTACATTAGGAGTGCCCTTCTAGATATTAGGCTCAGCTGTCTTGAGCATGTCATGCAGTTCAGTCAACGTCTTCGTCAAGTTGTTCATGTTATAGTTCATAACAAACTGATCATAACTTAACGGCAGTGACTGCAGAATGATGTCAGTAGCCAACTCTTGGCTAATGGGACAATCCAGTCTCCCCAGGTTATCAATATAACCCATCATCTTAATGACATGAGGACTGACCGGACTGTCCTTTGGTAGCTTGCATTCAATGAGAGATTTAACCGTCTGGTATCTCTCAGTTCGTGCTTGCTCCTGAAACATGCTTTTCAGGCTAGTAATCATCTCCACTGGCGACTCCACGTTCTCGTATTGCTTCTGCAAGTCCGAGTTCATGGTAGCCAACATGAGACAATTCACATCGACCACATCATTGGAATGCTTGTCCCAAGCACTCCTTTCTGCATGTGCAGCATTGGATCTCGGTTTTTCAGGGAGAACATTTTCAAGGACATAGTCCCGCTTCTCCTGCTTGAGAACAATTCTCAAGTTCCGATACCATTCGAGAAAATTCGATCCATTTAACTTGTCCTTCTCAAGGACGGATCGCAGGGAGAAAGAATTATTATGAGTAGTAGTCATAGCTGAGAACATAGAAAAGAAAAAGGTTTAGTTATGATGTTCAAGAAATGAGAAATCTTAACTTTTAAGAAAACTCGCATTATATTCAATCAATGCTTCCTCAGATGAATATAATGATCCAAGACCCATATTTTACTAAATTCAAGTGAGCCACTGGCTATCACTCAACTTTAGCTATTTAGGTAAGCAACAACCTTGCTAGTTATATCCAATATAACTCTTGGTTGTGGATCGACATCTTATGTCCAATCCACATGATGTCTCTGGGCCCAAAACGATTTTGATAGCCCAGTCAAGCAAACCAATCTCTTCAGTCATGTAATTGTTGATGTCTTGCACTGCAAGCCCATTAACACGATTACTTCCTGCCTTACTCATGTAATTGTTGATACCTTGCACTGCAAGCCTATCGTACAATGAAATGAGTCTTGACAGTTGACAAGATTGGTAAGACATCAAGTATCACTTGATATTTGGTTGAGGAACGGAACCATTTAAAACGTTCAGTTTTACTATGTTTTAATTCTTATAATTAATTAATCCGCGATAACCGATCAATCCAATTGATCCGGTTTTGAATACCGGTAAGCATCGATCGATGCTACGTTAGCATCGGTCGATGCCAACCTAATCAAAATAATCGCCATCAAACCATTCACAGTGTTCGACCATTATTAACCAAGCTCGATAACCGGTCCAATCCAATTGAACCGATCCAACAATCTCGCGAGGCTGTGTCGATCGATGCAACAATTGCATCGATCGACACTAGGCGAAAACTAGGTTTATTCGGGTTTTCACCCTGCATCGATCGTTGCCGGATTGGCAACGATCGACACCATGCGAAAAACCCTAAATTGATTCGGGTTTTCGCTCTGCGTCGATCGATGCCCGATTGGCAACGATCGACACTATGCAAAAAACCTTAAAATGTTTTCGAACAAAAACCCTAAACTAGGTTACTTTGATCAAAACGAGTTTTAGCATGCTTGTATCAATTATACAAAGATCTAGATTCAACTAATCTAATCATCATGCTACAGATTCAATGGAACCCTAAAGCTCTGATACCACTGAAGGAATTTCTAGCAGTTCTAATCAGGATTAGCAACCCTAGTCTTAATTCCGAGCCTAGGATCTAAGGTTCATGTAATTGAATCTATGGGATCTCAGATTTACCTGTTGATTTGCAGCGGAAGTATTAGCAGATAATCGAGATCACGAAGCGCCTCAAATGCTGCGCCTCTACTGGTATCCACACGCACACAAACTGGACCGCAGGGATGCTAGTGCCTTACAGAGATCTAATCTCCAGAGAGGTTTATTTATGTGTTCTGGTGGCTGTCAATTAGGTTAGGGACGAGTTTAGGTCGACCATATATCTTATATATGTCGGCTTAAACCACAACGGAATTAACCAACGATTAAACCGAATTAATCTGATTAATCCGCGAGTGCATCGATCGATGCACTATCTGCAACGATCGATGCTACCCCAGAACATTGATATCGAATGCATATCACATATGCATTTACTGGATCATTACATTAATGATCAACCTCGTCTTTAACGCCCAGTTTGCTTAGGTGTGTGACTCTGTAGGATCATATAACACTAGCAATGAGTTCTCAACTCATTGATCATAAGTGGCTTCTAGCAAAGCGTTATGACTACCTAGTGTTATGTGATTGTCTCATCTCGACTATACGACTTTCACTTAAAGCAAGTACAATAGATTTCAGGACATTCCCAACACGGGAGTGGGAAGCTATCTTTTGGACATGATTTGTTAAGGTCTGTAAAGTCGACGGAGATTCTCCATTTCCCATTCTTTTTCTTGAACACTACGGAGTTCGCGAGCCAGTCGGGGTATTCCACCTCCCTGATCGATCTGATTTTTAGAAGGCGGTCGACCTCGTCATTGACGACTTGGGCTCGCTCGGGGCCAACTTTTCAACACTTTTATCTAACCAGTTTATAAGTCGGGTCGACGTTCAGCTCGTGACTAGTCACATCAATGTTGATTCCTTTCATATCCGCTGAGGACCAGGCAAAGGAGTCGACGTTCGGTTTGAGAAAAGAGATCAGTTCATTTTTAACTGACTCCGATAGCTCGATTCCGATGCCAACAAGTCTTTTGGGATGGGCCTCCTCTATGCAAACTTGAGTTGTGAGGTCCTTTGGGGGTCCTCTTTGACTAGGGTCATTTGACCTTTTGGTTCGCATCTCGGCGAGCTCTTTCTCTTTCTGTAATTGCTATGCGTGAGATTTTTAAATCTGTTTGTATCCCTTCATGTAGCGATTTCTGGATGTTTTTTTGGCTTCCGTATACAGCTTTTACTCCTTTCAAAGTTGGGAATTTGACGCACTGGTGGTAGGTCGATGGTACGGCTTTCATATCGTAAATCCATGGTCGGCCTAAAATGGCATTGTAAGGAGCTGGTCGATCTACTACGACGAACTCTGTCATTCTTCAAACTCCTCCAGTTATTACTGGGGCGAAGACAGAGCCCATTGAGTATATCGTTTCTCCGGCGAACCCTACTAGGGGTGTCTGTCTTTCAACTATCTCAGAGTCTTCGAACTCCATCTTTTTGAATGCGTCGTAGAAGAGGACGTCTACTGAACTTCCTGTGTCGATCATTATTCTCGAGAGTTCGACATCACCGACTATCAGACACACGAGGAGTGCGTCGTCATGGGGCTTGTCGAGGTCGAGTGTTTTTCTTTCGTAGAAAGTGATCTTGTGATCTGGACCTTGCATTGGGATTTTCTCTCGTTTGTCGGTCTCGACTCTTCTTTGAAGGGCTTTAACCGAATTGACCGAGTCACGGCAAAGCTTGGAGCCACCGAAGATGAAGTCAACTCGTTTAGGGGGTATGGCCCGTGTACCACAGCTCGCGTCTTAGAGCCTCTATGGCCACTTCGTCGTTCGGGTTCGCGATTTTGGATTTTATTTCCTTGAATTAGTCGATGTATGAACAAAGCGTTTCGTCGGGTCTTTGAGACACGCCAAAAAGGGCTGCTTCAGTTGTCTTGACCTCGATGAAGACGGAGTATTGTTTGAGGAAAGCCATCATGAACTGGGTGAAGTTATTGATTGATTTTTTTACAGCCCGGCGAACCATTCTAGAGCAGAGCCCGATAGGTTTTCGGCGAAGAGTCTGAAGAAAGCAGGTTCTCTTTCCTTGTCGGTGAGGTACACCCTCGACATCGCTAGTCTAAATGCCCTTATATGGCCTTTGGGGTCCGATTTTCCCGAGAATTCTGGGAATTTCGTTTTCTTCATCTCTCGAATTCTTGCGAAATCGACCTGATCTGTGAATGGCGTTTGACGCGTTTCTTCGATTACTCGATCGATGTCGGGTGCTGCACTCGTGTCCATGTGGACTTTCGAGCTTAGGCTCATGAATTGGGCGTTGGTCTGCTCAATATACTGCCTTAGCATCTCGTGTTCGTCACCCGTTATGGGTGCGAACTGTGTTTGTGGCTGGGTTGACGGTTGCCCGGCTAAGATCAGGTCGATGAGATTGATTTTTGGAATCGGTCTCGTCTGGTCGACTTGAGGCGTCCAGAATGATATCGGACTGGATTCAAGGGGATATCCAAAGCTCGAAGCAAAGACTGAGCCCCCAAGCTGCCTCGGCCTAATACTGGAATCTTTCAGAAAAGGAGGTGGACCGCGTAATGGTCGGTTTCCCAATCCGCTCGGATCTGCTACCATAGAACTCGAACTGAATGGAGTCGGTGTCGCGGTAGGGGTCGTCATAAGGAGAAACCGCTATTCGACGTACCAACGATATTTCCCAACGTTCCAGGGGGTGATATCACGTGGGAAAAGTCCAGGCGTGTTCGCGTCGGAGGACTTATGGGAGGTCATTGATCACGTACTGATCGACCCCCTTGGTTTTGATTGGCGAGCTCTTCGAAACGGGCGTTGATGCACAATTCTTGTTCATCGAGCTGTGCGGCCAGAGCGCGATTTGCGATTTCCTGGGCCCAGCGTTAGCCTCGTTACTTCTCGTTCGACTTACCAGTAGGGTAAGCATTGAATGGATTTTGGCGAGGTCGTCCGGACTTTGTCGGACGGAGTAGGAGGTTGTGGCGGGTTAGGTCTGAGCGTTCCAGATCCGCCTCCTGATGTGGAGGCAGAAGTCGAATCACTTATCATCCATACCCAGTTCCTACTTGGATCGTTGGTTCCCGACAAAACGTTTGTCGGAGTCTGACTCGTCGTGATTGTTTGAGCGACTGAGTCGGCTGGTACCGAAGTCATGGAGACAGAGGTTGAGCTCGTCAACACGCCATCGGTCGGACCAATGATACTTACCCTGACGGTGTTTTGAGGAATGTTGCCGACCATTTGCGGGTGGTCAACTGGTGGAGTGGCGCTTGGAGAGCCAGATTGGTCGGGATTCATCTCAATTTATCGAACCATAGATCTGATTCTTAAGATAGGAAAACTACATATTGTCCCCACAGTCGGCGCCAAATGTGAGATCGAAGACTCACACCAAGAATTTGTAATCGTGGATTTGGACTTTTGTATACGAAATAATATAAATTTCCTATGAATCAAAGATATTATTAAAGTTGAACGTCGAGATCGAATTAACACAATTGAAAAGAGAGCACAAAGGGAGATTATCGAGCTATCTAGTCGAAGTATTCTTGATTAGGGTTGGAATGACTTGAACAAATCTCCACTTCCTCTTTAAATAGCCTCGAGCCCTCAATCTTCTTGTTCCGATCCTTCATCCTCCCGTTAGTAACGATCTCCTGGATTCTCGGAAGTCGTTTTGACTGGCGGTGACCTGGTCGTTCTTCCTCGAAATCATCCTCTATCGAGCTCGAGCTCGATCATTTTATGTTTCGTGCCATTTGGGCCTTTGTTGGCCCGTAACCGAATGGGCCTAGAGGCTTCAGTCGAACTCACTTGTATAATCACGAAACGGATTCATGATTATGGGCCTTCAATTTGTTAGTTTACGGGGCAGATTTCCCATCCATTACCAACAATTTTGTTTGTAAAAACGTTTTTATGAAATTTATCATTTATTCGAAAAACATGTATTCCATGAACGCACATACTTGCATCCATTGTAATTTCTCTCTTAGTAAATCACTACCAAATAATTAATCCAGTTTTATCTCTTAGTAAATGACTAATAAATCCACATTAAAAGTTAATTAGCTAAGTATTTTTGTCGATATCAAAAATGGGGATTTCATATTATTGTCTAATAACTTTTTGTTATATTAGGTATTAAATTCAACTTAACATTTTCAACTTTTATTCCAATATATATATTTATGGATGGCAAATTTTGTGAAGATTTTTATTTGAAAATTTTATCTTACACGCCAATGAGAATGCGCGTGAGCTTACACGCTCGTGGTCCTCTCTTTCATAGCAAACACCTATATGTTATGGTTGTTTTACCTTGGCAGTATACTCTCAATGTCCCTAGATATTCCTTTTATGTTTATATGACTTGACTAATTTAATCATATCTTCTTGATTCTCTAATTTTCATATACAACCAAGAATTAGGAGTAAGTGAGCCTTTGTTTTGACTAAAAGTTTAGCCTAAGGTTTATTGTGTGAAGATAGATTTTCAGATTTTGTTAATATATAATTTCTGACACGTTTTGCTCGTAATCTCAGTCTTTTAAAAACGAAATTTATTTCTTCTTCTATTTCCACGTCCTAAGAGCCTATATAAGAACCCCATCCTCAACACCAAATATCATAACGAAAACAACAACAAAACCAAGTATAGCTCTTAAGAGAAATGGGTAACTCGAATGTTTTGGTGAGGGGAAACCATCAAGTGAATGAAGAGAAGCCTCCACCACGAGTGTGTCCAAGGTGTCACTCAGACAACACCAAGTTCTGTTACTACAACAACTATAGCGTGTCTCAACCTCGCTACAACTGCAAGAACTGTCGTCGATACTGGACTCATGGTGGAGCTTTGAGGAACATACCAATTGGTGGAAGTAGCCGTAAAATCAAGCGTGCAAGGATAGATCAACCATATGCTGTTCAGGTGGTTTCTGTTGAGACCCAGCAGGTGAATCATCACCAACCTTTCTTACATGTCCAAGAAACCAACGAGTTTCTCGGATCTTTTGGTGGTTCTTCTTCTTCTCTTGCTGTTGGGAACCAGTTCATTCCTTTTCCTGATGTTCATGGTGATATGGTGCTTCCAATTCAAAGTATTCCACCTATGGATTTCTCTAATGGATCGTTTCCCCAAGGTTGTTACGATGTTGGATCCAATGATTTGGTTGGTAATCCTTTGATTAACCAATCAATTGGTGGACATGTTAATAACTATGACGGTTATCACCTGAACCAAGAGCATCCAAACAAGCGGAACCAGAGCTTCAACAACACCAGCACTAGTGGAAGCAGAGGATATCCATGCACTGATCTCATGATCAAGAACAACAACAAAGTCAGAAACAAGTGTGTGTTCATATCCTCCTCTCTTGTGGAGAAGCATGGTCCTTGAATCATAACCGCCTTACCCGTTTTCTCTTTTTCTTTTCTTAAGCTAATAATGTTTCAGTTTTTCGTTTATGTTTTCTGTTTGGTCGTCTTGTTTTTAAGTTTTAAAAGTTTTAAGTTCTAAAAGTTCGCATTTTTTATAATATAAATAATTAATCATCACCAGTTCGTTGTGTGTTTCATAACTGATGAGTAAGAGATATATTATCTATGTGCTTTCAATTGTTTTATGATTTGCTCAGTTTTAGTCTATTCTCTGTTTTAAATTACGCCAAATCACATAATGTGAGGAGCATTAGTGTACGAGTAAGGTAAATCTAAACTACTGAGCTTGTATTTCTTCTATCAATCTATATTTCTGCAGATTACTGTTGAAGATTAAGCAGTGTGTGGTTCCGTGAGAAATGTTTAGAGTTTGACTATTAAGCTCTTAATTTATAAACTACCTTTATTTAATAATGGAAAAAATGTCAAACAAATCATGAATTATGCAAAACTAGCCAAAAAATACCCAAACTACTAAGTTTACTAATAAATATCCATACTATTGGTTGATTTCCCTTAAAAACATTGAACTTATTGTTGACCTGGCCAATTTAGTACTCCGTTAAATAAGTATTTTTGTATTTAAATGGGTTTGAACTTGGGTCTAGTAGTTATGGATAGATGTAGCTGACCACTGAACTAGTGGTAATTCGTTGCTATTGATTACAAACAAATTATATGAAAGTGTATTTATTTCTTATGCCCAATAAAATCTAAAAATTCACAAATCAATTTTTTTTTGCAGATTTTTTTAAAGAATCTGAAAATATTTAATTTTTTCTTTCTAAAAACGGAATTTTGAAATGTGTTGTAAAATTCTGAAAATAATTTTTTGAAATAAAAATATTACTTTTTGTAACGAATTTAATATTACAATCAAAAAATAATATTCAATTTTATTTTTAAAAAAGTAAAAACAGAATTAATTATAAAAATAACTTTTAAAACCTAATATATTATTCTGATTTTTGTAAACCCCAAAAAAAGAAATTGTAGTAGTGGTTTTGGAAATTATCTAAAATACAAATTATGTTTTCTTTAAATAAAGACAATATTTAAAACATTGATATATGGAATTAAAATTTTAGTTATTTTGCGAAAAACACAAATTAGGGGTGATGCTTGAGATATGTATATGCTAGGGGTGAAGAAATTTATTTGGGATTTTTTTATTTTATTGGGTATAAGAAATAAAGACACTTTAATATAATTTATTTGTACTCAATTGCAATGAATTACAACTAGCTCAGTGGTCAGCTACATCTATCATTAACTACTAGACCCAGGCAGCTAAAGACAAAATTTTATTTTTCGAACAAAATGAAACAGACGACGTCGTATCATATTGACGGCCCAATCTTATATATAATTAGACAATTTTTCTCTCCACTCTCAAGGTGTCCACGTCACCATCCTTATTAAATCTACGTGTCTTTTTTTTTGACAAAACTTTTCATTTGCAGGCCCATAGCCCTATCAAATAACCAGCCCAAAATTTGCCTTCTCGATTCAGACCTCTTCCTCACATATTCTTAAGTCTCATCCGTTTGAAACCTTAACATCCTTTGTCTGTGATTTGGTAGTTGAAACAACAGACGTTTCTAACACCTCGAATCATTCTCTTCAAGTTCTCCAGACATGGAATCAACTTCCTCTCCAAATTTTGCCTTTAAAAACAGAGTGGAGATCGCAAGAGCTACTCCAGAAAACCCAACAGACGAGACACAAATGTCTCTCACCTTATGATTCTTACAGATTAGCAAATAAGACTTGCGTTTTCATAGACTCTTTTCAGCACCTAATTTTAGTAATTCAATACTTTTGTTTTCACGAAGAATTGGAGAGTCTTACCTAGGGGTGTCAAAATGGGTAAACCAATCCAAACCAACTCATATCCAAATGGTTTTAATCTTATATGGGTTATGGATTTAATAGATTAATGGTTTTAATGGTTAATCCATTTAATAATACTTTAACATTTAAATAATTATTAAATTAAATTATTATGTATTTTAATAAATAAATTAAATAATAGTTAATCAATAAATAAAACAAGGTTGTTGGTTTTAGCTCTAATATCATAGTACAAGTCTGTTAGAAAAAACGACTTTGGCAGAAAAACGTGATTTTACGATTTTGGCGGGAAACACGTTTTATGGTTTTGACGGAAAAATTCGATTTTACGGTTTTAGCTGAAAAACTCGAATTTACGATTTTGGCGGGAAAACTCGACTTTACGGTTTTGGCGGGAAAACTCGATTTTACGATTTTGGCGGGAAAACTCGATTTTACGGTTTTGGCGGGAAAACAAGATTTCGTAGTTTTGGCGGGAAAACACGATTTTACGGTTTTGGCGGGAAAACTCGACTTTACGGTTTTGGCGGAAAAACTTGATTTAAAAGTTTTAGGAGGAAAACTCGATTTTACGGTTTTGGCGGGAAAACATGATTTTACGGTTTTGACGGGAAAACATGACTTCGTGATTTTGGCGGGAAAACACGATTTTATGGTTTTGTCGGGAAAACACAATTTTATGGTTTTGGCGGAAAAACTCGATTTTACGGTTTTGGCGGAAAAACACGATTTTACGGTTTTGGCGGGGAAACTCGATTTTGGCGGGAAAACACTATTTTACGGTTTTGGCGGGAAAACACTATTTTACAGTTTTGGCGGGAAAACACGTTTTTACAGTTTTGGCGGGAAGACTCGATTTTATGGTTTTGGCGGGAAAACACGATTTTACGGTTTAGCGGGAAAACTCGATTTTACGGTTTTGGCGGGAAAACATGATTTCGTGGTTTTGATAACCAATATTTTTTTACTGTTTTGTAGTTTTGATAGAAAATATGATTTTGTGGTTTTGAAGAGAAAAAATAGCTTAATGAGAAAATCAAAATGTGAGATGAGAAAAAAATATGTTTGATTTGGTTTAGTGAAATTGGTTTAGAATTTGTCTCGGTTATTTTTTGTTTATTCATTTAATTTAAATTTACGTTGGTTAAAAAAAATTATTGGTTTGATATGGATAACCCATTATCCATTTGAATCCAAACCATTTTCAACCCAACTCATTAAATCCATTTATCCATTGTATCCAATAATCCCTTTATACTCAATATTTTTATCCATTAGAGTCTATGGTTTGGTTTGGATTGGGTTGATCAATTAACTTTTACCCATTTTGACATCCCTGGTCTTACCTCAATTACCAGATCAGTTCAAAATCTACTATGTTAGCCGTGTTCGTTACACAAACGCTGCGGTCATCATCTGCGGTAAAATATATAAGCTACCTGACATTATTATGCGGAGAGTTATAACCACAAGCTGCGTCATCGTACGGTAAAAGATGTCGCAGCTATTGTTCCGACTAACGCCTCTTTTTTCCAGCGTCACTGGCGGCACCGGCAACTCTCTTTAAAACAGCCGCAGCGATCACTTTTCCTTTTTCTCATTCTTATTTTTGTCTGTATTTGCATTAATTTTTTGTACCGCAGATGATGACCGCAGCGTTTGTGTAACGAACACGGCTGTTGTGAACCAGGTGAGTCAAAATCCAAATGTTTTGGCGTCTCTCTTATTTACCATACCTTTCTAATTTTTTTTTTTTTGGGTGTGTAGCGATGATTAGCCTCCAGAAATATGGAATGATGGTGTTGGATATGTCAAAGGAAATGATTCAGATTCACTGCCTGTGCGCCCGCATCCGATATTCAGGTAAACCCCCTTCCTCTGTCCTTGATCTTAAACATACCAGATCATCACAATTTCTAAATCTAAATCTCAAATACAGTGTGAATGTTTGACCAGAAGTAATTTCCGGGTATAATAGGTTTGACTCCACGAGTAGCAAGCAAGTAACACCGGTTTTATGTTTTATATTCTGCATTGTAATAAGACAGAATGGAAGATTCTTTTCTCTGAAACAAAATTCACCTTTTCGTTGTTTCAGGATGTACCTGAGTACCAATCCTTGTTTCTTTCTATATGACCCTTTTGAATCAAAATCGTTGAATGGAGTGAAAGTTGGTCTCATTCACGAGACACTTGACGATGGCTTTTGATTATGAAGTGAGATATGCAACTCAGGATGCTGCGTCTCAATTAGAAGTATTGGGTTGTGCAGTGACAGAGGTTTTTTTTCCCTCACTTTCCTTTGTTTATTGTCCGGTAATGTGTGTTATTCACTTATTTGTGTATAATACATCAAATGAAAGTTCTGACACCGATTTATGTTGCCATTTTCACATGATTGAATCTTGTCTTGGATATGAAGATATTGGAATCAAGTTATGGCTGACAAGCTCAGTAAGCTGTATGAATGTTCCCGTGGAGAAGGATTTGGCCGGGAGGTTCGATCTCATAAATGATTTTTTTTTTCCAGTTTTTCTCCTTCATTTTGCAATAGTCAAACTATCAAAAATAATATGTCCACTAAAACAAGCATGTATGTTTCTTTACATCACTGTAACAAATGACTTTGGTGATGTTATAGGAAACTCTGAAGTGGTTTTTTAACCATGTTGGTCCTCCAGTAGCTATATATGATTGGTACTTGCGTTCTTGAGTGACACTTGCTATAGCATCTGTAACTTTATTCTTTCCATTCACCACGTAATCAAAGTTGTGAAGAGTATTGACGATAGAAGAGAATAATTGGTGGTGTTGGGGAAAGTTATGCGGGTTAATAATCGCTTTTCCAGCCAGTACAAAGATAACATTCTTCTCACCCATGTGACTCAAAGACACCATAGAAAATGATATCCGGCTGTGATATATAGACAAACCAGTACGGTCTCCAAGAATCCATGACTCAAACTTGATTCTAGAGCTTAGGTTAATAAATTGGACCATAAGACGCGGTTCCATTTTGGTCTGATGGTGTTCGAACAGGTTTAATTTCTTGCTCATTGAAAGTCTCGGATGTACTGCATCCTATCCGCATCACTGATCTACAAGGTTCTGTTGGCGCAAGGCTTCAAGGAGGTCAGGGAAACAGAGAGTCTGCAAAGCCCATGACAGTTCAGTGTGGAGAAGATCAAGAAGTCAATAAGAGCTGTCGCATCTGCAAACAAGGTACCAAAACCGAAAAAAGTAAGGATAATCGACAGAAAGAGTGGTTGATCGCGCCTAAGGAAAGCAGTGGCATCGTCAGCAGTTGACCAAGCTGGCAAAATCAATATCTCGAAAAAAAGATCTTCCGATAATATTCTGAGAAATTTGAGCAAGATGGGGGAAAACATAGTAGTTGAAGAGCTCTCAACTGATGATGAAGAATCTTCCTCTTGCGGCTTCACTGGCTATGAACGCTACTTCCTACACTACACGTAACGAATGAGGGTCTCGGTTCCGAGGCTCATGATGCGTTGCGTGCAACCCTCAAGGGTCTGCAAGGGTTCGTAAAGGCCATAACGGCACCGAGAAAGAAACATAAGCAATTTTTACCAAAACTCGTTTATCTTATGAAACCGCTTGCTAGCATAAACGACTTGACGAGATCTACCACATACCATGTGGAGACAACCACACGGATAAGGAGATAATTTCCAACGAAAGTGTGTATATAAGGGAAGCTTTATAAACATTTTGGGAAAACTAACCTGCGGGGGATGAAGCATACTAGTAAACAAAATTTTGAACGTCATCCAATCAATCTAACGGAGTGCTAAATTTGTTAGGTCAACTGTAAGTTCAATATTTTTATGGGAGGTCAACCAATAGTTTGGGTATTTATTGGTAAGCTTAGTAGTTTGGGTATCTTTTTGGCCAGTTTGGCATAGTTCAGGATTTGTTTGGCATTTTTCCAATTTAATAATAATAACATAATACCTTTATATTGTTGCGTCAACCCTTTCAAATGTTTATGGGTAAGCATGCCACTTCGGTTTTTTCCGGATAGTTCGATTCATGTAACTCGATTTTCGGATAACTTGGATTCTTCAAATTTGTATCGAACTAAAGCAAACACAAATTTGATTTGTTCGGTTTTTGGGTTGTTCGATTTTGAAAAATTATTGTGAATAGAACCGAAGTATTGGATTTTAGTTAGATTTCAATTATTTTGGTTGAATTCAGTTACTTTGGGTAGTTCAGTTAGTTCATCGATATTTTAATTATGATTCAGTTTCATTTGGTATAAATCGATATGATTTTGGTTTTCTTTTATTCCTAAATAGATTGAACTAACCAAACTAATTGATAGGTTCTAAGTTTTACCCTATTCTAAAACTGCAAGTGCACAGTATAGTCAATGTAGTATATAGGGTTATCGAATCCACAGGGACACTTGGTCTCAAGAGGATCAAACTGTAGGGAATGAATACTAGAAATAAGCAGAGAAAGATTGAAATAAATTGCGAAGCAAGAAAGTAAACAGTAGCAGGAAATCGGTTTGTAAGCAATAAACTAAAAGCGTCAAGCCTAGGGTATTCTCAGGAAATCAGACAAGCAGACAAGTTAATCAGTCAGGATCAAATTAAACTCAGTTCTAGAACTCAAATCACGATAATAGAATTAACCAAATCTCTTTGCGAGAATTCTCTATGCCTAAGTGCAGTAACCCAAATCTCTTTGCAATTACTAACAGATTAAACAAGCATTAAGTTCAAGTTCGATATGTTCACAATTAAACCAAACCAAATCTCTTTGCGAATAATTTAATTGCTCAACCTAAATAGTTCAGATTCCTAAACCCCACTCTCGTGACGTATTTAGCAACCTAAGATCTAGATTCTAATTGATCAGGTTAGAACTAGCATTAAGCACAATTTAGTTTGAAGAACATTCTAATCATATGAATCCTAACTGAATTAAACAAGTCTAGCAAGTCATCAAACCTTAATGAGAAACCCTAAACTCAACTATGGATCTACTCAGACATGATTGATGAAAACATAATCATGGAATAAATAGATTGCATATAAGAAATTAAAATATCAAAGGGGTTCAAAATCTTCTCCAAAATAAATGAATACAAGGAAATAGATCAGCCCCGAAAGCTCTAAAAATCTCTTAGCTCTAAGTATGAAAGCGTATCTAAAATAAAAGCCAAAAACTAGTATATATAGGTATAATCTCGGATGGGGCTTCTGTGTAAATACTGGAAGTATCTTGGGCTTCTTTGCAAATCTTCATAAGTTGGCACGCTGACGCGTAAGGCCCATCTCGCGACTGCATCGACCGATGCACAATGTGTGTCGATCGATGCAATATCAAATAATCGAACAGTGAATAAAGCTCTCGGCCAAAACGTCCCAAAATGCCCAAAATGCTCCATATATCTCCAATTAGCTCCAAACTCGATATAACCTGTAAAAGACTCTAAACAAATACAAAAGACTCTAAAAACACAAGTATATCATGGTATAAAGTGGGTAAAAACCATGATATATCAACTCCCCCACACTTAGCCTTTGCTTGCCCTCAAGCAAAACAGAGAACTAAAATGCAGTGAAGAGGTTTGAAAACTCTTCAGAAACTCATTTCATCATAGAAGCAGCAGCATTCAGATTCCCCTTAGTAATCCACATGAAAGAATCAATCTACAGACATCAAGACCAACATGTACTTCCCCCACACTTAGCAATTGTCCTAAGTAAACGCCACAATCACATTCAAGCATTCAAATTCACCCTACTGACTTCTGCAAGTATTTAAGTGCGGTCTCACCTAAGGAGTATCGATCTAAAGGCACATGGATTCTTACCTTGCCAGCTCTAGACCACCATACTATCTTTCTCTAGTCCCTTTCTTCTCTTTCCCTTCTTTAACAACTGATTTTTCCCCACTGGGTATCATTTTATTTTTTTTATCAGTGTTCTTCCCGTTATGGGGTGTACTTTGGACACATTCCATGGATCACATGAGAGATAATAGTGTTTGCTACTATTCCCATGACCACTTCGGAGTTACTAACTCATCCGCAGTTTATTTATTATTATTTTTTTTATTTTTTTTTATTTTTTTTACTTTTACAGAAGGGGAGAAGGGGACTAAATAGGACAGGTTTACAGGCTGTGTCAGAACCAACAAGGGAGTCCGACATAAAGTATACCAAGCCCTTAGGTGAGAAAAATTAAAGTCAGTATTAAGGTGAAGTCAGTAAAGGATCCTCTGATACCTGAAGCGATGTGGGTGTTCTCAGTAGGCTGATCTGTGTCTGGGTTTTCTAATAGTCATAGATAAATCTGCAGCTTCATCCCAATGGTCACTTAAGTTCCTGCAAATGCTGCTAATCTTCTTAAAAAGTCATTGTTTCCTACTTAAACCAATTTTGACTCGAAAAACAAAATTTTAAAATTAACTGACTCATAAGAAAACAAAAGAAAAGTAATTAGTAGAACCTCCCCCACACTTAAGACACACTGTCCCCAGTAGTGTCAAGTAAGGGATTGGTTAAAAGAAAGAAAGAAAAATTAGATTGAATGGTTAGTTCTCTCGGGTTTTACCTCTGTCGCAGTCAGGCATCGATCGTTGCACTAGGTGCACCGACCGTTGCTGTGCGAATTTCTGTTGTAACGATCGACACAAACGTGTGTCGATCGACGCAATGCGATTGTCACGAACAGTCAGCGAGTTAGCAGGTTAATTCGGCGGTTTTTGTCAATTTCGATCCCTGCAAGCTGAAAACACTAGAAATAGAGTAAAACTGAAACAACAAATGTATCAAGTCATGCACAACCATCAAACATAATAAATCCTAAGAAAAATAAAAACAAAAGTGCAAGAAAAGATAAAAAGTCAGAAATACAGAACCGATAAACTGATAATGGAGACTACGCTCACTCGCTCTCATCATCTATACCGGCATAAGGATCAGCACCGGTGTCCTCTGGAGATCGCTGTCGACGACGTGTATCAGGTACGGGCTGATGGATCTGTGGTGGCCTCCTGCAGCTGCAAGTACGCATGAAGTTCCAGAAAACTCGGAACAGACCATCTGATCTCTCTCTCCACGCTGCATCAGAATAGTCACCGTAGGCCATCGCAGGCTCTGGAAATGGGCCCACATCGTCGATCGGGGCAGGGGCAGGCGCAGGGGCAGTGGAAGTCGAAGCTCGAGAGGAAGGCTCTCCAAGCGGATGAGCCATAGAAGGAATCCTACGCTGCGCAGACTCAGGAGGCTGAAATCTCAGAGCCTCTAGTGTGTCAACCTGTGTCCATCCGGCAGCAGGAAGCTCTATACCAGTCCTCCCAGTAGTCGGGTCAGTGTAAATCCAAATCTTCCCCTCCTTGAGCCAAGTGGCGCTCTGCAAATGGCTGAGATCTAGGAGCTCCCGGGCTGTAACACACTCCGTGCCATGAAGAGGTATCCCGCAATACTCAAAAATGGGAGTAAGCAAACTCCCAACCGTCTCAGTACCAGCTCCATCGAAAGGCTTCGTCTGTAGATCAACCAAATGCTGAGCAAAAATAGCTCCCAAGTTGAGACCCGAAGTAGGATCTCTCACTCCAGAACTCCTGAACTGATCTCTCAGGCCCATGAACAACAGCTCCATCTCATATTTGCGCATCTTGTTTGCCTCAAACTTGCAAAGCAAGCTCCAGCATAAGATACGCGAGACATATCGCAGCACCGGATGTCTCATCTGCACAACTGGTGTGGTCCTAGAGTTGTATTGACCACTACCAATAATCTTCCAGAACCGTATGGCCTCATCACGGTCCCACTCAAGTGGCATGGCTATGCGCCTCGGCTCAGTCCTGAACCCGTAGATCCTGCAAAGATCAAGAAGAGGGATCCGATACCTGACTCCCCAGCTCATAAATGTAAATGATCCCACTGTAGCACTCCGGTTGTCAGTATCCGAGTAGACCACTCTGCAGGAGGCCAATAACTGTCTGGCCAGCTCCGGGTAGAGATCATAAGGTCGCATTGGCATTGTCCCTAGACCAATGCCTCTGCATACAGCGAGTACCTGCTCATCAATCCCTAGAGTCTTGCAGGTGGAGTAGTCAGCGAACTTGGTCGGCTTGAAGATCATCCCACACCAACCATTGTAGAGAAGCGAGTCATATTCGTCCCAACTGCTGAGCAATGGACGCTCTGTGAACTCCTCAGACTTGAAGAACTTCTGAGGTTCCTCTGGCCATTCTATGGTTGTCGGCATTGGTGTCTTGTCTGCTTTGGGCCAGGGTAAAGCAACTGGTGGTCCATATCTCTGGTATGGTGCGGGTGGCTCAGACTCTCTGCTAAACCAGGCAGGTGGTGGGATGTGTTGCCTCGAGGCTGTGGAAGCAGTAGCTCGTCTCTTGCGGGGTTGACGTTGAGTTGCCATCTGCAAAACAAACAAGATTGAAACACAAATAAGTCTCGGCAACTCTCTGTGAAATCGCGAAGCATCGACCGTTGCATCAAAGGCATCGATCGTTGCAAGGCGATTTCATCTCGTCGAACATTTCCCAAAATCGCAAAGCAACGACCGTTGCTTAAGAGCAACGACCGTTGCAAGGCGATTTTGCCGCAAACAAATCATCAAATTCGATTCAAATCTAACCACATTGCATCAAATAAACAAGAACATCCTGTTAAACAACCTAAATCAAGCTCATTTAAGCATATCATCGTCGATTTCAAGCCAAAAATCCCAAATTCCATAAACCCTAAAATCCTTTCTAAAAATGGCGAAAATGAGAAGTCATACCTTCGATTCGCTGCAAATGGGTAATGGAATCAACTAGAGGGGGTTAAAACAATAAGATTCAAGCTTTGAAACGCAAAAATTGATGAAGAATTAGAGATTTAGAGGAAATGGCTCTCGGTTGTACGGACGGCGAAGAAGTGAGGAAGAAAAGAGAAGAGAAAGGGTTTAAGGCGTTTACCTCGGTCGTGGGTGCAACGATCGTTGCTTTAGGGGCAACGATCGATGCTTGGTAAATCGAATTCGATTTTCGGTTTAAACACATACCTTAATTTTGCAATTGAACCAACTGCAACGACCGTTACTTAGGAGCAACGATCGTCACAATGCGATTACCCCTCTTCGTCAAATCTCCTTGCAACGATCGGTGCACAAGTGCATCGATCGTTACACATCTCCAGACTCGAATTCTGCATCTGAAACTTAGCAAAAACAAAAACGAAAACGTGAAATCCTAATAAAAACACCAAAAATAAGAAAGAAAGAAAACTACACCTAACAGTGGGTTGCCTCCCACTCAGCGCTTGTTTAAGGTCATTAGCTTGACCGGACGCACAAGATTTTTCAGGCTCCTAGAGATCCTGACAGAGACTTTTTCTGTCTCTGTTCAAGTCTCCTCATCCATGGTGGAGAATAAGCTGTTGCAGAATGCTTCAGCCCAAGAAAAGATGGAGTAAAGTGCGCTCCAGGATCTAGTATCACAGGTCCATCTGGCTGCTCGTCTTCTGCTTCCAGGATCGTGAAAGTCTGCCCATCTATCAGTGGTTTCCGCAGCTTCTCCATGTCATATCGCAGCTTCTCATCTCCCAGGTGGAGGTCTATTAGACCCTGTCTAACATCAATCACAGCTCCTGCTGTAGCCAAGAATGGTCTTCCAAGTATCAGTGCTTCATCCGGATCGCAGTCATATTTCAGCACAAGGAAGTCTGTTGGAACCAAGTAGTTTCCAACTCTCACTGGTATGTCCTTTAAAAGTCCTTCAGGAACTCGTAGAGACTGATCAGCTAGGACAAGACGGGTACTCGTAGGAGAAAAATCTAGCATCCCCAGCTTCTCTGCCACAGAATAAGGCATCATACTTCCAGCAGCTCCTAAATCACAAAGAGAGCGTCTAAAACTGTCCTCAAAGATAGAACAATCAAGTATAAACACTCCAGGATCAGGTAATTTCTTTGGAATCTTGTTCAGCAGAACATCACTGATGTGTTGGGGAACTATTATCACCCATTCTTTCAGATCTTCATCTAGAGGCAGCATCTTGTTCAAATATCTCTGCACACAGGGATGATAAGGTGGATCATCAGGTGGTGGAATTTCTTCCAAGCCTTCACCACTCTCTTCCAGTTTCTTCAGCTCCTCAATCTCTTGTTTAATTACCTCAGACACCTTGGGATATTGCCTAATGGCTTGTGCATAAATCTCCTCCTGAGTGATCTCAGACACATCAGGGAATAGGCGGGCCAATTCTGCATCAGTTTCATTATCATCCGATAACACTGTCTGTTCACGACCTGCATCGACCGACACAAGGTGTGTGTCGATCGTTGCAATGCGATCATCACAACTTCCACCCGAGAGTTTTTCACTTGATTCCGAGAATTCTGCATCATCTACCAATTCGGCTGTACTTAGCTCAAATTTCTCACCTAGATGAGATCCATCATTAACAAGTACAGACCAGGCTTTAATATGAGTCTCAGCAACTCCTTTTCCTTTCATAGTACCTGAAATCTGATTTACCTGAGTGTCCAGCTGTTTCACATGAGTGCTCAGAGTCTCAAACTTCCCATTGAGGTTTTCATAAACTGCATCCAGCTTCTTGTTATGGTCTACAGAGATCTTGTTCTGGCTCTCCAGTATCTGTTCAAACATTGTTTCCACCCTGGTTTCAAAGGCAGTTGCTGCAGGCGGAGTCTGATAGGATGAAGATCCGTAGGTTCTCTGATTTCCTTGCACATAAGGCTTCTGGAAGTTACTAGTCTGTCCAAAAGAGTTCTGATTGCCTGTGAAGGCACTCTTTTGTCCTTGGTTGAAGAACCGGTTTCCCTGCTGATATCCAAATCTGTTTCCTTGGAAACCAGATCCTCCAACGAAATTCACATCTTCTTCCTGAGTGTCCTCCTCAGTTTGGATCACTTCTACTTCTTGTGCGAAATGGACAGCTTTCTTTTCACCTAGAAGAGAGCAGATTTTATCCATCCTGGATCTCAATTCAGCCATCTCAGAGAGATCAACACTTCCACCGGTTTTCTTTCTCCTCTCGTCCATGGTCTTACAACTGTTGCTGCCAATCAGATTTTCTATCAACTGCTTAGCCTGTGTAGGAGTCCTGGTGTTGAAGTTGGCATTACTGGAATTATCCAGCGCCTGTTGATACGGAAGATCTATTCCTCTGAAGAAAATACCAATCAGCTGAACTTCAGTGAATCCATGATGCGGACAGTCACGCTGATACTGCTTAAATCTGATCCATGCAGTCTTTAAAGGCTCCACAGCTCCTTGGGAGAAAGTGAGTATGTCCTGTCTGGCCTGATCTGATCGTGCATCATCATAGAAATGAAGCAGGAACTCACTCTTTAAAGCTGCCCAAGTGGTGTACTGTCCAGGGACCAGCTGTCTCAGCCACACACTAGCGTCTCCAGCAAGACTGTGTGGAAATAGCTTAAGGAACAGATAGTCCGGGCATACTCCTTCATATTTCATGCCAGTAACTATGTCCTCAAACTTGTCTATGTGATCCATAGGCTGCTCCGATTGGTAACCATGAAAAGCCATCTGTCTCATCAGTTGGTAGTAGATAGTCTTTACCTCAAAATCACTTCTTTCAAAAGCAGGAAGCACTAGAGCTGCTCGGTTTGCGTGAAACTCATCAGGTCTGTTGTAGTCAGCTAATGTCCTTTCATGGACAACCATCCGGCCTTGTGGCTCAACTTCATCAGGGATCACTCGTCCCTCAGCATCAATCCTTTGCCCAGCAGCATTGTAAGGATTGTTCTCTGGATCCCTCAGGATTCCATCAGCATCTGGTATCAAGATTAAGCGTTCTTGTACCATTCTCTCTCTCTTTTCTCTTCTGATCTTTCTTTCTAGACGTCCAAGTTCCTCTAGTCCAAGATTAATCAAGCTCGAGTTCGGATTACTTCTAGTGTTCTGCGTTGGCATAAACTGTCTGTAATCGTCCAGCAACGATCGATGCTTTCAGTGCAACGACCGATTCAATCTCAGAATCGCCTAGTGTCGATCGACGCAAGGTGTGCAACGGTCGACGCAAGGCGAATTTCGTACCTGCGACAGAAAGAAACAGAGAAAAGAATCAGTAAAATCGAAATAAAAAAAAAACGAAAAACAAAAACAAAAACGAAAAATTTCTAGTAAAACCCTAAGTTCGGTCCTAGCGAAGACTCAAAGAGTCCCCGGCAACGGCGCCAAAAACTTGATAGGTTCTAAGTTTTACCCTATTCTAAAACTGCAAGTGCACAGTATAGTCAATGTAGTATATAGGGTTATCGAATCCACAGGGACACTTGGTCTCAAGAGGATCAAACTGTAGGGAATGAATACTAGAAATAAGCAGAGAAAGATTGAAATAAATTGCGAAGCAAGAAAGTAAACAGTAGCAGGAAATCGGTTTGTAAGCAATAAACTAAAAGCGTCAAGCCTAGGGTATTCTCAGGAAATCAGACAAGCAGACAAGTTAATCAGTCAGGATCAAATTAAACTCAGTTCTAGAACTCAAATCACGATAATAGAATTAACCAAATCTCTTTGCGAGAATTCTCTATGCCTAAGTGCAGTAACCCAAATCTCTTTGCAATTACTAACAGATTAAACAAGCATTAAGTTCAAGTTCGATATGTTCACAATTAAACCAAACCAAATCTCTTTGCGAATAATTTAATTGCTCAACCTAAATAGTTCAGATTCCTAAACCCCACTCTCGTGACGTATTTAGCAACCTAAGATCTAGATTCTAATTGATCAGGTTAGAACTAGCATTAAGCACAATTTAGTTTGAAGAACATTCTAATCATATGAATCCTAACTGAATTAAACAAGTCTAGCAAGTCATCAAACCTTAATGAGAAACCCTAAACTCAACTATGGATCTACTCAGACATGATTGATGAAAACATAATCATGGAATAAATAGATTGCATATAAGAAATTAAAATATCAAAGGGGTTCAAAATCTTCTCCAAAATAAATGAATACAAGGAAATAGATCAGCCCCGAAAGCTCTAAAAATCTCTTAGCTCTAAGTATGAAAGCGTATCTAAAATAAAAGCCAAAAACTAGTATATATAGGTATAATCTCGGATGGGGCTTCTGTGTAAATACTGGAAGTATCTTGGGCTTCTTTGCAAATCTTCATAAGTTGGCACGCTGACGCGTAAGGCCCATCTCGCGACTGCATCGACCGATGCACAATGTGTGTCGATCGATGCAATATCAAATAATCGAACAGTGAATAAAGCTCTCGGCCAAAACGTCCCAAAATGCCCAAAATGCTCCATATATCTCCAATTAGCTCCAAACTCGATATAACCTGTAAAAGACTCTAAACGAATACAAAAGACTCTAAAAACACAAGTATATCATGGTATAAAGTGGGTAAAAACCATGATATATCACTAATCGACTATTGAATCGAACCAAACAACAACTGAGTGTCTAATCTATTGAATCAAACCGAATTTATAATCGAAGCTAAACCGAGAACTAAAAGATTTGGTTTGGTTTGGTTCAAAAATCCAAGCCTACATATGGATACCGTAGTACTGTGTTTTCATTTGAGTTTCTGCTCTCCCTATTACTTTTGGAGATATTTCATGACCATGGAGAAAAAATTGATGGGAAAAGAAACTCGAAACTTTACATGAAATAGAAATTTTCTTCTCATTTGGTGGTCAACTATAGTCGAGATTCTTGTCTTCTCGGCTTTGATAATATTGTGAGCTAATGTATTTACTATTCATAGAACTTTTATGTCTATATTAAATATTGGAATCTTATGCATATCTCTGTCTTTAAGATAACTTTTTTTTCCACAGAACTTTTCCACTCTCTCTCAAACTTTCTTTTATAGATTAGTGTTAAATTCCTAATAAGTTTTAACAAAAAAGAATCCTTAATAAAACTTTTAAAACAGACACTTGTTTGTAAAACATTACACCATATCCAATTATGAAAAACACATATTATATGAAAACAATTATTGAATGATGCAATTATCTTCAATAGGTCGTATATATAATATTATCTTATTTCATATTTGTTTATCGTTATTTCAAATATTTTTTTGTTCACTATTTATTTTTGATCATCAAGTTCAATCTCTATTCTTAATTTTCATATAAAATTGCAGTTTAAAATAGCTTACACCAAGTCAATATACATCAAACATTATGATAAGTTTTATTTTCTATGATATTTGTATAGCTTTCGACATGTAGTCATTTAAAATTTTCAAATATCCAGTTTATCTAAATTCCTAATTTAGTTATTTTGAACATACACTAAATTTTATCACATTTTTTTGAAACATGAAAAAAGAAAAAATGGAAAAAATAATTCGGCTATCTTATATTTGATGATAATAGTAATCAAAATAACTTGAGCTTTTTATCTTCACCAACTACATAAATTTTTTTTGTTTATATTAGTTTTGATCCTACTATACTTTTTTTTTAATTTATATATACATATAATTTATTTAATACTTCAAATAAAATTTATCCATAAGCATAACACGTGATAAACATTCTAATTATAATTTAATATCAATAATTCTTTTATTAATTAATGTCAAATAATTTTATTACTAAAAGTTTTATATTATTTTTTATTTTAAATAAATTTTAGGTTTTAATAAATTTATATATTGATATAGTTGATTTAATATTTATAAAATAAGATTATACATGTGCATGAGCTGTGACAGTCATCTAATTAAAATTGAATATCTAACTCAATTTAGAGGTTTGCCATTATTCAAGAACATGTTATGACTATATATTTTAATTGTGTTAATTATATGGCATTTCAATATTTTGTAGTAGGTATTGTTGTTAACTAATATTATATGCAATACTATTTTTTCCTTCTGTTTGAATCATATTCTAGCATTGCCGGTCGAACCAAATTTAACATCTAAAACATACTAAAAGATATACCCCTAATGACATTTGAACATATTATCTATTAGACATACAAAATCTCTCACACTACTATACAAAAGGAACATTTTAGCAGTTAGTGCCCCTAAAATTCTTATAATATTTAGCGTCTAAATCTCTTGATTCATTATTTTTAGTTGAAGGGATCAGTTCTGTATCATATCATTATAATTCCATTTTTCAAAATTTCTTAAAACAATATATATATATATATATATATATATATATATATATATATATATATATATATATATATATATATATATATATATATATATATATATATATATGAAAACACTCGTTAACACACATGTTTTTTGTTTATTTTTTAATTTACTAGATTTTGTAGAACTTTTATATTTAGAATTACATAAAAGCCAGCAAAAATAAAAATCTTTCCAAAATTAATATACATTATTATTTTTGTCTACATACCATTATAAAATTAATCTCTAAGAGCATGTTTAGTAGTGAACCTCACATTGAGGTTCTTAGGATTATTTTAATCATTATTTGGTTTATATTGAATAGTTAAGAACTTTTGTGTGTTTGACATATCCATTAGTGAACCTTTGTTGGGGTTCTTAAATTTTTTTTTTTCAAACATTTAAATTTCTTCCGCTAGACTCACCGACTCTTTCAACCTGTTTTTACCTTCCAATTTACTTCTTTCAGAAATAGAACGATGCTTCGTTGAGAGCGGTTTCACGCCCTTGTAAGGTTGGTTTCTTGGACTTGTTTCCTCCTTGGGATTCAGTTTCTCAGTGGAGTTTTGAATAACAATGTAGTGATGGTGTTCTTGTCGAGCGGCAGATTCCTCTTGATTTCCAGGTTCTTTGAATAAGTTGAATTGGGAAAAACCGGTCACTACCGCATCTTGAACCCAAGATGCTGCATTTTTATTAGCTGCTGTTCTACATGAGCCATTGTTTCGGTTGTGAGTAAGCAACATATGGATTGATGTGCCTGTTTTTTGTGTGATGTGGTAGATGTCCAAGAATTGGTGCACAACTTGTCCCGCGGATAAATGTTTAGAAGAATCACATAGTTCAGCAAAGGACCTGAAGTAACAAAGTCATATTATTGAATGACTCGCAGACTTGTGTAATGAAACTAACAGAAGCTGGTTTAGTGATAGAGAAAACATACTGCAAACTAAATAGAAGAGACTCCATGGAAGACGCTTCCTCTAGTGCGTTAACTGCGGCCGAAACTGCTACTTGTCTATGTGATGAAACTTCCTGAAATGAAAGCTTGAAACACATTGAGTATACTCATTCTCAGAGCTTTAGAACTTGAAGATTGGTCTAAAAGACCGTACCTTTCCAAGCAAACACATTGAGTATATTCATTCTCAGGCTTGACCACATTTCTGTTTCTTAAGGCAGGGTTTTCGCAGTTAAGGTGCTTTAATGGGGACTCATTCTTTGGCAGATTCTTATCAGTCAATCCCTGGAAGAACATCAAAATATAATGAATCAATAATGATTAACCACTCAAACACAACTTCCACAAATCCAAAAATAACACACACAAAAAATGGGAACAACAAAGTTCGATTCACAAAACAGAGGAAAGATGTACCAATTTGGGTTTGAGACGTGGGGAAGAAAGAAGCAATGAGGAATCACGGCGGCGAGTCACCGGAGGAGTGTGATCCCAACAACTCCTTCTCGCGGAATCCAAGCTCAATCTCCTCATCTCACCTAGATTCCTCATCTTCTTCGTCTGCGACACAGACACCTGAGTAAAATCAATAAGCAAATCGCTAGAGACGAGATCGCTAGGGTTTCCAACGCACATCCGCCGCTTAGGAACTAGCTTCAATCCACGGATTACCGGAACAGGACAACCTTTCTCGATGTGTAAACCGCCGCGGATGTAAACAAACTGCCCTAGTTGTATTTCATCGGAGCGTATCAGATCGGTGTCATCGCCGGAGGGAACGGCGACGTAAGCGGCGTGGAGAGAGTCAGAGACTTTGACCAATGCTGCTCTGCCACGTGTTAAGAACTCGTCTCTTACGAGTCCTTAGTTAAGAGACGACTCTTAGTTATTAATCGATATTTCGATTAATTTAAATGATCCTAGCATATGAACCCGAGCCCATGAACCCGTGTGAACCGCTGATACACATGCTCTAATATGGTTATTTATCCAGGTATTTTGTCAATTTTCATAAAATAGGTTAACTTATACATTTGTCAATTTTCAGAAAATAGGCTATTTGGTTTAAAAAATAAAATCTTGTAATGGATTATTTTCTTGTTTTTTATTTGTTGTCTAAATCCTTTTATACATCACCAGCTGTATATATGTCAAATACAATAATAATATATATTTACATAATTTTCCTCATAGTTGATACTTGCAGTCTATGCTTATAGTTGTGCCTTAAATTGTCATTATACTTTCAATGTCTCCAGATTCTGTTTATGGTAACTCATTTAACCATATCTTCTTGATGATCCATTAATCATATATGGACAAGAGTTAAAGAGAAAGAGAGCCTTGGTTTTAACTAAGCTTAGCCTAATGTTTATGGTGTGTAGAAAGATATTCAGATTTTATCAATACACAACTTTTGACACGTTGCATGTTTTCATAATCTCACTCTTCTAAAACCCGAAACGTATCTTTCTTCAATTTTTACACCCCTATAATTTATATAAATAGACACTCCACAACACCAAAAAATCATAGAGAAAACCAAGTAGATCCAGAGAGAAATGGATTACTCGAGTGTTTTTGTGATAGGAGACAATCCAGTGAATGAAGAGAAGCCGCCAGCACGAGTGTGTCCAAGGTGTAACTCAGACAATACCAAGTTCTGTTACTACAACAACTACAGGGTGTCTCAGACGCGCTATTTATGTAAGAACTGTCATAGATACTGGACTCATGGTGGGGCTTTAAGGAACATACCGATTGGTGGAAGCAGCCGGAAATCCAAGCGTACAAAGGTGGACCAACCTTCTGTTTCTGGTGAGACTGAACAATTCAATAATCACCAACCTTTCTTACATGTTCAAGAAACCAACGATTTTGCTAGATATTCTGGTGGTTCTTCCTCTTCTTCTGCTGCTCTTGTTGTTGAGAACCATTTCAGTTCTTTAGCTGAGATTCATGGTGATATAGTAACAAATGTGCCTCCAGTTGGAAGCTTTCCACCAATGGAAGCCTTAGATATCTCTGATTACGATGTTGGATCCAACGATTTGATTGGTAATCCTTTGATAAACCAATCAACTAGTGGATCTGCTGTTGTGAATGATTATAACTGTTACCTCGTAAATCAAGAGGATCAAAACATGTGGAACCAGAGCTTCAACAAAACTATGAACATTGATCACAATGCCAGCAAGAGTGGAAGCAGAGGATACATCTTCAGGCACTGATAAAGTAAATGGAATCAGAAACAAGGTCTATTTAGATCACTCCTATCATTTGAAGAAGCTTGGTCCGTAATTATTAACCGTTTTAAGCTAATAATGTTTCAGTTTTCTCTTTATTCTTCCTTTCAATTTATACTAGGTGATCGCACATGCTATTATGTTGTTAATTAATTTATGTGTATTTCTCGATTATTGTCAAGATAAAAGTTGACATAACCTTTTCTATATCGAGATGGTATAAGATTTAATTCATAATTTTATATGCATATCTATATCCGAATTATTATATTCGAATCGGATCCATAAAAGAATAAGTATATACTGATACGAAAATATTATAGCATTGTATGTATGGAAAAACTAAAAGCAGTATATAAACATTCGGTTTTTGTTGGACATATTTTTTGTTTAATATTTGTATATTTAAGAATGTAAAGCTTATTTAAACCACATTTTCTTGAACCAATGATTGTGCTCCGTGTACACAGAATGTCCTGTCGCTTTAAATAAAGATTGACATGTGTGAGGTTCTCTTCGATAACCATCATCTCTTCTGCTTTAAATATAGCATATACTATCATCACTCTTCACCATACTCACTTCTTCCATTCCCTCGGTTATACCAAAACTTCCATTTGTTTTTGGCTTTTATCTTTATTCCTAAATTATACATGCAAATATTTTCATCGTTTTTCTTCTATTTGAATCTGTGGCGACCTCCGGAGTCATGCATGATCGAGTTTGTTGATGAACTTATGGTTTTTTGGTAAGGGGTAACTCATTGTCCCAATGGTTCCTTCCGTTTGTCGCCCTTCCAAACTTAAGGGTGTCGCTCATATCCTTCATTTGGATCGATATGATGCGTCGTTAATTTCAGTAACATGTTGTGGTCCGCTATTCCGAGATCCGTTGTTTTCCGCGTAAGTGACTACCTGCTTTAATATTTTTGTTTTTGATATTCGTAAATAAGAACCCTGATTTATATTTATTTATTTTTATTTAGAGCAGCCGATTGCACCAAATCGGAGTGGACCTGTCCCGGAAGACGTGGAACAAATTGCTCTTTTGGCAAGCTGTTAAGAGAAACTCGGTTGGTCGCTAGATGGCCGTTTTGGAATCGTTGCCACGATGATTCAGAATTCTTTTTACCCCATGAAGATCCTCTGACCGATTTTTATTTCATCACTGTTCCCATTTGTGCCGCTTATTATCAGGGAAACGTCTTGCGAGCTCGACAGACAAAATTGTCTTTCAAGAAAGGCCAGTCGGCGGCGAGATGATTGTTTGAGATCGATTCCTCAGAGTTCCTTAATTCTAAGGAGAACGTTAGTTTCGGTGTTGATCTCAAAACAATTTCTATCTCATAGACGTCTGACTGGGAAAAGACTACAAATCGTCCGTCCAGAAAGCGGTTCGGTTTCTGGCGGAAAGAAACCGATATCACAAGTCAAGCTTCAGTTTGGTCGAACTTGTTTGAAGAAACTATTTTATGTTTAGAATATTGAGTGGTCTGATTTGTAATATCAGTTGTTTTGGGATAAATAAAACGCAGAAAAATAGCTAAGCAATTTATAAACGAAGGATAATAGTTAAGAAATTTATTAATTTTCCTTGTAATGTTAATTTTTGCGGATGAATAAAACAGATGACAATAGCTAAGAATATTCTTAACAAACCGCTTAATTTACTTAGCAAATAATTTGATCTAAAAAAAGATATTGTATATGTAACTATAAATTTTAGAATATTAAATATTCTTGTTAATAATTGCTCTCTTCATTCCTTGAACATGGACATCTTGAGGATCTATAAATATTCTGGACGAATGAGCTTGTTCACAAATGTACTCGCCTATGCACGAATGTCAACATATATAAACCAGAGTTATGTAGGCTTCTATTCTTTTGGTATCCTTTTAAAATTTTGTTATGATAATTTATAAAGTAATTACCTTCATGCAAGCTAAGAATCCCAAATTATATGACACAGATTACTGGATAATCATGGTTGCACTTAGACCATTTGATCAAAAAATCGGTAGCAAAATCACATGCATACGTATCAGTCAATTTGCACGGTAAAATATCCCCTCTGCAATCAAAGTAATGACATAGAGGTTATAATATAATACATGAATCACACCATTAAATTATTGTATATTCTATAAAAAAAAATCAAATAAGCACTTATGTATCTAACCTGCTATCCATCAAATCAAAATGTTTATTTTCCAAGCGAAACCTGATGGAAGGTACCATCGCTGCAGAGCACCAACATTAATAACTCTTCCGAAGACATCTAACCAAAAATGGAAGAAAAAAAAATTCAAATTCGGAACGAATTAATCTAGCAATGATATATTTAAAAAAAAAAATTATAAACATACTTACCAAGACTTGTATTAATTTTATGCTCGACGCCGTGAAAATTTTAGTGAATGGGACAAAATGAAAGAAAAAACTATCAACCCCCACCGACAGCCCTCTCCAGGGATGTTTGCTTAGTAAACAAAATTTCCCGAGGATGAGATGTTTCGCGAAGATAATTCGTACAAAAACGAACATTAAACGTTTGAATGATAAGTTTAGTATCCTCAATAATAATTCGTTTCCAAGATGGTTGCCATAATTTCTTAGGAATTATTGCATGAATTTTAGAACCCTGCGAGGAAATTGTATAAGAATAAAGTGACCTTATACAAATATAGCATGAACTGACTTCTAAGAGCTGAAAATATATTAGTAATCGATATCTGAACACTAACCCGTTCATCTACCAATATGAGATCAATTGTTGGAACGGATGGGGAAATAAATTTTCTCCACTTTCTAAGAATTCGAGCTTTGATTCGCCATTTAGCTAAAACACACTGTAATTCCAAAATATTTGTTAATTCTCTGTTATCAATAAAAAAATCGTACCTTCTGAATCCATGATATCATAGTTGCGATTTGCAATCTACAAATTATATATACATAGATTTTCACTGATTTAGTTCTAAGTTAGTAAAGTAGAATATTAATATACTATGGAACATTTCCTCATCTATAACAAATGCTTTTTGGTTTTTAGAAGGATGTATAACAGAATATCTGATATAAGAATGTCTGTTGAGAAATTTTAGAAATAAAAATTTTAAGTAAATATCAAGGTATCTAAATTAAAATCTAGATCCGTAACTGTACATATATTCTAGGCGATACTAATGAGTATAGAAGTTTGATATATATTAATTGATTAATATGTACTATTACTTGTGCATACGTGAATGATATTTATACATATATCGTTAGACTGTTATCGTCATGTATTATTTTAAAAACAACATTAAGAACATGTAACATCTACAGTTGGTTATTCAATGGCCCCGGTTATGAATAAGTTGGTATGTGCGATATTTTGTTGTATAGTTTTGTATGAGAATTTGTATAATCAAATAAAATGGAAAAACATTTAATAATAAAAATAAAATAAAATAGTCGTGACATAAAAATAAAATATAAATCAACGAACTAACTATGGCAAATCATTCACTTCTCGAATAATGATCTTAATAATGGTTCTAAATTCTTCAGAGATGCCACTTGTACCTTCCATTGATCGGAAAAACAATTAATCAGAGATTTATATCCAAATGATTAATATTATGTAGGAATGATTTAATTTAAAACTTACATAAAATAGTCCCACTTCTTAATGGCCGGAATATCATTGTCAATAAGCACTTCAGTTATTTCATCAACAGATGTGACAAACTTTTTACCTATGTTTAAAGTGTATAACTAAAAACAATTAGAGGTGAGTTAATAGTAATTAAAACTTATAGTACATAATAATGCCAGAGATTAGGTAAAAAAAATATGGGTAGTCGTCAATATTACAGAAACGCATAACACAACACTGAATAGAATCAGGTCCAGGTTTGATTGCCTTGTACAATTACTTTGCATAGTTACCAAATAGAACGCATGAAATGACATTGCCATTGCACATAAAACAACCAAGACATTTGTCTAATATATACACTCATACAAAGGCTATCTCATATATTTAGCGATTATGCACAATAGTGACACAAATAGTAGGGTTGACCTTTTGAAAGGATAATTCTTTCAATGGAACGAAATTCACCATTAAGAAGATATATATCCCACAAATCTCTAAGCAATAGGTTTGTTTTTTTTTCTTTGGGAGAGGATGAAATGCTCATTAGGGTATCCTAAAATTGTATATATAAAAGATTATAGAGGGCAGTAGGGTTTTCGGCAAAATTACCGTCTAGAAATTACCTAATAAAATTGGAAAGCAAGAAATATTAATGTATATATTACTTATTTTAATTTCTTACATGTGATATTAACGAAAGATCTGAAGCAGTTTTGTTATGTTAAAATATTGTATCAATAGTTGTGATCTGGGATATTTAACTTGAATCAGTTTAGATAATCGATCTTATATCTAACTGATTTAAACATTTTCATTTATTAAAGATGATATAAAATATCTAGTTCACTTTTTTATTTTGAATATCTTAAATGAGTTAACTTGATTTGTCAAGTCACATTTCATTTTTATTCTTTTGCAAAAACATCGCAACACTTTATGGGAAGTTGAGTCTATTTCGTAGGTGATGATTACCTATGCAATTGGGAATCAAAAAAATCTCCTAAGAAATCATAGAAATATATCCAAACTTAAAAACAAATCTTATTTTAAAATAACATAATTTTTAGCTTAGTTTAAAACAGGATTCCATCATTGGAAATATTAGAGAGTTTAAGAAATGGTGGAGGAGAGCATTAGGACTGGAGTAGTAGCATTTTGCCAGAAAAGCTGAAGTATGACTCTCTGCTTCGCCCTGACATTATTTGCTGTCAGAAATTCTCTTAAGCCGACAGCCAAACGAATACGTCTCCTATTAGTATCCGAATAAAATGCGAGCTCAACAGACCATTTCTGTCCATCATCATTGACCATCAAAATGGTTTTGCCAGCAAACGTCCACAAATCGTTTGCATCGACAAAGAATTTAGGAAGATACTATAAAATGAATACATATGAATCCTGTAACAATATTTAAAACATTGGTACAAAGTAATAACTTACGATTCTGCTTCACTTTATGCCGTCACTCGTGACGTTTTAGGTAACAAACTTGTCATTAGCTCCTTCAAAAATCATCTCGATTAATAGTCAAAACATTAGAAATCATCAGTTATTGTCAGGAAAATAAGTGGAAAAACACTTACTCGTGCTACCTTCTCCAGTCTCCATTGGAGGTGATGTGTTTCCTTAAAAAAAACTCGATTATTATTGAAAACATCAGAAATCATCTGAAATTGACTGGAAAATAAGTAGAAAAACACTTACTCGTGATACCTTCTCCAGTCTCCCTTGTAGGTGCTGTATTTATTTCAAAAATAAGCTAGTTTATTAGTCAAAACATTAGAAATCATCATTAATTTTATGGAAAATAAGTGGAAAAAAACTTACTCGTGATACCTTCTCCAATCTGCATTAATTATGATGTATTTTGATATGTGATCTCACAAGCGTTTGATCCACACTGTGTACCATATGGAAATCAGCACCTCCACGATACTCGAAAACCAGAAGATCTAACTCATCTAATGCATGATCTCGGAAGAACCGTTTCCAACCATGTTTGATCCTATTACCAATTTGTTTGATAGGGAACTCTTCTCGCCTTAAATCAAATGTGAGTACACCGGTTGTAACATTTGTTTTTCCTAGTATAAAGCTATTAAAGAACTTTTCCGGTATAGTATGCAACACAAGTTTAAACAATTATTGCCAGAAATAAAATCAACTTAAAAATAAGCCTTTATGAGATTGTCATACTAAGATTACATACCAAACTCCTTCTACACTTGCGTGGAAGCATAACCACGAAAAATAGTGGGTGTTTCATCCTAAGATTTATTGGCTGCAAGTTTTAATAAGTAAGTCTAAACACAAAATAATTACATGCGTGTATTAAAATAGATGAGTTGAAGGAACAATATTCAAGCATAAGAATAGATGACTTGTTGAAAGACGGCACCATCGGTTTATCTCAAAATAAAACTTAAATTCTAAGAAGACAAACCCTAATTCTAAACATCGTTCTAATGCAAAATTATGGGTTACCTTGTTGGATCAAATCTTGAGTAACCACGAATATCTTACTATCACTCGTTAGATTGCAACGCCAAGATTGAAAAAGTTTATTTCAATCGCCACGGCACTTTACCGTTTTTTTGCTAATTTCAGAATGAGAAATAAACATAGATCGTTTCAACTTCATTCATATTACAGTGGGTCATAATTAATCTGGGCTTTAATTAATATTTTAGTATTTTAATAAATTGGCCCAAATGAAATCTTAGATTATAAAAAAACAAATACTTCTCTACAACTAAGACTTCTCTATTTAGGTTAAGTTTTAATAATTATCGATAGAAGTAAAAGTCAAAAATTAGATGTAATAATGATGAATTCAGTAAGAAATATAACAAAACATGTAATCAAATCATATTAAAATAATATCAATAATATAATAATGTCTTTATTAAAGACCCAACAAATCATAAACTAAGGAAATCCAAGAGAAGAACAAGAAAAAAACCAAACACATTAAAAAAGAGAAGAAGGATTGCATGTAAAGACCAAGGTAAGGTAATCATTCACTATCCTCCTCGTCAAAAATCACTATCGATCATTTCATGTTTCGTGCTATTTGGGCATTTGTTCGTAACCGAATGAGCCTAAAGGCTTCAGTCGAACTCACTTGTATAGTCACGAAACGGACTCATAATTATGGACCTTCAATTTGTTAGTTTATGGGGCGGATTTCCAATCTTATTTGTAAAAATGTTTTTATGAAATTTAACATTTATTCGAAAAACATGTATTCCATGAACGCACATACTGGCATCCATTGTACTTTCTCTCTTAGTAAATCACTACCAAATAATTAATTCAGTTTTATCTCTTAGTAAATGACTAATAAATCCACATTTAAAGTTAATTAGCTAAGTGTTTTGTCGATTTCGAAAATGGGGATTTCATATTATTGTCTAATAACTTTTTGTTATATTAGGTATTAAATTCAACTTAACATTTTCAACTTTTATTCCAATATATATTTATGGATGGAAAATCTTGTGAAGATTTTTATTTGAAAATTTTATCTTACGCGCCAATGAGAGTGCGCGTGAGCTTACACGCTCATAGATCCTCTCTTTCATAGAAAACACCTATACGTTATGGCTGTTTTACCTTGGCATTATACTCTCAATGTCCCTAGATATTCCTTTTATGTTTATATGACTTGACTCATTTAATCATATCTTCTCGATTCTGTAATTTTCATATGCAACCAAGAATTAGGAGTAAGTGAGCCTTTGTTTTGTCTAAAAGTTTAGCCTAAGGTTTATTGTGTGAAGATAGATTTTCAGATTTTGTTAAAATATAATTTCTGACACGTTTTGCTCGTAATCTCAGTCTTTTAAAAACGAAATGTATTTCTTCTTCTATTTCCACGTCCTAAGAGCCTATATAAGAACCCCATCCCCAACACCAAATATCATAACGAAAACAACAACAAAACCAAGTATAGCTCTTGAGAGAAATGGATAACTCGAATGTTTTGGTGAGGGGAAACCATCAAGTGAATGAAGAGAAACCTCCACCACGAGTGTGTCCAAGGTGTCACTCAAACAACACCAAGTTATGTTACTACAACAACTATAGCGCGTCTCAACCTCGTTACAACTGCAAAAACTGTCGTCGATACTGGACTCATGGTGGAGCTTTGAGAAACATACCAATTGGTGGAAGTGGCCATAAAATCAAGCGTGCAAGGATAGATCAACCATCTGCTGCTCAGGTGGTTTCTGTTGAGACCCAGCAGGTGAATCATCACCAACCTTTCTTACATGTCCAAGAAACCAACGAGTTTCTCGGATCTTTTGGTGGTTCTTCTTCTTCTCTTGCTGTTGGGAACCAGTTCAGTCCTTTTCCTGATGTTCGTGGTGATATGGTGCTTCCAATTCGAAGTATTCCACCTATGGATTTCTCTAATGGATCGTTTCCCCCAAGGTTATTACGATGTTGGATCCAATGATTTGGTTGGTAATCCTTTGATTAACCAATCAATTGGTGGACATGTTAATAACTATGACGGTTATCGCCTGAACCAAGAGCATCCAAACAAGCGGAACCAGAGCTTCAACAACACCAGCACTAATGGAAACAGAGGATATCCATGCACTGATCTCATGATCAAGAAGAAGAAGAACAACAACAACAAAGTCAGAAACAAGTGTGTGTTCATATCCTCCTCTCTTGTGGAGAAGCATGGTCCTTGAATCATAACCGCTTTACCCGTCTTCTCTTTTTCTTTTCTTAAGCTAATAATGTTTCAGTTTTTCGTTTATGTTTTCTGTTTGGTCGTCTTGTTTTTAAGTTTTAAAAGTTTTAGTTAGTTCGCATTTTTATAATCAATCAATCAATCAATATACTAATAGAGTTAAGGTTTCTCAAGGTGTTGACACCTCAGCTCTCTTAAGCTTTCTGGTTTTGACACATCAATAAATGAAAAAACCTATCTATCCGATCAGATTATAACATTCCTCCGCATATGATATGAGTCATCGTTGTTCTGTCGTGGAGCTCGACGGAGAGGCATAAATGGCGCTGTGAGCTGCGATTCGTCGTCTCCTGAGGGTTTCGTTGCAAACCCTAACGGCGAGAGGATCGAATCGGTGTCAGATTTGTCTCCTTGATTCGATATGTCTTTCGTCTTCCCATGATGATTGTCTCGGCATGTTCCCCGATCTCTGGGTTTCCCGTCTTCAACTGCAGATCCTCTTCGAACCCATGACCAGAGCCAGCATCGGGATCTCTTGATCCGGACGAAATCGCACCACCTTATATGCCTCCGAGGAAGGTATGATCAGAATTTTTTGTTGGTCTTATGATTTAGATGAAGAATTGAAGTGATCTTGATTTGGTTTTGTATCGTGCAGGATTTGACGATATCGAATGTAACTTCTCGACTCTTTAGTGACCGATTGGTTATGAAGAATCTATCTCAATCTCTTCGGGTCGTGGATGGCCTTTCTCTGATTACTTCATTAAGGTTTTATATTTTGTTTGTTTCAATCGTTTTGTCTGAAATTTGATCGTGATTGTGTTTGGTTATTGCTCATAATAGTTGAATTACAAATACATGATACTGTGAATGTGTTTTCATTCGTGACTTGAAAAACTTAGATTTTTACATTTCAAGGATCCAGTTTTTGGGGAATGTAGTGTTAGTTATATTGTAGATCTGGTTCATGTCAAATAACCTCTCTGTTTGTTTTCCTGTTTGTTAATAGAATGATCTATGGTGTATATATTGGCTTACTTAAGGTTCAAATTGTCTGCTTCCATAAATGTTAGCCTTTTTTAGTATTCCATTACCTGACCAGCCTCTGTGTTTTCTTTTCAATGTAGGTGTACAACATCAATCAGTGGAGACGGAGATGACTTCAAATGCTGCGCTGATATCTAATGAAGGTTCTCAAGTATGGATTCTCAGCCAGTTCTGATACGAAACTGGTACCGCAGAGACTGTAGGTGAAGAGGTGATCACTCTCTCCAGTAGATTCAGACATGTTGTTAATATTATGTTCTGTGCTTAGAAATATTTTTGTCTGATTCATATTTGTAATTTAGACATTATTGTTTGGATTAGTGTATCTTCTAGAAAAGGAGCAAGATGACGTTGTTTATCAGATCATTGATAAGGGACGTAGCTGGTTTTGCTCCATACGAGAAGAGACAAGAGGGCTCTTAAAGTTGCCAATAGGACGTTGGATACTCACAAGAGAGCCAAAATGAAGAGAGAGAGGAGATGTCTGGTGTTCTCTGCAGACAAGTATTAAAATGGGTAAGATATGACAGTTAACAAATATGTATGAATACGGATGTGGTTTAAGTTCTTGATAAGTGTTAATATTTCATCTATGTTTGTCAAATAAAATGGAAGCATAGATATTTGGTGCTTATGTCATTAAGGAAATGAAATATCTATGGTCCTTAAGCAATTTAATGGTCTCTGATACGATAACACATGTTGTATGCATTTATTTTTCAAAAAAATACATCTTATTCAGCATATATAGAACCAAGATTACAGCATACATTATATAATATATGTTCACGGAAGAACATTTGGTTCTTTCAACCTTTTATTCATTGGACTCGGCCCAATTCTCTCTCGGGCCCGAGTACCGAGGTAAAAGGGGTTCGCCCTAAATTTCTCAAGCCGCCGCCGTCTCGTTCTCGTTTTCGTTCTCCGATCTGCGCTCTTCTCCGGCGCCGGCGCCGGACTGGTCCTTCGTCTTCTTTTATTTTTGATTCCTCGTTCTTGTTTCTTTGAGGTTCTGTTGGTGTTGGAGATCGACGGCGGTTGTTTCTTTTCGGTGTCCTCTGGGCTTGAAGGCGCATCCACCGCGGTGTCGCGGCGGCTGCGGTCGAGGTGAGGCGTGCCGGATTCTTTGGTGGTGTCTCAGTCTCTTCCTTCTCCTCCTCTACCGAGTTCTGGCTTCCTCCGTCTTTTCCCGGAGTTTTTCTCTCTCCAGCGTCTCCTCTCGGCGTGTCCTGCTTCGACGGTCACGTGCTCGATGGTGTTAACGACGGCGGCGCTCTGCCTTCCTTCGTTACAGGCCTTCTGCTCTTCTTGGCAGATGGTTGGTGAAGACTGTTCCGTCCTCCGTAGATCTCGGCTCCGGTGTTATGGACTTTGAGGACGGGTCCGTGTTCGGGTTGGGCTTTCGGTGGTGGTATTTGTCTTGTGGCTCACCTATTCGAGGTGGCTCACGTTATCAGGTAAGCTTGGATCCACTAGCGGAGTTTCTCAGCTGTGGTTCAGACGGGTGGCTCGCCGGCTCCTCCGCCCTCTCAGGCGTTGTCTCCGGTGCCGTCCTCCGCAGGGTGACCTGAGTTTCTTTCGGCAGTGTTTAGTCATTACTTTGAGCAGGTTGGACGATTTTGTTTGTGTTTGTTCTCGGGTTAGCTCCGGTACAACCGGTGTTGTTGGTGGGACGGAACAAAACTTGAGATGTAGAGGCGTCGGGTTCTTATGACGGTTAATATGTATCTGTGGGGGCTGGTTTTTGAGAGAGTTGTTCGATCGGAAATGGTAATTGGAGGTGACATTTCGATGGCCCGCTTGGGCTCCCTTGTCGACAGGTGCATGTTAGTCCGTCATGAATCTCAGAGATCTCGTTAGTTTACGGAGAAGCTATAGGTATCTCTCTCACGAGGTTTGAAGGCTGGTCTTAGGAGAATGCTCGTGGCAACAAAGATGTGAACTCTAGTTCTTATGAACTATAGCAATAACGGGGTGGTCGATGATTTATTGTCTGATTGCTGCTCTCTTGTCTAGTTTCGTTTCGGTTTTAATTCTTTTGCTCGAGACAACCATTAGCTTGTCGTTTCTCTCGTTTCAGGTTGTGGCGTTTTTCTTGTAGTTTTTATTTTCTTTTTTCTGTATTCTTCGTGTTCTCTGTATTTCTGTCAAAAATTAAAAACGGTAATAAAATTTAACATTTTTACCAAAAAAAAAAAAACCTTTTATTCATTTCGTTCTTTATATCCGTTTAAGGGACAGACATGTTATTCCAAACTTCTTTGTGTAAATTTTTGGTAGATACATCTTAAATATTTCAATTCATTGTGATACTTATTGTAAGGTCAAAGTTTACCATGAAATATTATATCGTGTAAATAATGATTACATTTATGTTTTTAAAACATAAGCTTTTGTATTAAAGTACGTGTGAATCCCCAGTCATATGAAAATGTGAAAATTTGTGAATCATCAGTTATGTTTTAAAAACGTAAGCTTTTGTCTCATTTGAATAAATATGAAAATCAAATCCTAATATTTTCTATTTGGATCCAGAAACAAAGCTTATTGGAAGTTACACACACCATAAGACTTAATTACTTCAAATATGTATGCGAAAATTTGGATTCGAATATAACTGATCATAATCTAATATACATAAAAGACAAGTAATGAGAGAGAAAAAGTCAGCAATCTTCCAATCAGAACAAAGGATTATGCCAGCGTGTCAAGCATTTTGGTCACTATTCCAAAATTTTTTTTTATGACTATTCATTCAATTTTTTTTTTGTCTCTCTCCATCTCTCTCGAAAAAACTGTCGGCAGTTCTCTCCAAAAAATCATCGCCATCATCGTCGCATGCAGATCTCCTTCTCTCATCTTTTCCTGGTCGCCTGTGTTCGATTTCCAGTCCCCTGTGTTCGATTTCCAGTCATCTGATTCAGGTTCGTTGTCAACTATCTGTCTATTCTCTTCGTCGATTTTGAAAACCCTAACCCCTCTTTTTTGATTGTTGCAGCTTTGAATCCGGTTGAAGAAGATCATATTATGGTTCGTTAATAATTTCCCTACCTTATTTCCTGTCGATTTATCCTCTTAACTAAGTCTATTGATCATTTTACCTTTTGATTATCTCTGATGCAGATCCGGACTATCACCCTTAAGACCATCAAGATGAACATGTTCAAGCCGTTTCCCGTTTTCGAGCTTTATATCAAGGTATGTTCTTCGAATATTTTCATTTAGAGTTCTACAACTCCGATTGAATTTCTATCTATCTCATCTCTCACTAAAATTGTCAATTTTTCATATGTGCCTGCAAATATTTTTCCTGAGAATAACAGTAACTTTTCATATGGTTCTGATATAGATTATTCCTTCATCTTTAAGGGTAGGATTTTGCTCGCTGCTGCTAGGCCTTCATGGCTTTACAGGTACTACTGGCCAATATATTATTTTCGTTGATTTTTGTTGGTTAGGGTGGTGTGGTTCTTTCGTTCGATTCAATGAGATTATAAGCTCTTAATTAAGCCTGGATGAATGTAGAAATCTTTGTTTTGTTTGTCAGGTGAGGGATTCAACAAAATTGTTGGAAGTCTTATATTACATGGCACCAGAAGTACTTCACCGGAGTTATGGACCTGAGGTTTGTAGTCTTAATTTCTTTCTTTGTTCTTCGACAATAATAGTGTTGTACGGCTATGAGATGATAGATTTTAGTTTCAATGGATAAATAGAATGATATACTGCAGAACAACTAGATCCATCATTAAATGAGTATGGGTCCGAGCGTTATCAAATTAGATTGTTCAAACCTCTTTCGAAGATTTATTTGGTTATCTCCTGATTCTTCTTACAGTTTCATTTTCCTGTAAAGGGACTGAGCAAGGGGTGGCTAAGGCGATTATTGTGTCAGTACTCCTGCAACAGAAAGCCATTTTTGGGGTCAGGTTCGAGCATCTTTCTATGTCTCTGCGTTTCAAAAACCTATTACTCATGGAGCAAAAAAAAAAAAACTTGACTTCTATTTGCAGGGTGATGAGGATATCGTACCGATAGCTCACCATGACGTGGAGTTAGTGCCTATACATGTGGAGGCAAATAACATTCACAAAGAAGCACACAAACCCAATGAGAATCAAACGGAGTCATATCAAACCGAGAAAAGTATCAATGTCGTTTAACATCTATTCGTTGGGCCAAATAAGGAATCTTCAGCACCTCTTCCTTTGGACGTCTGCTCTCTTACCTTTTTGAAGATTCTGGAAGATATACAAGCCAAAAATATGTTAAGAGACCAGAAGGAGCAAGTATTTTCGCATTAAAGGAACTTCCCGAAAACAGCCTCAACTATTCGCATTGCTTACATTTTTTGGGTGGTATCAGTGGTTTACTACAAGAAATATATCCATGGGAAAGCTATAAGTGATTTCATAGGAAGAAGTTTATCCATGAAACTCTCATATATCAGACACTCACACAATACATTTCTTTGTCTAATGTAGGCTCATGATATTGTCCAATGTCTCAATGTTGCATCTCTACTAGCGTGGTCATTTGTATCACACTTTCTGAAGCTAATGATTCAACTATCATCTCAAGTAAGTTTTAGAACTACTTATCTTCCATGGCGCTACTTGAAATATTTTTCATTGATCACTGTAACATCTTCTTGGATTTTCTGCTCCTCAGGGATTAAAATTGTTGAGCTTATATTGGTATTTGGCGAGGGCTGTACCAATAGTAGTGGAGGTGGCAGAGAAGTCAATGAAGACGGAGAAGGTGGGATATGTGTATTGTCTTCTACAACATCAGGAACATGTGGCTTCAGACGACCATAGATCACTGTAACATCTTCTGGAATTTTCTGAAGGCCAGGGATCAAAACTGTAAAACTTCCATTGGTATTTGACGAGAGAGGTGGTAGTGGTGGAGAAGGTAGAGAAGTCTGGATAGGTCTATGGTCTTCTACAACATCAAGAACATGTGGCTTTAGATGATCAGGAATCTCCGTAACATCTTCTGGAATTTTCTGTGGGTCAGGGATTAAAGTTGTTAAACTTCCATCAGTATGTGGGGGAGGCGGTGGAAGTAGCAGTGGCGGAGAAGGCATGATAGGTCTATCATCAGCTACAACATTAGGAACATGGGGCTTTAGACAATCTTGAATCTCTGTGACATCTTCTGGAAAAAAAGAGTTAAGAAATTGTTAAACTTTCATTGGTATGTAGTAAAAATACTGGCAATGACGGTGGTGAGGAAAGCATACCTCGCAGGATCGGTCTAATGTCTTTCACAACATCAGGAACATGTGGCTTCAGACGACCATGAATATCTGTAACATCTTGAATGTTCTGCTGCTCAGGGATTAAATTTGTTAAACTTACATTGGTATGTGGTGGTGGTGGAGGCAGTGGAATAGGTTGAATAAGCGATGGCGAAGAAGGCAAAGAAGGCTGGGTATGTCTATCTTCTTCAAAAACATCAGTTTCATTTGATTTCAGACAACTATGGATCACTGTAACATCTTCTTGAGTTTTCTGCTGGTCTGGGATTAAAATTGTTGAGCCTATATTGGTATGTGGCGAGGGCTGTAGCAGTGGTAGTGGCGGTGGTAGAGAAGGCAAAGAAGACGGAGTAGGTGGGATAGGTGTATCATCTTCTACAACATCAGTAACATGTGGCTTTAGACGACCATGGGTCTCTGTTACATCTTCTGGAATTTTCTGCATGCCAGGGATTAATATTGTTAAACTTCCATTAGTATTTGGTCGGAGAGGTGGTAGTGGTAGTGGTGAAGAAGGTGGAGAAGTTTGGATAGGTCTATCGTCTTCTACAACATCAAGAACATGTGGCTTTAGATGTCCTTGAACCTCCGTAACATCTTCTGAAAGTTTATGTGGGATTAAAGTTTTTAAACTTCCATCAGTATGTGGGGGTGGTGGACGTAGCAGTGGAGGAGAAGGCATGATAGGTCTATCATCGTCTACAACATTAGCAACATGTGGCTTTAGATGATCTTGAATCTCTGTAACATCTTCTGAAAAAAAATTTGAGTTAGGGATTAGAATTGTCAAACTTTCATTGATATGTAGTGGAAATAGTGGCAGTGATGGTGGTGAAGAAAGCGGGCTAAGTATATACCTCGCAGAATCGGTCTATCGTCTTTTACTACGCCAGGAACATGTGGCTTCAGACGACCATGAATATCTGTAACATCTTCTTGAATGGTCTGCTGATCAGGGATTAAATTTGTTAAACTTACATATGTATGTTTTGGGGACACTGGCGTTGGTAGTGGTGATGGTGGAGAAGGGGAGATAGATCTATCTTCTTCTACAACATCAACAGTATGGATTTAAAAGATCATGGATCTCTGTGATATCTTCTAAAAAATTTTGCAGACTAGGGACTAAAACTGTTATACTTCCATTGGTACTTGGTGGGGAAGGGGGTGGTGGCAATGATGGTGGCGAAGAAGGTGGGATATGACTATCATCTTCTACTACATCAGTGATATGTGGTTCTATACGACCATGGATCTTTGTAGAATCTTCTATTTTCTGCGGATCATGGATTAAAATATCTAAGGCGGAGGCAGTGGAATAGGCAATGGCAAAGAAGGCTGGGTAGGTCTATCTTCTTCAACAACATCAGGTTCATTTGATTTCAGACAACTATGGATCACTGTAACATTTTCTTGGATTTTCTTCTGGTCAGGGATTAAAATTGTTGAGCTTGTATTGGTATGTGGCTCAACAACTTTTGTATAGAATTATCTCAAAATTTTAATTTTCGTAAAACAAAACCAAACTTAAACTATAAAAACAATAGTAGTTTAAGTTATATTTAAGAGTGCTGTTAAGTATGAATAAACTATTTAAAATAAAAAAATTTATATAAGAAAAAACAAAAATTAATTCAAATAAAATATTTTTTAAAAATTACCACAAATAGGTGGGAACAAAAAGAGACGACAATTATATTATTTATGAAAATACAAAGAATATAGTCTAAGAATAAAGTAACTCTAAAACTAAAATATAAAATTTATAAATACAAAACAAATAAAAAGATCAATATTTGTTTAATATATATTAAAAAGAAATATCAAATACAAATGAAACACATATAAAAAAACAAAATAGTAACTTTAAGATTACATAATCAAAGTAAATTTAAATCAAATAGTTAAGAGTTACAACAAAAAATGAAAATAAATATTATTTAACTAGAAAAACAAAATATAATTTACAAGTAAAATAATTAAAAAATTCAAAATGATTTATACAAGTAATGGCATGTTCTTTGATAAGTAATTAGGTCATCTTTTTATGTTTACGTGTTTTGATAAATATTATCGCAAAATATTGTTATGTAACACTTCTCTAACGTACCCTTTAAAAATCATGTATTTTATGGTATTATTGTGTTGGCTTCAAAGTTTACACGATGTTCCTGTCTTCCAAACCAAAACCATATCACACTTATTAGGTGTGATCTCCTACAAGTGGTCAATGAGTTTGACATAACCAAATATCATTTTTAGAACCAAAACAATAATTTTTTCAAATATTAAACGATTATTAGAATATTTATTTCTAATTCTAACTTATTACATTTTCAGACTTATTATTATTATGTATGGAGTTTTTTTTTGGTACGACAATTTTTTTTAAAAGTTTATATAATCGGTGTTCAATTCTTTTAGTACTTATTTGTATTAAAAGAATGTTACATTATATTTAAGCTAAAATAAAATTTGAAACACATTCTTAATATAAACTATATAATCTTTCATATTAACATATTGCTTAGTCTTATTATAGAATGTAAAATGAAATAAATGTATTGAAATACAATGCCCGTGCGTTGCACGGGCCAGAATCTAGTAACAGATATTACATAAGTGATAACTTAACCATTAGATGTTGAAATTCAAGAGACGTATGTAAAATTGCTAATCCCAAAAAACTTTAATAGTTTATAACTTTTATTATATACATTATTTGTCATTGAAAACAATAGTTGACCAAATCGAAAAAGAAAAAAAAGAGTAGTAACTCGTGATTTGTTACAGCAGAAACGAGAAGACTAATAACTATTGTGTATGACCCACCTCTTCAGTTTGTTTTACGAGCATAATCAATCAGAAAAATATAGAACTTCATCATCTTCTCTCTAATGGATGATTCACCGAGTGTACGTAAAGAGAAAGGCAGACTAAATAGAATCAACCGAGTCCGCAAATTACGAGGTCACATAACAGGTACGTAGAGTTTGGATACTTCTGCTCTAATTATTTGAATCCAATACACAAGTATTTCCCTAACCTGTTTAACCCACTATGACAGAGACATCAATCTCCTGTGGCAATAGCAAAGGTATGAAAACAAATGATTCATTAGTATCTTCTACATTCTTGCATAGATAATTATCAATTAAACTAAAGTTAAAACTAAAAACAGAAATTTCAAGGCAAGCGAGACAAAGACGAATCCAAATATTACAACGCAAGCGTCAGAACAAAATCATCACAACAACACCCAAAAAAAGTAATCCTCTTACTGGACACCCATAAAATTTAGGCATTGCTCTATCCTCAATAAAAAATTACTAAAAAGTTTTATCAAATAATGATTCACTTCTTATGAAATAATAAAATTTGTTGTTATTGTCACTAAGACCATGTACATTGGTTTTATTTATCAATACCCTACTTTACACTCTACATCATCTTTTCTATCTTTCATATCAGTTTTTCTCTCTTCCACCTCACAATTCAACAATCATTCAATTTCCATACTCTACAATGATTTTGTTTATATAATTCAACACTCTACGTCACTATTTTTTATTTCTATAATTATTTTCTTTTTTGTTTTTGTGATTACATAATAACAACAATTATCGATTAAAATTAAAATAAATTAATTAAACGTTAAATAATTTTTGTTTCTTGCGTATTTAACTCTTGACAAAATTTTTTTTAAGGAACTAATGTTATTATACTACACTTAATATATACCATTTAGTTTCGTTATATAGTTCATCTTAATTAAATAGAATTTTTACAGTTATCTTAATTAAATAGTGTTACAACACAATTTCACCTAATAGTACAAATCAAACTAGCAAATGATTAAAAAGAATTAAGAACCGAGTCGTCGTTTATCAAAATTTGGTTGTCTAATATATATATTTTAGTCAAATAATTTTCTTTTAACCATTTAAAAAAGAACATGGGTTCCACTCAAATTTTATCAACTCCGTTGATAATCTTCAACACCAAACTAGCCACCTCATCTTCAATTTATTTTTACACAACCATTGTAGGTTCTTCAACTGTTGATAAAAATTATCAACACAGCCATTGTACATGGTCTAAGGTAATTTCACCCCGATATTTTTAAAGTAGACATACAACTCTATTATATAATTTATTTTTGTTAAAGTATATTATAAAAAAATTGTTAGCGTTTATTTTAAATTATTTAAAAATATATGGCATATAATGCATTTTCATTTTTAAACTATTAATTCGTAGTTATATGTACATATAACATAATTTATGTAATGATTTTTTTAAAGTACACATTAAAATAGAACTATATATATAAATCGTTAGTGCATAATTATAATTCTTGTAAAGATACAACATTTACTGCATCGTATTTTTAAAATATTTATTCATGTATCATTTTTAAATATATTTATATAGTATAAATCATAAATAATTTAAATAAATATTTATATATTCTGATAACAATATTATATATATTTTTATTCAAGAGGAGCGAGTATTCCGTTTAAGAATACATAAAAGTAACATAAATTACAGACATTGTATGTTTTAATATGTCTAAAATACGTTTTAACGTATTTAAGAACATATCTAATATAGGGGAAAAAAAGAAAACGACCACATCGAAAGAATAATCTCGTAGAATGCACAAAATACCGTGCATTGGTTTGAGAGAAAGAAAGTAACGAGAGGTCAAAAGAGGGGAACACGTTGTTTTCAATATGTTGCGGAAAAGGACGAGTATCTTTGCCAGCCATGAGGGAACCACCAGAACAGCTTAAAGAGTTATATAAATCTGCTCACTTTATGGAGAATATCAAGGTTTATAGCTCGTTACAAGCTTTCACCTCTGTTGGAGCACAAGTCGACCATTCCTTAGGCGCTCGCGGTCCGTACACATATAGGATACAAGGCCAAATCTATCACATGCTAGGCTCATTAGTACCACCCGAAGGAAAACCTCTGAAATTTGGACAGTTGTACATTGTTGATACTAAGAATGAAGTTTAAAATCGTATCAAAACAATGTCAAGAAAAGATAATTCGTCTAGACTTCGAGAAGAAATTGTCCAAGGGTTGATGCACATGCTAGACGAACATAACTGGTTAGCTGTTGAGTTCAGAAAAGCTAGAGATAAATATGAGTCAAGCATATGTGAGGACTTCACCATTCGACTTGTAGGTGCTAAAGAAAAGGGTAGACAACATGACTTGCCATCTTCAGATGAAATTGCAGGGTTGGTTGTTGGTAAAATTGCTGAAAGAGATATCATTATAGAATACAAGTCATATGAACTTCAGCGAATTTCCTGCTTACACCCGCATTATATGGCACTGCAATATCCGCTATTGTTTCCTTATGGAGAGAGCGAATTCCACTTGAGTATTCCATGTGTTAGTGAAAATGGAAGGAGGAAAGTTCGAGATTTTGTGACAATCTGAGAGTTCAATGCAAACCAGATCCAGACAAGGCTGGCTGAAGGGATGACACTTGTAAAAGGAGGTCGTTTCTTTCATCAATATGTTGTTGACGCATACACATGTGTTGAGGAAGAACGATTAAAGTTTCATAGGCTTAATCAAAAAAAACCCAGAGCTGATTTATACAACAATGTGTGTGATGCGGTTGGAAAAGGTGACACTAATCCTAGATTCTTAGGAAGAAGAGTGATCTTACCTCCATCATTCACAGGAGGACCTCGATACATGATTGAAAACTATCATGATGCAATGGCAATATGTCGAACATATGGAAATCCTCATCTGTTTATCACTATAACGGCAAATCCAGGGTGGGAAGAAATCAACTAGCACTTGCAAGCTTATGGAAATGACTCGGCCAATGATAGACCTGATCTAAGCTCTCGAGTCTTTAAGATGAAACTGGATGAATTGATTTCAGATTTGAAGGACGGCACATTTTTCGGCCCATTGATTGCAAGTAATTTCCATCACTTTACACTTAAACATGAATTACTGATATTCATGCTAAAAATTTAGTAATGGTTTTTTTTCCTTGTCGCAGTTGTCTACACAATTGAATTCCAAAAAAGAGGTCTTCCACATGCGCATTTCCTCATATGGCTAGAGGAAGCTACAAGTAATCCTTCGATTGCTGATATTGATGAAATCATTATAGCTGAGATACCTGATGAGAAAGACGACCCAGAAGGATATGAGTTGGTTAAGAAGCACATGATGCATAGACCATGTGGATTGGACAGGCCATCAAACTCGTGTATGGAGAAAGGGATATGTACCAAAAAATATCCAAGGCAATTCGTTTCAAGTACGTCTATTGATAAAGAAGGGTATATGATTTATAGACGGCGTGACGATTTGGGGAAGTTTGTGATGAAAGGGGAAACAAAGCTGGACAACCGCTACGTAATCCCGCATAATATGGCTTTACTTAAGAGGTATAAAGCGCATATTAATGTCGAGTGGTGTAATACTTCAAAAGCTATCAAATATCTTTTCAAGTATATCACCAAAGGAGTTGACAAAGCTACAATTGTCTTCGAAAACACCACTAACGGAAACCAATGTACACCATCAGACAAGGCCGAAGTCAATGAGATTCAGAATTACCAAGAATGTCGATACTTATCGGCATGTGAAGGGGCATGGCGTATTTTCGCTTACGATATCGACCATCAAAAACCACCAGTACAAAATCTGTTATTCCATCTTGAAGGAGAACAAAGCATTATCGTTGATGAGAATAAAAACTTGGAAGATGTTGTTAACAGAACAACCCTATTGGACACAATGATGACAAAGTGGATGGAAATGAACAAACGCGATGCATTTTCACGGACACTATTGTTCATTCAGTTTCCAAGATATTACGTTTGGGACAATAAAAGCAAATAGTAGTCAAGGTGTCAGAGAGGAACAAGTATTGGCAGAATGGTTAACGTCACTCCAGCATCAGGCGATAAATACTACCTACGCATATTGTTGAATCATGTTAGGGGCTGTAAAAGCTTTGATGAAATAAAGACAGTTGGAGATGTGGTGTACAAAACACACAAAGAGACTTGTTATGCGAAGGGTTTTTTAGATGGAGATAAATAATGGCATGAAGTAATGATGTCATCATCGCAATGGGCTTTGCCATGTCAGCTACGGGAGATTTTGTGTTATTTTTGATATACTGCGAAGTCAGTGACCCTCTAAAATTATGGAACAACTGTTGGAGGAGTCTTGGCGATGCTGTTTTGCATATACAACGCAAAAACCTGGATTTTCCAGAACTACAGCTAGACGATGAGCAAATAAAGCAGTATGTTTTGATTGAACTCCAAAAACTACTCAACGAAAGTGATAAGTCACTGACAGACTATCCGAATATGCCGGTGCCAGATAAGAATGTCCTTGACAATGTGAGAAACTCGATGATATTGGAAGAGAAGAATTACAACATCGAGAAAGAAAAAGCAACACATTCAGAGTTGTTTTCAAAACTGAACTCATACCAACTAGCCATTTATGAAGAGGTCATGAATTCAATCGATAAATGCAAAGGAAAATTGTTCTTCCTTTATGGGCCCGGTGGAACTGGAAAGACTTACGTATATACAACACTGATTTCAAAGCTCCGTTCTCAAAAACGAATAGTACTTCCCGTTGCAACATCAGGAATAGCAGCAACCCTTCTACCAGGGGGTAGAACAGCTCATTCGAGATTCAAAATCCCTATTGATTTGCATGAGGATTCAATCTGTGACATCAAGACAAACATGTTGCTTGCTGAATTGATTCAAGAAGCGTCTCTCATTATATGGGATGAAGCTCTGATGGCACATCAGAACACTTTTGAAGCTGTTGATCGAACATTCAGAGATATTATGAGTTATGTTGACCCTGCTGCTGAAGACAAACCATTAGGAGGAAAAACGATTCTCTTAGGGGGAGATTTTCGTAAAGTATTAACGGTCATCCCAAAAGAATCAAGACAAGATACCGTTTTGGCTTCGCTCAACAGTTCTTACGTATGGGAAAATTTCTCCATAAGCATCTTGTCAAAAAACATGAGAGTGCAACAAGATGAAAAGGTATTTTCTAAATGGATATTGCAAGTTGGCAATGGAGAAGCTAAAACAAAGTACCCGAGCAAAGAATATGGTTCAGAGTATGAAAGCATAGACATCGATGAATCATTGATGCTCCCAGGTCGTGAAGATCCATTGATAGAAATCCAAGAAGCAACTTTCCCTGGTTTGCAAACTTCTTATAAAGATCGAGAGTATCTAAAAGTCCGAGCCATTCTCACCCCAAGGAATGAAACAGTTGACGAGATCAATGATTTCTTTCTATCAAGAATCGGAGGAGATATGAAAGAATATATTAGTGCTGACACTATTGGTGTTGATGATTAAGACTTAGAGGGGGTCAATCTTCTTTACACAACCGAGTATCTGAACGACCTCAAATGTTCAGGACTACCTAATCATAAGCTTTGTTTAAAACATCATGCGCCTGTTTTACTTTTGAGAAACATAAACCAGAAAAAAGTTTGTGCAACGGTACAAGGCTTATCATAACTCGGTTGGAAGACAAAGTGCTCGAAGCAGAGATCTTAGTCGGCAAAAATGCGGGGAAGAGAATCCATATTCCAAGGATAGTATTGACGACAGCAGATACAAACTGTCCATACAAGATGAAAAGAAGACAATTCCCCATGCTATGACGATAAATAAAAGCCAAGGGCAAAGCTTACAACATGTTGGGATTTATCTTCCGAAATCAGTTTTCAGTCATGGGCAACTTTATGTTGCTCTATCTCGTGTCACTTCAAAAAAGGGATTGCATATTTGGAGTGAAAAAATAAAAAACTCAACAACTCCAACGATTAATAATGTCGTATACAAGGAGATTTTTAACAATCTGCAGATTACGAGATCCAAGTAATTGTCGTTTACCACATCATTTAAATACATGCATCTTTATTCTAATCTAATCATACAAAAATAAACAGGTGAAGAAAATCAAAAGGGCAACGCCGATTGACGAAAGTTGAAGGAAAGAGAAGAATAAAGACATATATAAATCGGACATACTATTTAATCTGAATGTTATTTTGGATGATACTTTTAATCTATATGAACATTCGCAAATAATCGGCTTAATAATTCTTCAAACCAAAAGGAAAAAAAACATTAACGAACAATATTTTAAAAAAAAAATCTGCTGCGTAGCGCGGGTATTTACCTAATATAAATAATTAATCATCACCAGTTCGTTGTGTGTTTCATAACTGATGAGTAAGAGATATATTATCTATGTGCTTTCAGTTGTTTTATGATTTGCTCTGTTTTAGTCTATTCTCTGTTTTAAATTACGCCTAATCACATACTGTGAGAAGCATTAGTGTACGAGTAAGGTAAATCTAAACTACTGAGCTTGTATTTCTTCTATCAATCTATATTTCTGCAGATTACTGTTGAAGATTAAGCAGTGTGTGGTTCCGTGAGAAATGTTTAGAGTTTGACTATTAAGCTCTTAATTTGTAAACTACCTTTATTTAATAATGGTAAAATGCCAAACAAATCATGAATTATGCAAAACTGACCAAAAAAATACTCAAACTACTAAACTTACTAATAAATATCCAAACTATTGGTTGACTTCCCATAAAAACATTGAATTTACTGTTGACCTGGCCAATTTAACGCTCCGTTAAATAAGTTAACAGATTGATTGGATGACGTTCAAAATTCTGTTTATTGGGCCGTCAACATGATACGACGTCGTTTTGATTAAGACAAACAAAACGACGTCGTTTCATTTTGTTTGAAAAAAATAATTCTATCTTTAACTGGGTTCAAACTTGGGTCTGGTAGTTATGGATAGATGTAGCTGACCACTAAACTAGTGCTAATTCGTTGCTATTGATTACAAACAAATTATATGAAAGTGTCTTTATTTCTTATGCCCAATAAAATCTAAAAATTCACAAATCAATTTTTTTTTTGCAGATTTTTTTAAAGAATCTGAAAATATTTATTTTTTTCTTTCTAAAAACGGAATTTTGAAATGTGTTGTAAATTCTGAAAATAATTTTTAAGAAATAAAATCTTACTTTTTGTAACGAATTTATTATTATAATCAAAAAATAATATTCAATTTTGTTTTAAAAAAAGTAAAAACAGAATTAATTTTAAAATAACTTTTAAAACCTAATATATTATTCTGATTTTTGTAAACCCCAAAAAAGAAATTGTAGTAGTGGTTTTGGAAATTATCTAAAATACAAATTATGTTTTCTTTAAATAAAGACAATATTTAAAACATTGATATATGAAATTAAAATTTTAGTTATTTGGAGAAAAACACAAGTTAGGGGTGATGCTTGAGGTATGTAGATACTAGGGGTGAAGAAATTGATTTGAGATTTTTTTTTTGTTTTTTGGGCCTAAGAAATAAAGACACTTTAATATAATTTGTTTGTAGTCAATTACAACGAATTACAACTAGCTTAGTGGTCAGCTATAATTATCATTAACTACTAGATCCAGGATCGAACCCAGCTAAATACAAGATTTTATTTTTCGAACAAAATGAAATGGACGACGTCGTATCATATTGACGGCTCAATAAACAGAATTTTGAACGTCATCCATTCAATCTGTTAACTTATTTAATGGAGTGCTAAATTGGTCAGGTCAACTGTAAGTTCAATGTTTTTATGGGAAGTCACCCAATGTTTGTAACAGACACTTGTTTGTAAAACATTACACCATATCCAATTATAAAAAACACATATTATATGAAAACAATTATTGATTGATGCAATTATCTTCAATAGGTCGTATATATAATATTATCTTATTTCAATATTTGTTTATCTTTATTTCAAATATTTTTTTGTTCACTATTTATTTTTGATCATCAAGTTCAATCTCTATTCTTAATTTTCATATAAAAATGCAGTTTAAAATAGCTTACACCAAGTCAATATACATCAAACATTATGATACAGTTTTATTTTCTATGATATTTGTATAGCTTTCTACATGTACTCATTTAAAATTTTCAAATATCCAGTTTATGTATTATAGATTTAAATTTGAGAGAAAAAATTACACTATTATCATTTTTATAATTTTACATTATTATGAACATACACTAAATTTTATCACATATTTTTGAAACATGAAAAAAGAAAAAATGGAAAAAGTAATTTGGCTATCTTATATTTGATGATAATAGTAATCAAAATAACTTGAGCTTTTTATCTTCACAAACTACATAATTTTTTTATTTTTTTATATTAGTTTTGATCCTACTAAACTTTTTGTTTTTAAATTTATATATACATATAATTTATCTAATACTTCAAATAAAATTTATCCATAAGCATAACACGTGATAAACATTCTAATTATAATTTAATACCAATAATTATTTTATTAATTAATGTCAAATAATTTTATTACTAAAATTTGTATATTATTTTTTATTTTAAATAAATTTTAGGTTATAGTAAATTTATATATTGATATAGTTGATTTAATATTTATAAAATAAGATTATACATGTGCATGAGCTGTGACAGTCATCTAATTAAAATTGAATATCTAACTCAATTTAGAGGTTTGCCATTATTCAAGAACATGTTATGACTATATATTTTAATTGTGTTAATTATATGGCATTTCAATATTTTTTTTTATTATTTTTTTAATATAAATATATTTATAATTTAAAACATCCCAAACCGGGGATATAATCGGGTTTACAAACCAATTTTAACCAGAAGTAAAATAACCAACTCTAACCTAGGAGAACCCAACCCGAAACAGAGAAAAAGAAAGCGACGGCGATTTCTATAGGGACACTCCGGCAAGCTCCGACCTCCGATACACCGTCGGCTACGAAACGACTCGATTCGCGGCGCACCTCCTCACCCCTTCCCGGTACACATGGGGAGCCGACCCCAGCATCCGTTTCACAGTTCGGAGGACCGAAACCCTCTCCTCGTCTCACGGCAACGTCGGACGAAAACCTCCGGCCACGGACTGAACCGGTAAAGCTCGCCGTAACAAGCTTCCTTCGCCTATACCTCTCCTCTCTCCCTCGAGTCTACGGTCCATCTCCATCAGTTTGTCTCGAAACTTACCTCAACCGGTCGAGAAGAACTTTCTGTCAGAGCCGACAAGCAAAAGGGGGAGCACCAATCGCCGCCGTCGAACAAATCCAGACGAGCTTTAGTCACGACGACCTCCGCTTAAACTCCTCTACGTGCAGCGCCGACCCACCTAACCTCGCGAAAACTTCCGCACGAGAGACGACTCAGATCCGCTTCTCCTCTCCAACTTCTGCACTCGGTCAGTACCGCCGCAGTCTTCAAGCAACACACAGACCAATGACTTAATGAGATCTTTCGATTTGAAGCTCACCCACCGCCTCCCGATCCGCCGCGAGGAAACCCTAGCTAACGCTACCGGCAAAGACCACACCGAGACTCTTCTAGCTCAAATCAGACACCACGGTTGTTCAATGAAGCGCCATAAACTACTGCGTTCAATGAAGCGCCATAAACTACTGAAATACCATATAATTGTGTTAATTATATGGCATTTCAATATTTTGTAGTAGGTATTGTTGTTAACTAAGATTATATGAGCTCGTGAACGCACGTGTTCATATACATTATTATTTTTGTCTACATATCATTATAAAATTAATTTCTAATATGGTTATTTATCCAGGTATTTTGTCAATTTTCATAAAATAGGTTAATTTATACATTTGTCAATTTTCAGAAAATAGGCTATTTGATTTACAAAAGAAAATCTTGTAATAGATTATTTTCTTGTTTTCTATTTGTTGTCTAAATCCTTTTATACATCACCAGCTGTATATATGTCAAATACAATAACAATATATATATTTACATAATTTTCCGGGTGAATTGCATCCAATGTATCTTTTCATCTTTTTTAGTTCAATTTCGTATCTTTGCAAAAGAGTTTGCTAATTTATATTTTTTTTTGTAGGGTCCACCAGTAAAAAGACCACTTTATCCCCACATTCTCTTTCTTCCTCATTTTTTTATTTTTTCCACCGAAAATGATGTATCCATTCTTCTTTTATTTTATTTTTTTCTTTTTCTTTTTTTTTTCTTCTCTTTCTTACTTTTACATTTATTTTCACCCCAATTTTTTGAACGGTGGATATCATATAATGGATGAGGTTACCGGTCATATAGACCGCTGAAATGGAGTTAGAACTAGTCGATCTACCGGAATTCAAAAAAAAAAACGGACTTAATACGGAGATTGTGAATGGATAGTTGAGTCTCCATCCATGTGGATGCTACGAAAATTGCGAATGAATATCCATCCATGTGGATACTACAATGATCATATAAATGCAAGGTGCTTACTATGGGTAGGAAGTAGCCAATGAAAATGTTGTTTTCGAATGGATAGTGGTCGACACTTACTCTATGTCCACAAATTCACAATCATGTGGACTCTTAACCAACTTTTGTCCATTAGACTCGTACTTTGTGTCCACCTATTGTCCATCATAAAACGTTTACCCATGGTAAGCATCTTGTTGATGGATAGTGGTCTACACCTACTCTATGTCCACAAATTCACAATCATGTGAACTCTTAACCAACTTTTGTCCATTAGATCCGCACTTTGTGTCCACGGATCATAAGCGTTGCAATCTTGGTAAGCATCTTGTTAAGCATTTTGTCCATCATATGTTAAACCATCTTGTTAAGCATGAGATGTGAGCGTCCAACATACTTTTGTGTCCACAAATAATCATATGTTAAATCATCTTGTTAAGCATCTTGTCCATCATTATTCATGTTAAACTCATCTTGTTGAGTATCTTGTCCACGAATAATCATATGTTAAACGTTTACCCATGGTAAACATATTTTTGGATTCATCATTCATGTGATCGTCCAACGTCATATGTTAAACCATCATGTTAAGCATCTTGTCCATCATAAGTATACACGTGGATGGATGTTGTGGACATCTACTCTAACCTATCCATTCGCAACTTTCATATTAAGTCCGAATTTTTTTTTTTTTTTGAATTCCGATAGATCGTCCTATTTTATCTCCATTCCGACGATCTATAAGTTCGAAAACCTCACTCAATTCATCCTATCTACAATCAAAAAAACTTGGGGTAAAAATAACTCATAAAGTAAGAGAGAGTGTGTAAATAAAAAGAAAATAATTAAAAAAAAATGTATCGGATGGATAGAAGGAAAAAAATAAGAATGATTAACTATCTATAACTAAAAGACAAATTCTAAGGGTAAATTGTAATTAGCCACCACTAAAAGACAAAAAAAGATACACAATTGCAAAAAGAATTTGAAAGATACAAGATTGCTATTACTTTCTAAAAAAGGTATATTCAGTGCAACTAATTCTAATTTTCCTCATAGTTGATACTTGCAGTCTATGCTTATAGTTGTGCCTTAAATTGTCATTATACTTTCAATGTCTCCAGATTCTGTTTATGGTAACTTATTTAACCATATCTTCTTGATGATCCATTAATCATATATGGACAAGAGTTAAAGAGAAAGAGAGCCTTGGTTTTAACTAAGCTTAGCCTAATGTTTATGGTGTGTAGAAAGATATTCAGATTTTATCAATACACAACTTTTGACACGTTGCATGTTCTCATAATCTCACTCTTCTAAAACCCGAAACGTATCTTTCTTCAATTTTTACACCCCTATAATTTATATCAATAGACACTCCACAACACCAAAAAATCATAGAGAAAACCAAGTAGATCCAGAGAGAAATGGATTACTCGAGTGTTTTTGTGATAGGAGACAATCCAGTGAATAAGAGAAGCCGCCAGCACGAGTGTGTCCAAGGTGTAACTCAGACAATACCAAGTTCTGTTACTACAACAACTACAGGGTGTCTCAGCCGCGCTATTTATGTAAGAATTGTCATAGATACTAGACTCATGGTGGGGCTTTAAGGAACATACCGATTGGTGGAAGCAGCCGGAAATCCAAGCGTACAAAGGTGGACCAACCTTCTATTTCTCAGGTGGTTTCTGGTGAGACTGAACAATTCAATAATCACCAACCTTTCTTACATGTTCAAGAAACCAACGATTTTGCTAGATATTCTGGTGGTTCTTCCTCTTCTTCTGCTGCTCTTGTTGTTGAGAACCATTTCAGTTCTTTAGTTGAGATTCATGGTGATATAGTAACAAATGTGCCTCCAGTTGGAAGCTTTCCACCAATGGAAGCCTTAGATATCTCTGATTACGATGTTGGATCCAACGATTTGATTGGTAATACTTTGATAAACCAATCAACTAGTGGATCTGCTGTTGTGAATGATTATAACAGTTACCTCGTAAATCAAGAGGATCAAAACATGTGGAACCAGAGCTTCAACAAAACTATGAACATTGATCACAATGCCAGCAAGAGTGGAAGCAGAGGATACAACTTCAGACACTGATAAAGTAAATGGAATAAGAAACAAGGTCTATTTAGATCAATCCTATCATTTGAAGAAGCTTGGTCAGTGAATATTAACCGTTTTAAGCTAAATAATGTTTAAGTTTTCTCTTCATTATTTATATGGTTTCTCTTCTTCTTCTTTTTTTTTTTCTCTTTTGAAAGTTTCGCACCTTTGTTTCCAAAAAGAGTCAGACATGAGATGTTGGTCATATATTTTCTTATATAATTAATATATAGCCTTGACTAGTTTGCTATTTTGCATTCTGCCTCGTGAGGTTTGATCATGTGCCAATATGTTTTTCTGCTTGTAAATGGGATGTTGACTCGCAACACGAATGTGGTATAGTGGTAAAATTGACTTGGAAATATGTTAATTGCGTTTTTTCCGGATTCGATTCTTCTTAGAAACAAAAATACAATTATATCGGAAGTTCGAGTTTGATTCAGTTTAGATGAGATAGTTTACTTGGTAAAACAGTAACTAATGATCCGACTATCTAACAGTTGGAAATATTCCAAACTCGAGATTAGCAGATAGAGTTTATAAAGCAAATTTAGTAGCATATTGATATGTTTCTAGTTCCTATTTCAGCTGACTAGATTAGCCGATAAAATTTATTAAAAAAAAAAAACAGAGGGATGTTGACCCAAACCGCAAACTAATTTTGAAGGATCTTTAGCTTACATCCAAAATTTAGACTTTTTAGAATGTAAAACAAAGTACATCCAATATAGAAATCGATAGGTAAATTTTTTTTTTGGGTTAATAAATCGACAGGTAAACTCGATACGACATAAGTGAAACTCATGCATACCACTTGATATTTTTAAAGGAAATTTACTCTTACAACTATGAAAGACCTTTTGACAGATTTTCAAATATTAATAAAGGACATAGTTCCAAATACGTCGAAGATTCTAAGTTATGAGTTTTTCTTTTTTTTCTTTCTTTTTTTCGTTTTCTAAATACAGACTTAGAAGTGCAAGTTTAAAACAAGTTGTTAACGGACATAAAAGCCTTTTTCTCTCTGAATTGAAAACTCTGCCACCCTTATTGTCTCTTCGTCCGTGTTTGCTATGGCGGGAGACACCTCACTCCGGCCTCCGCCGGAGCCTGCTCACCCTCTTGCTCTTCACCTCTCGAGCTTTCCTCCCCTTTCTCCTGGTTCTCCGCCGGTGGTCCATTTTGGCTCAACAGCTTCGGTTTGGTCTTCTACAGGTCAGGTTTTAGTTGGGTCTTCCAAATTGACCCTGCCTCCTGTCTCTACTCTTACTACTGTTGTTACCTCTCAGCCTGATTCTCCAACTCCTATGGATGTTGGTATTCCTGGTGTTGGATCTTTGACACTCCTGATCTTAATTTGTCTGCAACTCAGCCTGCTAAAAACAAGAAAAGTATCATGAGCGGTCCATATAATACTAGCCATCTAGCTCATGTTGCTAGTAGAGAAAATCTACTGTTCATAGATCTTGATCTATTGTTCAGCATATGGATACTACTAAGTCTAGCCTTGATTTTGTAATGGCTGCTCCTGAAGGAGTCTCTGATCTTCTTGTGGTTTCAGTTGGCCTGGACTCTACAAACTCCTCTTCAGAGATCCCTTTTAGCCCTGAACATGCTTATGTCACTACTAAAGTTCCTTCCCAACCTGGTGAAGGTCCCTCTCCTCCATCTTGTGATTTGTCTGATCCTGCTGTCCTGCGCACATCGCAAGCTAAAGTCAACTCTTGGGCGGCTAAAGTGTAAGTTGACAGGTCCCTCAAATGACTTGCGTCTCCTACTATTTCACGAGAAGGTATCCCAAGGTTCATTGTTCCAGATACTGTCTTTCAGCGAGGAGCCGAAGCCCACAAGGATTTCATATTGGGTGTCTCTACCGGTAAACCTCCCTCCTTCAGTCAGATACAAAGTGTATTGACTCACATTTGGGGCAAAGGAAAAAAAACTAGAAATCCACCTAAGGCCAGCTTCTCGCTCGATGCTCGTAAGGATCCTGAATGACTTCATTCATGATATAATAGTTGAGCAGGAGGTGTGGCACATTGGTTCCTCTCTATTTTATGTTGCTCAGTGGTCTGCAAATCTCGCCATGAAGCCTCCCTCTCTTGAATCCATCTCTCTATGGGAACATGTGAGGGGTGTAACCTTCGACATGTACACCTGTGAGGGTCTGAGTTTAGTAGCCGGGCTTATTGGTGACGCTATGGAAGCAGATGAATGTATTATCATAATGGTCAACCTGGAAGTAGCTCATTTCAAGTTTAGAGCAAATCGTACAAAGCCTTTACCTCCTATGGTTGAACTAATGCGTGAAAATGGGGCGATAATCCCAGTATCTGTTACTTATCCCTGGATTTCCCCAACCTGTCCATGTTGAACAGCGCTGCCCTAATGCCTCTGGGTTCCTGCTCAAGGAAAACAAGATGTTAACTTTAACTCCAATGCTAAAACTGCAGCTTCCACCCATTCTCCTATGGATATTCCCACAGGCTCTCCTTCTGGTGGTTATGCTCATGAGTCTTGCAAATCAGTCCCTACGATGGCCCAAGAGTCTTCTTCCTCTGCTCAGAAAGAGGGACAAGCTTCTGCTCTCTGGCTCAGGAGCCTACCTCCTCCTCTCATCAAAAGGAAGCGTCTCCGATCCAACATGCCTCGGTCATAGATGATCTTCCCATCGTGGTCTCTCCTCCGCCCTATGATTGTTTTTCACAAAGACCTGACCCTTACTGGCAAGTTTACTTCTAAGGTCCTTACTCATGTTATCGGCCTAGCAGCAGTGAGAAGTCGGCCTTCAGTTCCTCCTGGTTCAAAGAAAAGAAAAAGTCAGTCCCACTTATCAAGGGATTTTATCGCATGATCATATCAGGCAGTGATCACTACTAATTCATTCTCTTGCTTCCAATTTAACTCGCTTCTTTTACAAGGAGAACATATGGAAATTTTACCCAAGACCCTTAATTTTGGTTCGGATACTACTGATTCAACTAATAATTAAGGACTATATTCCTCCTGATGCTAAGTATAACTACCCTTTATTTGGTCCTCCTATTGAGGTACCTCAATCTATGGTTACCACAAATCTTAAGGAAGCAAGTATCATGGCTATTACCCCTGCAAAGGGGACATCCCTTTCAACATGGGTGAACAATCAATAACTTTTATGTCGATAAACATAGTTTTTTGGAATGTCAGAGGAATTAATGAAAATGATAAGCACAAGGCTTTTCGAAACTGGCTTAAGATAAACAAGGTGCTTTTGGCTCTATTTTGGAAACACATGTCAAGGAATCTAACCAGAACCACATTATGGATTCTCTCTGCCCTCATTGGTCTTTCGCCTTTAATCACTCGGAAGATCACGATGGTCGCATCACTCTCTTCTGGAAATTTCCTATCTCAGTCTCTGTTATCTACAAATCAAGGCAAATGATATCGTTCACTGTTAGTTGCTCTTGTTTTTCTCCTTTTATGGCTACTGCGGTGTATGCCGCAAACACTTGTGATAAAAGAATGTTACTATGGCAAGAGCTTAAACTCGTAAACTCAAGATTTATCTTATACTCACCATGGATAATAGGAGGGGATATCAATGATATCATCCACTGTGATGCTGAGCATTCTTCTCTTGGGTTTAACCAAATCACTCCTCAAATGAGAGATTAGGTGTGTGACCTTTGTTACTATGGTAAACCTTTCACCTGGTCCAACAAACACCCTCTGAATCCAATTCTCAAGAAATTAGACAGAGTTCTAATCAATGAGAGTTGGCTGGATATTTACCCATAGAGTTTGGCTAATTTCCTGCCTCCGGTTTTCTCTGATCATACTCTCGGCCTGGTTTCTCTCATTCATCATGTACCATCTTCGGGAACAAAACCTTTTAAGTTTTTCAACCACCTCACTACTCACCCAGAGTTCCTGAACACGGTTGTCCATAATTGGTCTATCTCTCAGGCTGGTTCTTGCTCCCTATCTTTGTTATCAAAGAAACATAAACTGCTGAAGAACCACTTAATATCTTTCCACAAAAACAATTTCTCAGACAAAGTTGTTGAAATTGCCGGGGTGCTGACTGACATGCGTGTAATTTCTTTAACTGATCCTTCTGATTCTAATTTCTTTCAAGAGAAACTCTGCTAAGAAAAGCTTGCTATCATGAAAGAAGTTAAAGAAACTTTCTTTAAGAAGCGTTATAGAATAACATGGCTTAAGGTAGGAGATAATTGCACAAGATTCTTTATGAAAGTTGCAAACGCAAGAAATGCTTACAACGTAACTAAACTATCTGCTTCACTGGCATGAATGGCACCGTGGCGCATGGCCCTGAAGAGATTGAGAAGCTTGCTGTTGCACATTTCTCTGCCATTCTAGGCCCTCCTCTCTCGCCAGTGATCTTAGACCTAATTTCTGCGGTAAAGTCTCATATGAGGTTTGCTTGTTCCGACTCACAACATAAGGCTTTTGATTAGTTACCTTCAAGAGACCACATTCAGAGAGTTCTATTCAAATTAAACCCTTTCAAAAGTCCTGGTCGAGATGGTTTCACATCAATACTCTATAAGAATTCTTGGCCCCATCTAGGTCCTCAATTTATAGAGTATCCTATCATTTTTCAGTCTCTCATCTCTACCTACAGCTACAAATTCAACAATTCTAACTATGGGGCCAAAGTTCTCAGGGGCTACAATTGTAAAGGATTATCATCCTATCTCATGATGCAATACTATCTACAAGGTTATCTCAAACATTCTAGTCTCAAAGCTTAAACCTTTACTTCCGGATATTATTTTTCCTAATCAATCCGCATTGAGCAAAGGAAGACTACTACTAGAAAACTGCTTACTTGCCTCGGAGATTGTTAGTGGTGATCACAAAAACAAGGGGCCAAAGAGATTAGCCTTGAAGATTGATATCGCAAGGTTGACTCCATAGAGTGGGACTTTGTTGTGGCGGGTCTCCAAGCTCTTCAACTCCCTCCAAAATATGTTTCTTGGATCAAGGAGTGCATCTCAACCCCTTCCTACTCTGTAGGTATTAACGGGTCTCTTCATGGTTTCTTCTGTGGATCTCGTGGCCTGATGTGTTGTGTTTTTGAGTGGTTTTGTTCATGATTTTAGTGTGTTTTAGCTTTAGGATATGCATTTAGGCATCATTAGGATTGGATAAGCTTTGTTTATCTTTTTGTAGGTGGTGGAATACATGATTGAAGCAACCAAGAGACAATGGAGGAGGTAGGGACTGAAAAAACACCCAAAAAGATGTGGGAAAACAGCTAAGGATCACGTCAATTCCTCACAGCGGCCTCCTACAGCGGCCTACCGAAGTCGCTATGAATATTTGCGGATGAAGAGATCCCACATTGGCCTGTGCAGCGGCATACTGAAGTCGCTGTGAGTAATCAACTTTCACAGCGACATCATACAGCGGGGTCCCATTGCCGCTGTACGATAATGATGAAAATTTTGGGAGCTCTAGCGGCAACCCACAACGACATCCCGAAGTCGCTGTGGATCAAGACCCCTCATAGCGGCATCCCACATCGACCTCCTGATGCTGATGTGAGACCACCTTTTTCCCACATGCTCCTTTTTCTTTACTTTCGGCTTGTAGACCCTCCCATGTGGTTGTGGTCGACGAATGCAATCTTTTTATCTTCTATTTAAAGGCTCTTAATGTGTTAGAAAAGCCATATCACCTCTTGTAAACATCTACCACAATACTATTTAGTTTCTTTGATCTTATATGCAATTTAAAGTTTGTTCTTGAGTTCATCTTCTAGTTCTTTTTGTTTCCATCATTCTTGTTTACTTAAATCATGTCTTGCTTTGTTATCACCATGGCTAGTGAGTAGTTTTCTATAAGTTTCTGGGTTTGAGTAAGGTGAGGGTGATCTAGAAATGGTTTAGGTTGTTTAAAACTTGGAAATATTGATTTCTTACTTGTTAGAAACTCTTAATGCTAGGATTGAAGTAGCTTTCTCAATTCCTTGATCTTGAATGTTGCTAGCACTGAGAAGTGCAGTTAATGTTTGAAACTCTATCAAGTGCTTTACATACTTAACCAATAAGAATTGATGTTTAAGGTGTTTAGTGGTAATAAGAACTTGTTCATAATGCACATACATCTTGAAATTGCCAATGAGAATTGATGTTAATGCTTGATAGATATAGGGCTATTATCATGAGAGTGGAGTAGCGATATGTTGTTTTTAGCCTAAGAAATCTTTCTATTGTTGTTGAACATTTCTGAATTAATTGTTGATCACCCAAACCGAAAACTCAACCCAAAGAACTTAGTCTTTTAATCAATTGTCTCAATCATCATCTTGCTATGTTTTTACTCTGTTATTCATCACTTGGATACTGTTTGAATTGCATTTTTATTTTGTAAGCATGTTTGGAATTTTGTTATCTTGTTAGTTATGAGCCATAAAACCGACAAATCAATTTGGTTGCAATTAGATTAAGCGAACTTCTGCATTCTTAGTGTGTTTAATTACCTAAGTGGATTGACACCTCTAAAACTGCAAGTTCTTCTCCAAATCAAGGACTACAAGATTGAGGAATGAAATATCAAGTTTCAAACAGAAGGCCACAGAGAACTTTTGAGAAGCATGGGAAAGATTCAAAGGCTACACCAACCAATGCCCGCACAATGGGTTTACTAAGGAGAGTCTTCTCAGCACTCTTAACCGAGGAGTCCTACCCAAATACCGGATGATGCTAAACACTGCTAGCAACTGCAACTTCTTGCAGAAAGATGAAAGAGATGGAATGCATCTGGTGGAGAACTTGGCTCTTACAGACTGAAACTATGGAGAGGATTATGACCGAACCTATCGAGAAGGAGGTGGAAAAGAAGATCAAACAAGGGAAATCAGGTCCCTTAATGACAAGCTAGACAAGCTGCTGAAAGCAAACCAAAAGACGGTACATTTTGTTGGAGACATGGATAACCAACAAAACTACCTTGATGAAGATGCTGATTTGAGTGGAGAGGGGCAAGTGGAAATGAACTATATCGGAGGACAAGGATTCAAAAGAAGCTTCAATAAAAACTATAGGAATTACCCCAATTTTTCCTATAGAAACAACAATGTGGAAAATCCTCAATACCAGACTTATCCGCCATTCAAACCTCAGGCCAACAACAATCTACAAGGCAAGTTCAAACAAAAGCAAAACTTCAACAACAATGGAGTTTTTCAGCAAAGACAATCATACAACAACAACCAAGGGAATTACCAGCAACAACATCGCTACAACAACCAAGGGAACCAACATCACCATGGAGAAGGAAGCTCATCCAACCAGCCAACGCAAGAGGACCAAATGCTGCAATTGACGAAACAAGTTTTGGAGAGCAACAAAAAGTTGTCATTCGAGCTGAATGCAAAGTATAACAGCCTTGCAGCAGAGGTAGCAAGCTTAAAACAACAATACTCTCAAACGGGATCAAATTCAAAAAGACCACCAGGAATACTCCCAAAGGAGTATATCAATGCCATTACACTAAGAAGTGGAAGAGAACATGCATCAAAGGAACTCATTGGGGACAATGAGAAACAAGGTGGGGGAGGTGAACTTTGAAGTTGAAAATGATGAAAAGACTATGATATATCATGGTTTTTACCCACTTTATACCATGATATAGTTGTGTTTTTAGAGTCTTTTGTATTAGTTTAGAGTCTTTTACAGGTTAAATCAGGTTTGGAGCTAATTGGAGATATATGGAGCATTTTGGGCATTTTGGGACGTTTTGGCCGAGAGCTTTATTCACTGTTCGATTATTTGATGTTGCATCGATCGACACGCATTGTGCATCGGTCGATGCAGTCGCGAGATGGGCCGTACGCGTCGGCGTAACCAGTATTGAAGATTTGCAAAGAAGCCCAAGATACTTTCAGTATTTACACAGAAGCCCCAGCCGAGATTTTGCCTATATATACTAGTTTTTGGTGTTTAATTTAGGGACGCTTTCATACTTAGAGCTAAGAGATTTTTAGAGCTTTCGGGGCTGATCTATTTCCTTGTATTCATTTATTTTGGAGAAGATTTTGAACCCCTTTGATATTTTAATTTCTTATATGCAATCTATTTATTCCATGATTATGTTTTCATCAATCATGTCTGAGTAGATCCATAGTTGAGTTTAGGGTTTCTCATTAAGGTTTGATGACTTGCTAGACTTATTTAATTCAGTTAGGATTCATATGATTAGAATGTTCTTCAAACTAAATTGTGCTTAATGCTAGTTCTAACCTGATCAATTAGAATCTAGATCTTAGGTTGCTAAATACGTCACGAGAGTGGGGTTTAGGAATCTGAACTATTTAGGTTGAGCAATTAAATTATTCGCAAAGAGATTTGGTTTGGTTTAATTGTGAACATATCGAACTTGAACTTAATGCTTGTTTAATCTGTTAGTAATTGCATAGAGATTTGGGTTACTGCACTTAGGCATAGAGAATTCTCGCAAAGAGATTTGGTTAATTCTATTATCGTGATTTGAGTTCTAGAACTGAGTTTAATTTGATCCTGACTGATTAACTTGTCTGCTTGTCTGATTTCCTGAGAATACCCTAGGCTTGACGCTTTTAGTTTATTGCTTACAAACCGATTCCTGCTACTGTTTACTTTCTTGCTTCGCAATTTATTTCAATCTTTCTCTGTTTATTTCTAGTATTCATTCCCTACAGTTTGATCCTCTTGAGACCAAGTGTCCCTGTGGATTCGATAACCCTATATACTACATTGACTATACTGTGCACTTGCAGTTTTAGAATAGGGTAAAACTTAGAACCTATCAAGTTTTTGGCGCCGTTGCCGGGGACTCTTTGAGTCTTCGATAGGACCGAACTTAGGGTTTTACTAGAAATTTTTCGTTTTTGCTTTTTGTTTTTCGTTTTTTTTTTATTTTGATTTTACTGATTCTTTTCTCTGATTCTTTCTGTCGCAGGTACCGAAATCGCCTTGCGTCGACCGTTGCACACCTTGCGTCGATCGACACTAGACGATTCTGAGATTGAATCGATCGTTGCACTGATAGCATCGATCGTTGCTGGACGATTACAGACAGTTTATGCCAACGCAGAACACTAGAAGTAATCCGAACTCGAGCTTAGTTAATCTCAATCTAGAGGAACTTGGACGTTTAGAAAGGACAATCAGAAGAGAAAAGAGAGAGAGAATGGTACGAGAACGCTTGATCTTGATACCAGATGCTGATGGAATCCTGAGGGATCCAGAGAACAATCCTTACAATGCTGCTGGGCAAAGGATTGATGCTGCAGGGAATGTAATCCCTGACCCTCCTGAACAACCGATTTTGGAACCAAACCAAGGTCAAAGACGAGCTCAAGATAGAGATATGGTGGTTCATGAGAGAACGCTAGCTGATTACAACAGACCTGATGAGTTTCATGCAAACCGAGCAGCTCTAGTGCTTCCTACCTTTGAGAGGAACGACTTTGAGGTAAAGACTATCTATTACCAAGTGATGAGGCAGATTGCTTTTCATGGCCTTCAATCAGAGCAGCCTATGGATCACATAGATAAGTTTGAGGACATAGTTACTGGTATGAAATACGATGGAGTTTGCCAAGACTATCTGTTCCTTAAGCTATTTCCGCACAGTCTTGCTGGAGACGCTAGTGCATGGCTGAGACAACTGGCACCTGGTCAGTACACTACTTGGGCAGCCTTAAAGAGTGAGTTTCTGCGTCATTTCTATGACAATGCGCGTTCAGACCAATCTAGACAGGACATACTTACTTTCTCCCAAGGAGTTGTGGAACCTTTAAAGACTGCTTGGATGAGATTTAAACAGTATCAGCGTGACTGTCCGCACCATGGATTCACTGAAGTTCAGCTGATTGGTATCTTCTTCAGAGGAATAGATCTTCCGTATCAGCAAGCGCTGGATAATTCTAGTGATGCCAACTTCAACACCAGAACTCCTAGACAAGCTAAGCAGTTGATCGAGAATTTGATTAGCAGCAATAGTTGCAAGACTATGGATGATAGGAGGAAGAAATCTGGTGGAAGTATTGATAACTCGGAGATGGCTGAATTAAGGTCCAGAATGGATAAAATCTGCACGCTTCTAGGAGAGAAGAAAGCTGTCCACTTTGCTCAAGAAGTAGAAGTAATTCAGACTGAGGAGGACACTCAGGACGAGGATGTGAATTACATCGGAGGATCTGGTTTCCAAGGAAACAGATTTGGATATCAATCTGGGAACAGATTTTCCGGTGGAGGACAGAAAACCGCCTACACGGGCAATCAGAACTCTTCAGGCTATGGACAGAACGGCAACTTTCAGAAGCCTTATGGACAGAATGCTCAAAGGACCTACGGATCTTCATCTTATCAAACACCTCCTACACCTACTGCTTTCGAGACCAAGATGGAGACAATGATGGAACAGTTGCTGGAGAGCCAAATCAAGACTTCTGTGGACTGCAACAAGAAGATTGATGCTATGTATGGAGATCTCAATGGGAAGATTGAGTCTATGAACACTCACATGAAGCAACTGGACACTCAGGTTAATCAGATTTCAGGTACTATGAAAGGAAAAGGACCTGCAGATACTCATATTAAAGCCTGGTCTGTACTCGTTAATGATGGATCTCATCTGGGTGAGAAGTTTGAGCTAAGCACAGCTGAGTTGGTTGTTGAAGAAGAATTTTCGGAATTGAGTGGAAAACTCACAGGTGGAATCGGCGAAAATCGCATTGCAACGATCGACACACACCTTGTGTCGGTCGATGCAGGACGTAAACAGACAGTGTTGCCGGATGATTATGAGACTGATGCAGAACTGGCCCGCCTATTCCCTGATGTATCTGAAATCACTCAGGAGGAGATTTATGCACAAGCCATTAGGCAATATCCCAAGGTATCTGAGGTGATTAAACAGGAGATAGAGGAGCTGAAGAAGTTGGAGAAGAGTGGTGAAGACTTGGAAGAAATTCCACCGCCTGATGATCCACCTTATCATCCCTGTGTGCAGAGGTATTTGAACAAGATGCTACCATTGGATGATGACCTGAAAGAATGGGTGATTGTAGTTCCCCAACACATTAGTGAAGTGCTACTGAACAAGATTCCAAAGAAGTTACCTGACCCTGGAGTCTTTATACTTGATTGCTCAATCTTCGAGAATAGCTTTAGACGCTCTCTTTGTGATTTAGGAGCTGCTGGAAGTATGATGCCTTATTCTGTGGCAGAGAAGCTGGGGGTGCTGAATTTTTCTCCTACTAGAACCCGTCTTATCCTAGCTGATCAGTCTATACGAGTTCCAGAAGGAGTTTTAGAAGACATACCAGTGAGAGTTGGAAACTACTTGGTTCCAACAGACTTCCTTGTGCTGAAATATGATTGCGATCCGGATGAAGCACTGTTACTTGGAAGACCATTCTTGGCTACAGCAGGAGCTGTGATTGATGTCAGACAAAGTCTAATAGACCTCCACCTGGGAGATGAGACGCTGCGATATGACATGGAGAAGCTGCGGAAGCCACTGATAGATGGGCAGACTTTCACAATCATGGAAGCAGAAGATGACCAGCCAGATGGGCCTGTGATTTTAGATCCTGGAGCACACTTTACTCCATCCTTTCTTGGGCTGAAGCATTCTGCGACAGCTTATTCTCCACCATGGATGAGGAGACTTGAACAGAGACAGAAAAAGTCTCTGTCAGGATCTCTAAGTGCCTGAAAGATCTAGTGCGTCCGGTCAAGCTAACGACCTTAAACAAGCGCTGAGTGGGAGGCAACCCACTAATAGGTTTAGTTGTTTTTCTCTCTTATTTTTGGTGTTTTTCTTAGGATTTCACGTTTTTGTTTTTGTTTTGCTAAGTTACAGGATGCAGAATTCGAACCTGGAGATGTGTGACGATCGATGCATATCTGCACCGGTCGTTGCAAGGAGATTTGACGAAGAAGGGAAAACGCATTGTGACGATCGTTGCTCCTGCGCAACGGTCGTTGCTCGATGGTTCCATTGCAAAATTAAGGTATGTGTTTAAACCGGAAATCGAATTTCGATTTACCAAGCATCGATCGTTGCCCCTAAAGCAACGATCGTTGCAACCCACGATCGAGGTAAGTGCCTTAAACCCTTTTCTCTTCTCTTCTCCTTCTCATTTGCTCGCCGTCCGTACAACCGAGAGCTATTTCACCTGAATCTCTAATTCTTCTTCAATTTTTACGTTTCAAAGCTTGAATCTTGTTGTTTTAACCCCCTTTTGCTGATTCCATTACCCATTTACAACGAATCAAAGGTATGACTTCTCATTTTCGCCATTTTTAGAATGGATTTTAGGGTTTATGGAATTTAGGGATTTTTGGCTTGAAATCGACAATGATATGCTTAAATGGACATGATTTAGGTTGTTTAACAGTAGGATCTTGTTGATTTGATGCAATGTGGTTAGATTTGAACTGAATTTGATGATTTGTTTGCGGCAAAATCGCCTTGCAACGGTCGATGCTTTTGAGCAACGGTCGTTGCTTTGCGATTTTGGGAAATGTTCGACGAAGTGAAATCGCCTTGCAACGATCGATGCCTGACTGCGACAGAGGTAAAACCCGAGAGAACTAACCATTCAACTATTTTAATTTTTCTTTAACCAATCCCTTGCTTGACACTACTGGGGACAGTGTGTCTTAAGTGTGGGGGAGGTTCTACTAATTACTTTTCTTTTGTTTTCTTATGAGTCAGTTAATTTTAAAATTTTGTTTTTCGAGTCAAAATTGGTTTAAGTAGGAAACAATGACTTTTTAAGAAGATTAGCAGCATTTGCAGGAACTTAAGTGACCATTGGGATGAAGCTGCAGATCTATCTATGACTATTAGAAAACCCCATCACAGATCAGCCTACTGAGAACACCCACATCGCTTCAGGTATCAGAGGATTCTTTACTGACTTCACCTTAATACTGACTTTAATTTTTCTCACCTAAGGGCTTGGTATACTTTATGTTGGATTCCCTGTTAGTTCTGACACAACCTGTAAACCTGTCCTATTTAGTTCCCTTCTCCCCTTCTATAAAGTAAAAAAAAAAAAAAAAAAAAGATAATAAACTGAGGATGAGTTAGTAACTCCGAAGTGGTCATGGGAATAGTAGCAAACACTATTATCTCTCATGTGATCCATGGAATGTGTCCAAAGTACACCCCATAACGGGAAGAACACTGATAAAAAAAATAAAATGATACCCAGTGGGGAAAAATCAGTTGTTAAAGAAGGGAAAGAGAAGAAAGGGACTAGAGAAAGATAGTATGGTGGTCTAGAGCTGGCAAGGTAAGAATCCATGTGCCTTTAGATCGATACTCCTTAGGTGAGACCGCACTTAAATATTTGCAGAAGTCAGTAGGGTGAATTTGAATGCTTGAATGTGATTGTGGCGTTTACTTAGGACAGCTGCTAAGTGTGGGGGAAGTACATGTTGGTCTTGATGTCTGTAGATTGATTCTTTCATGTGGATTACTAAGGGGAATCTGAATGCTGCTGCTTCTATGACAAAATGAGTTTCTGAAGAGTTTTCAAACTTCTTCACTGCATTTTAGTTCTCTGTTTTGCTTGAGGGCAAGCAAAGGCTAAGTGTGGGGGAGTTGATATATCATGGTTTTTACCCACTTTATACCATGATATAGTTGTGTTTTTAGAGTCTTTTGTATTAGTTTAGAGTCTTTTACAGGTTAAATCAGGTTTGGAGCTAATTGGAGATATATGGAGCATTTTGGGCATTTTGGGACGTTTTGGCCGAGAGCTTTATTCACTGTTCGATTATTTGATGTTGCATCGATCGACACGCATTGTGCATCGGTCGATGCAGTCGCGAGATGGGCCGTACGCGTCGGCGTAACTAGTATTGAAGATTTGCAAAGAAGCCCAAGATACTTTCAGTATTTACACAGAAGCCCCAGCCGAGATTTTGCCTATATATACTAGTTTTTGGTGTTTAATTTAGGGACGCTTTCATACTTAGAGCTAAGAGATTTTTAGAGCTTTCGGGGCTGATCTATTTCCTTGTATTCATTTATTTTGGAGAAGATTTTGAACCCCTTTGATATTTTAATTTCTTATATGCAATCTATTTATTCCATGATTATGTTTTCATCAATCATGTCTGAGTAGATCCATAGTTGAGTTTAGGGTTTCTCATTAAGGTTTGATGACTTGCTAGACTTATTTAATTCAGTTAGGATTCATATGATTAGAATGTTCTTCAAACTAAATTGTGCTTAATGCTAGTTCTAACCTGATCAATTAGAATCTAGATCTTAGGTTGCTAAATACGTCACGAGAGTGGGGTTTAGGAATCTGAACTATTTAGGTTGAGCAATTAAATTATTCGCAAAGAGATTTGGTTTGGTTTAATTGTGAACATATCGAACTTGAACTTAATGCTTGTTTAATCTGTTAGTAATTGCAAAGAGATTTGGGTTACTGCACTTAGGCATAGAGAATTCTCGCAAAGAGATTTGGTTAATTCTATTATCGTGATTTGAGTTCTAGAACTGAGTTTAATTTGATCCTGACTGATTAACTTGTCTGCTTGTCTGATTTCCTGAGAATACCCTAGGCTTGACGCTTTTAGTTTATTGCTTACAAACCGATTCCTGCTACTGTTTACTTTCTTGCTTCGCAATTTATTTCAATCTTTCTCTGTTTATTTCTAGTATTCATTCCCTACAGTTTGATCCTCTTGAGACCAAGTGTCCCTGTGGATTCGATAACCCTATATACTACATTGACTATACTGTGCACTTGCAGTTTTAGAATAGGGTAAAACTTAGAACCTATCAGACTACCGAGGAAGAGAGGCCAGAAGAAAGAGCTGTTCAAAATGCCAAAGACACCAAAGGGAAAGGCAAGATACATGAGGAGAAGAAGGAAAAAACTAAAACCGGTTCAGCTACTACTTCTAAGGAAAAACATTCATACCACCACCCTATGAGCCCAAACTTCCTTTCCCTGGAAGATTCAAGGAAAAACTATTGGAGAAGTATAGGGCACTCTTTGACAAACAGATGGAGAAGATTCAGCTCACAATGCCCTTGTTAGATGCATTCATGTTAGTGCCACAATACAGCAAGTTTCTCAAAGATGCGATAAAGAAGAGATCAAAGGAGATGGACGGCATGGTTTTCCTAACCCACGATTGCAGCGCTATCATTCAGAGGAAAACCATTCCAAGGAAGCTTGAGGATCCAGGAAGTTTCACCCTACCATGTGCCTTGGGACCGCTCTCCTTTGAAAGGTGTTTATGTGACCTAGGAGCAAGTGTAAGCTTGATTCTACTCTCAGTAGCAAAAAGGCTTGGACTCACACACTAAAAACAGTGTAGAATCTCACTTGTGTTGGCTGATAGGTCAGTAAGACTTCCAGTAGGCATGCTTGAAGACATTCCCGTCATGGTTGGAAATTTTGAGATACCGACAGCGTGGTTTTAGAGATGGATGAAGAACCAAAAGACCCCCTGATCTTTGGGAGACCTTTTTTAGCCACATATGAAGCTATCATTGATGTTAAGAAGGGGAAGATTGTCGTGCACTTGGGAAAGAATCATGTTCTCAACTTTGAAATTAATGAAGTGATGAAGAAACCGACGATTCAAGGCCAAGCTTTTTGGATTGAAACGTTGGATGCTTTGGCTGATGAATACCTGAAAGAGCTGGCAATGGAAGACTTCCTAGAGATGGTCATGACTACCAAGAAAGACGTGAGTGAGCTGGTGGACCAAGAAAGTCAAGAGCTTTTATTGTTAAAAATTACAAATAATTAAAATTATTTCAGTAATAAAACAATGTTTTAATTTGCATGCAAAAAAAGGATGCATGTAGGTATATGTCAACTCAATATTTCATTAATGATTTTATCTAATTAATATAAATAAATATTTTGTATGTATCTATAAGAAACGTCATATTTGCTTTTGAAAATAGTTATTATTGTTTAGATTTGGTATAATGATTTACATATTTTGAATATTATGCATCATCAATAGTTGATTTGGATTGGATTTCGCAGGATATATTAATAGATAGTCTGGTTAGAGATATTTCAGGTTATTATTTGATTTAGCTGAATTATGGGATATGTACTATATGACATCTAAATTGTTGTAATATTATAGAATTTAATTTCATTTGAACGTATTAAATGTAAATACAAATATTAGATGGACATTTCTAAGTTTTAAGCAAAAACAACTTAAATTTTGTCAAACTATGACAAATTTAATCCACTTACAAAGACCCATTATACATCAATATTTTCGAACATTATTTAAGGCCGGCTGTTTAAAACAAATAAATAAAAATGTTGTCTAAAACTCATTCATAAACAAACACAAAATATTTGTTTACCATCTAAAATTTAAACACATCAAAATTAGTTAGCTAGCATATATGAATTCTAAAAACGGATATTAACATAAATCAAATGTTGTATAAAACTCACTCAAAAACAAACGAAAAAAATAATTGTTTAATCTACATGAATTTAAACATACCATTCATTAGTTAACTACCATACATCAATACTACTTTGATATTAACATAAGTTTTATAAATCAAACAATTATAAAATATGAATAAAAAGAAGAAAAAAACACATGCACGCTCAGTGTGGGTCAGACTCTAGTTACTTTATAATCGAATCTAAAGTTCTAAAATGTATGATCCGAATTATGACTATGAATTAATATGATTTTGTTAATTAATTGTCATACTGCATGAATGGATATATTCTTAACACTTCATCCATAAGCCCATCAAAATATGTTCAGTTTATCAAATCTCTCGGCCCAACAACTGATGCCTATTAAGGAGTCAACATCCCAATAGGAAATTTGACCACTTTTACTATAAACAGAGTATTTATTGTTCATTTATCTCTATCTTATAACTTGCTAAGCTCCGAGCTACTAAATATAAAGCGACGAGCCCAAGCAATCTTTAGAGAGCACGCCAATCGAAGACCACCCATCTCGTCCATCATGTTCATTGTTCGGCTTCGGCCTAATCGAGTGCTTAAACCCATTTATCATTAAATTAACCGATCAATTTACTATCAAAAATTTTTATGTATTTTTCTCTCGCGTGAGAGAAGTTGGAAAATGATTTCCCCACTTTTATCTCATTTACTTGTTTTTCGGACCCTTTTGACCCCAACTCTAACTCTCTCAGACATAATCAAAATCCATCAACAAAAACTGACACCGACAGTGGGGATAAGAAAATTCTCTTCGCTTTATCCTTGATCAGTAACAATCACGATTTGTCACAACAACAAACTCTGAGCTCGCTTCTCCTGAGCTCGTCATTGCCAAGCTTGGTCACCAAGCCAACGAAAATATTGTAATTGAAATCACTAGTCCCGCCGGTCGACAATCTAGCCAATCAGACCAGGGTAACCGACACTCATGAAGACGCCGAGCTAATAAACCATGTTCCGGATGCTCAGATTAATAATCAGGATGTCTCTTCTCACATAAAGGACCTGATAACCCAAGTCGACGAGCTAAACCGAGGTAATAAAATTCGCTTTTGTGGCCCTCAAAACGTATATCAAGATCAAATCTATAACCTCCAGTCATCTGAGCAGCAAGCGTCCCAAAGAATGGTGTACTTCACCCCTCGACTCCAAAGGGCTTTGTACGACGTATTACCATCTCAGGTTGTCGAAACAAGAAATCACTCGGCCACTCATTCCCTCAACATCCCTATCTATCGGACTAGGAGTGAACCATACATTGCCTACCAAACTGACGCGCAGTCGAGTAGAGGCGAGAAGAAACAGTGAGATCGAACAGCTAAAGGCACAATTGGATCACATGACCTTGAAGGTTCACAAAGCAACTAATTCGGCCTTAGATATCGACTGGGTGCTCAAGGAAACACAAAACACTCCGCTCACAAGCAAGATAACAAGCACCTCGATCCGACAGCCAAGAAAGATCAAGCTGCCGACCTATGGGAACTCAAATCCCCTAAAATTAATGATGGCCTTCAGCATCGCAATGGGACGAGCACAATTTTATCCTGAGGAACGTGACACCGTTCACTTCCAGATCTTCATCGAAAACTTAAGCGGAGCCGTGCTCAACTGGTTCTCCCGTCTTGAAGCGCACTCTATCGACAACTACCTTCAGTTATCGACTACTTTCCTTAAGCACTACTCTATGTTCATTCAAGAAGGAGCCTCAAACGCTGATATCTCGACAGTAAGTCATGGAAAAAAGGAGTCCCTCAGATCCTAGATAGACCGGAAACGCATTAACACGATAATGGAAAGGAAGGGACTCCCCCGCCAAGGAAACACATTAACATGATAATGGGAGGAATCCCTACCTGCAACGATTCGGCGTACTAGATAACGGCGTACAGCCAGAAAGCATATGTACATCGACAATTGAAAAGGGCATGCTTCTCAGCCGAGCACAATATACGGAAGACATCATGTCTCATAACCAAACAAAACAAATAGCCACCAACATCGGCCCACTTCCTCGGTAATACAACCACAGATCCAACACCAAAGCTGGCAGATAAGATTCATTCTTCAGCAGAGGAACTATTATAGCAAGCTTCGCCTCCCCCTTCAAAAGCAAGTATATAAGCAAGTTCATGCTCCTGCAAACAAAAATGAGCTCTGGCTTTACAAAAATATATACAAGTAAATGATCTTCGGGTCCAAAACTTGTAAGAAAGAACTACACTCGGCTTGATCCCTCTTTGGAGGGTACATATGTAATCTTTACGAAGTTCAACCACTTCATATTTTCAACTTTATATTTTTATTTAAAGTATATGTTCGTACTTCTCAACATTTAAAATCGACATTATGGACTAATGATCGATCAAACCTAACATGTCTCATACACAATGGCATCACGCCACGTCATAAATTTCGACGACCCTAAGCCGAGGCCACACCCGCATAGTTCCTTTATGAAATAAGTTGGAGTAAGTTGAATCTCTTTTGCATAACTAAAATTCAAGGACTTTACAAGATAAATCAAGCACGTACTCGCACCTAGATACTCAACAAACGACATGATATGACAAGCCAAAACTTGCACCTAACAACATTTTCAAAAAGTCGAACACAACTTCGCAACTAAAGAAAATCAAAGACATGATAAGCCGATCACATACTTTCACCTAGAAATTTACCAAGAAACATGATAAGCCGAAGTATGCACTCGCACCTAAAAATTCGATCTCGTAAAACGCCAAGAATCGACTCCCAAAATTTCATTAATTCATCTCTCAAAAGGGGGGAATGGACACCTCATATACATTTTCCTCGGCAAAAACCGAGCACAAAAAACAAGAGAGAGAGAGAGAGAGAGAGAGAGAGAGAGAGAGAGAGAGAGAGAGAGAGAGAGAGAGAGAGAGAGAGAGAGAGAGAGAGAGAGAGAGAGAGAGAGAGAGAGAGAGAGAGAGAGAGAGGGGCAAACAATAGACGAATGAAAGGATGGGAAATACTCGTCTTTATTCATTTTCGTTGTCAAAACACAAGTAAGCAAAATAACAACAGAATAGTTAATTTTTTGAAAGATGATTTCGCCACTTCTGTCGATCTTTGTTGAATTTCACTAGCGCAAAAGGTTACCTGGCCTCCTCTTCCTCAAAGGATCGAGGAAATCTTAGTGGCCAATGGCATATTGTAAAGAACATGTACAGATAACATTGAATCAAAGTTATTTTACTAAATTATAATATACAAATGCGTTATTTATTGTATAACTATTTTCTTAAGGACGAATTTTTTTGTGTTTAGTTTTTATTTGAATAATGTGTATTTGTAAATCTGAAATATTATGTAAAACGGTTTAATTTTTGTAAAAATATATTAAATAGTTTAATAGGTTCTAATGATGATATGTTATATGGTTTTAAAAAAAAAGAAATTATATGAAAAATGTATTTATAGAATTTATAATTCTAATAATCAATTTAGTTAAACTTATCTTATATTAATTATTTTCAATATTTTATAATCAAATATATTATTTGAGGATTTTAGGATATTTGAATTTTTTTATTATTTATTAAAAAAGAATTTTAAATGATATATAATATTTATTAGTTTTTTGAAATTTTGTTTTCTATTAAACTGAATATATGATAATAAAAATTTTAAAATTTTAAAAATTAATTTTTTTAATAATTTTGATTGAAAATTAATATATTTATTTTTTTCATTTAACAAGTTTTGATTTTTTTTTTTAACATTGAAACTAAAAAAAAATTAGAAAATTTCAAATACCATCATAAGATGTATTTCTATTCATTAACTTCTAACTAAAAATTATTTATCAAATCATTTCAATTCCTATTTGATAGATTTTATTTTTGAAATTTTAATTTTCAGTAAGCTGGTATTTTAGAGAATTTGTACAAATGATATCCAATAAGTTGAGATTTTGAAAGATTTGTATAAATGTCAAATCCAATAAGAAAGGGTTTGAGAAAAAAAAAAAATTCTCCCAAATCTTCAATCTAATAAGCTTCCCTAACATTTTTCTATGGTGATTATTATGTAATATTAATATGTCATTGTTATTAATGATTTCACTAAGGATAACAAGATTACATACATTTATAATTAATGTATTCCTAATATCTTTAAATATCTTTTCTTTTCATTTTTCTATCATAAAAATCTTCTAATTTTTTTTTAAACTTAATAAATAAATTTGTAACTAATATTAATATATTATAATAAATTAATATTAACTAAATTTTGACTTAAATACAAATCTTATAATATCTATATACATAAGAATAATTAAGTTATTAAATAGATTCATACATATAATTATATAATTTAATACAAATATTATTTGTATAAACTATATTTACTTAAAGTAATCATATACAAAATCATACAAATTCATGTTTTTCGACATAAGTCAAAAATGAATATTATAAAATAAGTACTTAAATTGACATTTTTAATTTTTAATTATAAAACAAAGATTTTAAAATTTATAAATTTAAAAATTAGATCTATAACTAAGTTTTTGGGTTGTTATTTCAAATTTGACACAATATTTTTATTCGATATGGAAAAAACTGAGGGATTAATTTATTATCATTTTCAAGTATATTTAATTTAATTTATTTAAATTAAATTATTATATAATGTGAAATAGTAAAATATATAATATATTTAAAACTTTGAATTTTAACATACATAAATATATTTTTATACACAATATTAAATTAAATGATATATAATTAAATAATTTAATACATCAATTATAAATAAAAAAGTAAATATTAGTAAATATATACATAAATTAAAATAAATAAATATTTTTAATATAGTTCAACTAATAGAAAAATCAAACCCCTAAAAAACAAACGTAAGATTAATAAGAGTCTAATTTACAAAATGTAAATTTTATATTTCTACAAAAATTTAAATATTAAAACTAACTTGATATATGAAAAACTTTATAAAAATAAAATAATATAAAATAATTGAATCATATTATTCAATTATATAGTAAGATATGTTTCTATTTTTAAAATTACAGGTTTTTAAAATTTGTTTCATCAAATATAAAAATATTTAGACAGTTATAAAACGGATTATAAGACGAGGGTTTATTGGACTAAAGATTTGAGAAGATTTTATTTTTCTATCAAATTTCATGTTATTGAATTAGACATTAGTACAAATCCTTCAAAATCTAAGTTTATTGTATTAATCATTTGTACAAATTCCCTAAAATATCATAGCTTATTGTAATTAAAGATTTTAACAACAAAATCTATTAAATAGAATTTTGAGGGTTTATTGGATTGAGAATTTGAGAAGATTTTATTTTTCTATCAAATTTCATGTTATTGAATTAGACATTAGTATAAATCTTTCAAAATATCAGCTTATTATATTAATGATTTGTACAAATTCTCTAAAATAGCAGTTTATTGTAACTTAAAGATTTCAACAACAAAATCTATCAAATATAATTTGAGGGATTTGAGAGATAATTTATAGTGAAAAATTAATGAATACAAATACCACATCTTATGATGGTATTTGAATTTATTTTTTTAAAAATTAGATTTAATATTATAAAAATAAAAAAATAAAATAAAAATATTAATAAAAATAAAAATGATTAACAAACAAAATTAAAAATTTCCAATATCATATTCTCATTTCAATAGAAAATAAAGATTAAAAATAATAAAGATTATATATATATATATATCATTTTTAATGAATGATCTTCTATATCCTAAAATTCCCACTAAAATCCTCAAAATTTTACTAAAATCATCATCAAAATCTTAAAATCCATTAAACTAAAACCCTCCAAATCCTCTAGATCCCTAATCCAATAAAACTTCCAGAATTTTGAGGGATTTTAAAGATTTATAGTAAAAAGTAATGAATGCAAATACCACATCTTATGAGATGGTATTTGAAGTTTTTAATTAAAATAACTTTTTAGTTTCAATATTATAAAAACGAAAAATAATTTAAAAAGAAAAATATTAATTGAAAATTAAAATTATTAACCAAAAACAAAAATTTAAAATTTCCAATATCATATTCTCATTTCAATAGAAAATAAAGATTAAAAAACTAATAAAGATTATATATATATATATATATATTAATGAATAATCTTATATATCCTAAAATTTCCACTAAAATCCTCAAAATTTTACTAAAATCATCATCAAAATTCTTAAAATCCATTTAAAATTTCATTAAATCCACTTAAATCTTTTCATTAAATTTTATTAAATCTAAAATCCTCCAAATCCTCTCAATTCCTAATCCAATAAAACCACTACCAACTCTTCTAAATTCTAATCTAATAAGACCCTTTACTTTCATAATGGTCTCTTGTGTCAAATTTGAAAGAACAACCCTAAAAACTTAATTATAGATCTAATTTTTAAAAATTCAAATTTTGAAAATCTTTGTTTTATTAACTAAAAATTTTCAATGTTAATTTAGGTACTTATTTTATAATACTCAATTTCGAATAATGTCGAAAAATGAATTTGTATTATTTTGTACATGAGTACTTTAAGTTAATTTTATAGTTTATACAAATAATTTAAGTAAATTATATAATTATAATTATGAATATATTTAATAACTTAATTATGCTTAAATATATGTATATATATTATATGATTAGTATTTAAGTCAAATTTGTTAATATTAATTTATTATAAGATATAATATTAATTAATACTTTATTTATTTATTTTTAAGGTTTAGAAAAAAACTTAGAAGATTTTATTATGATAGAAAAAAGAAAAGAATATATATTAAAAGATATTTTGAATATATTAATTATAAATAAATTTAATTTTATTATCGTTAATGAAATCATTAATGACAATGACATATTACATTATAATCACTTTAGAAAAATGTTACTTTCATAATGATCTTTTATATCAATCTATTTAATAACTTAATTAAGCTTATATATATATATATATTTTGTACTTAAGTCAAATTTTATTTAATATTAATCTATTATAATATATAAATATTAATTACGAATTTATTTATTTATTTTTAAGTTTTCAAAAAAAATGTAGGTGAATTTATTATGACAGAAAAAGGAAAATAAAAAATATTATAAAATATTATAAATACATGGATTTGATCTTCTTATTTTTAATGAAATCATTAATGACAATAATATATTACCTAAGTAAGAAATTTTTAGTTTCATAATGATCCTTATTATAGATTAGATATCTTTATTTCGAAATAAATTACCGAGAAATTAATGACTAAATTTTAAACCATCTGAAATCTTTCTATCTTCAAACTTAAATCCACTAAAAAATACTTATATGAATGTTAGATAAGAAAAAAAAATGAATGTCAGATTAAAAGGAGAGAATTTTGGATAGGTTTCGTTCTCGTCTGTAGTATTTTGCTTCTACCCATAGATTTAAGGAGACAAAACCGCTAAAATCAGGTTGAGATTTGCTTTGTTTCATTGGGGTTTAAAGTTGGTAACTTTCTCTATTTCTTGATCTTATTCCATTGCTTCCAGATTATCTTCTTTTCAAATTCTGCCGAAAGAGTTTTTCTTTTTTTTTGAAAGACTTTCGTGTCAAATTGAGACATTTGGGTTGATTTTATTGGATTTCGTCTCTTCAGATCGTGCCAAACTTTAACTGTTACTGTAGGCTTTGGGTCTCTCTCTCTTCTACATGTTATATATGAATCTCACTTTATTGTTGAATGAAGTTGTTTCTTCAGTTTTGACGCACTAATTCGACTTGTAAATCATCAAAGTCGAGTGATTTTGATTTGGGGGAGGTGAGGTGGTTAATTAGCTTGACCCCAACAATGAAACGGGTAAAAAGCGAATCTTTTAGAGGTGTTTATAGTTCCAGAAGGTTCAAGTTGTCACATTTTTTGCTGGCTATAGCAGGGTTTTACTTGGTTTTCTTAGCGTTTAAGTTCCCGCATTTCATCGAGATGGTGGCTATGTTGAGTGGAGATACTGGTTTAGATGGGGCATTAAGAGATACGGCAGATGTTAGTTTAAGCGGGTCGTTACGCAGTGACATGTTCGATAGGAAGCTAGAAGATGAAGAAAATCAAAATAGGCCTTCTACTACTCACAATCTGCCACCAGAAGAGAACATAAGTGGGTCTAAACCAATTCAGCCACTTCAGTTTAGGTATGGTCGAATATCGGGAGAGATCATGAGACGTAGGAATAGAACTATGCACATGTCACCCTTTGAAAGAATGGCGGATGAGGCTTGGATGCTTGGATCCAAGGCTTGGAAAGATGTTGACAAGTTTAAGATAGAGAATATCGAAGAGAGTTCTGTTAATGAAGGAATGGTTGAATCATGTCCTTCTCAGATCTCAATGAATGGAGATGACTTGAATAAAGCCAACAGGATCATGTTGCTTCCATGTGGTCTTGCTGCAGGGTCGTCCATTACAATTCTCGGAACTCCACAGTATGCACATAAAGAATCTGTTCCTCAGCGTTCGAGGTTGACAAGAGGCGATGGAATGGTTCTGGTTTCACAGTTTATGGTTGAGTTGCAAGGGCTGAAGACAGGAGACGGGGAATATCCCCCTAAGATTCTTCATCTGAACCCGAGAATCAAAGGTGATTGGAATGGCCGACCAGTCATTGAACACAATACATGTTATAGGATGCAGTGGGGGGTTGCTCAAAGATGTGATGGGACTCCATCCAGGAAAGACGCAGATATGCTTGGTAAGATTTTAACATCGATTATAAACTGTTTGTTAGTTTAGATGTGGATATGTGACAAATTCATATTGAAGGTAGTTGCAGTAAAGTAGCTCAGAGATCTTTAAATGTGTAGTTATGTTTCTTTTTGTTTTCTCTTTATCAAAGTTAATGTATTTTTCCAGTTGACGGATTCCGAAGATGTGAAAAGTGGACGAAGAATGACAACGTTGACATGGTGGACTCAAAGGAATCCAAGACAACTTCTTGGTTCAAACGGTTTGTTGGACGTGAACAGAAACCAGAAGTCACTTGGTCATTCCCTTTTGCGGAAGGCAAGGTCTTTGTCTTAACCTTGCGAGCTGGAATTGACGGTTTTCAAATAAATGTTGGAGGAAGGCATGTGTCATCATTCCCTTATCGACCGGTATGTTTGATCAGATGAGCATTCTACATGTACATGCTTTACTAATTAGTCTCAACTGTATAATTTTCATTCAAACCTCCTCTATGTCTGATATATTGTGATTTCTGGCTTCTCAGGGATTTACCATAGAAGATGCCACAGGGCTGGCAATAACAGGAGATGTTGACATTCATTCTGTTTATGCTACTTCTCTTTCAACATCTCATCCGAGTTTCTCGCCTCAGAAAGCAATAGAATTTTCTTCAGAGTGGAAAGCTCCTCCATTGCCTGTCACTCCTTTTCGCCTTTTCATCGGTGTTCTGTCTGCAACTAAGCATTTTTCAGAGCGCATGGCAGTGAGAAAGACATGGATGCAGCATCCCTCTATTAAATCTTCACATGTAGTTGCCCGATTCTTTGTTGCACTTGTAAGTTCTTACTGTAAATCTTTTAGCATAATCCGAGACAATTGCTATTTTGAAGAATAATGAACAGTTTATTTATGTTATTTTTCTGTAGAATCAAAGAAAGGAAGTTAATGCAATGCTGAAGAAAGAAGCTGAATATTTTGGAGATATCGTGATTCTTCCCTTTATGGATCGCTACGAGCTAGTGGTCCTTAAGACAATTGCTATTTGTGAATTTGGGGTATTGATAATTTCTTCTCTGTTCATTACTCTCATTGTAGTTGTTTTACATGAGGCTGATTATGAGACTCTCTTCTCAGGTCCAGAATGTGACAGCTCCATACATAATGAAATGTGACGATGACACATTCATCAGAATGGAATCAATCTTGAAAGAAATCGATGGAGTTTCTCTGGACCAATCTCTCTACATGGGCAATCTAAATCTTGGGCATCGTCCTTTTAGAACTGGCAAATGGGCAGTTACATGGGAGGTACAGTTGCCTTTAGTTGTATGATTCAGCAATCATCAGCTACTAAATGCTCTCTGCTTATTTACTGTAACAGGAGTGGCCAGAAGCTGTGTATCCTCCTTATGCTAATGGACCCGGATACATAATCTCAAGCAACATTGCCAAATATATTGTTTCTCAGAATTCAAGACAAAAGCTTAGGGTCTGTCCCTTTCTCATCTTTCCTGAAATTTTGAATTAACTTTGAGCTAAACTATTTGGATACTGTTGTCACAGCTGTTCAAGATGGAAGATGTGAGCATGGGAATGTGGGTGGAGCAATTCAACGCGTCCATGCAGCATGTAGAGTATTCACACAGCCGGAAATTTTGTCAGTACGGGTGCACATTGAACTATTACACTGCACATTACCAATCTCCTAGTCAGATGATGTGCCTGTGGAATAATTTGTTGAAAGGACGAGTACAATGCTGCAATTTTAGATGACTAATGGTCCAAAACATACCAGTTGTCCTGATTACAAGATTACAGACTAGGCCGTAAACCTCTTTTTGTGATTTTTTTCTTTGTTGCTAATCATTGTACACTTACTCAATCAGGATAACAAACTCTTATTGTACATTAGGAAAGTAATCTAAGAAAGGGAACTTTTTCCATTATACAATGACGGCATTGACAAGTCAATGGTCACTGCACTAGTAATCTGCGGGTGTCTTTATATGTAGCTTAAGCTGTGATTATCGAAATTTGGCTTCCATCATATTGCATTCACTTGATTATCGGAACCAGGCACAGCTGACTTGTCTCCTTCATTCCACATGTCCATAGAGATTAAAAAAAAAAGCTTGGTTAATTACAGAGTCATGAATTGCTCAGGAAACAGAACAATCTTAAGAGTGTGCAGGTAAATTGGAATGCAGAAAACTCAAATTATATTGCCTATAACAAGAAACTTGTCGCGCAAAGACTGACCAAACTGATCTTTTCATGATCAAATGGGTTTAGACAAATGTGCTTTTTAGTTTTATTTATCACCGTGTTTAATCCTCACGCCAAAATCTCATGGCCGTGAAGTTCTGATACACGGTGAGAATCAACCAAGATGAGCAAAGAGACAGACACAGAGAAAGTTATTCGGTTGATGTAGAATGAATACAGATGTTACTTTTTGAGTCTGGGAAGCAGAAATCAGAGAAATGAGAAACATCAGAGCTTACATGAAATCTTATTCTTACTCTTCTGCATGATTCATCTTTAAAGGATGCATCTGTCTTCGGGCAGAGAATAGTGGCGGCTGTCGTAGTTGCTTGGAGAAATTGAGAAAATAATTAGGGTTCTGGAAAGTTAATAACTTTCGAAGTGTTTTTATATGATAATGGAATCACCTCGATACTAGTGTAATTGACGACAATGCCCATACGAAACAGAGCAAAATGTCTCCATGCTCAGAAACCTCTGTTCTGCTACTTCCCATGGTCGAGAAATGCATCAATCTCTTGCAGACCTATGGCGTTTCATCGCTTACGAAACTCAAGCAAATCCACGCTTTCTCAATCCGCCATGGCGTCTCAATCTCCGACGCCGAGATGGGGAAACACCTCATCTTCTATCTCGTCTCTCTTCCATCTCCACCTCCCATGTCTTACGCTCACAAGCTCTTCTCCAAGATCGAGAAACCCATCAATGTCTTTATTTGGAACACGTTGATCAGAGGCTACGCCGAGATTGGTGATTCCGCCTCAGCTGTTTCTCTCTACCGCGAGATGCGAGTCTCTGGTTTCGTCGAGCCAGATACTCATACTTACCCGTTTCTTCTTAAGGCCGTGGCGAAAATGGCGGATGTTCGGTTGGGAGAGACGATCCATTCCGTTGTTGTAAGAAGTGGGTTTGGTTCGTTGATATTTGCTCAGAACTCTCTGCTTCATTTATACGCCAACTGTGGTGACGTATCTAGTGCGTACAAAGTGTTCGATAAAATGCCTGTGAAAGATCTCGTGGCTTGGAACTCTGTGATTAATGGGTTTGCAGAAAACGGTAAACCAAACGAAGCTTTGGCTCTTTATACTGAGATGGATTCGAAGGGAATCAGGCCAGATGGGTTCACAATCGTCAGCTTGTTGTCTGCTTGTGCCAAAATCGGTGCTTTGACATTGGGTAAGAGAGTTCACGTCTATATGATCAAAGTGGGATTGACAGGAAATTTACATTCCAGCAATGTGCTCTTGGACTTCTATGCAAGATGTGGAAGAGTTGAAGAAGCCAAAACACTTTTTGATGAAATGATGGACAAGAACAGTGTCTCATGGACTTCATTGATAGTCGGTTTAGCTGTTAATGGTTTTGGAAAAGAAGCGATTGAGCTTTTCAAGGATATGGAGTCAAAGGAGGGATTGTTACCATGTGAGATCACATTTGTGGGGATCTTATACGCTTGTAGCCATTGCGGGATGGTGAAGGAAGGTTTTGAGTATTTCAGGAGAATGAGAGAGGAGTATAACATTGAGCCTAGGATAGAACATTTTGGTTGTATGGTTGATTTGCTAGCTAGAGCTGGAGAAGTGAAGAAAGCGTATGATTACATTATGAAAATGCCAATGCAGCCAAATGTTGTAATCTGGAGAACACTGTTAGGAGCTTGTACCGTTCATGGCGATTCAGATTTAGCAGAGTATGCCAGACTCAAGATCTTACAACTAGAACCAAACCACAGCGGCGATTATGTCCTCTTGTCGAACATGTATGCATCCGAGCAGCGTTGGTCCGATGTACAAAAGATAAGGAGACAAATGTTAAGAGACGGTGTGAGAAAAGTTCCTGGTCACAGCTTAGTAGAAGTAGGAAACAGAGTTCATGAGTTTCTTATGGGTGATAAGTCTCATCCACAAAGCGATGAGATTTATGCTAAGCTGAAAGAAATGACTGATAAACTGAGATTAGAAGGTTATGTGCCGCAAATTTCGAACGTTTATGTTGATGTTGAGGAGGAAGAAAAGGAGAATGCTCTGGTGTATCACAGTGAGAAGATTGCTATAGCGTTTTTGCTTATTAGTACACCAGAGAGATCACCGATTGGGGTGGTGAAGAATCTTAGAGTTTGTGCAGATTGTCATTCGGCTATTAAACTTGTGTCTAAGGTTTATGATCGAGAGATCGTTGTTAGAGATCGTAGCAGGTTTCATCATTTTAAAGATGGTTCTTGTTCTTGTCAAGATTACTGGTAATGCAGAAAATAAATTCATGTGTCAAATGTACGGATTATAATACAAAACTCTTCGTCGATTGAAATATACATTGATGTCTCACCTGTGGCAATCGTTTATTGTTGTGAGCTGTCTGAACCTTCGAGATTTGTAAATTTCTAAAGAATGGGGGTAAACTTCCCTAAAAAGTATTGGGTCCAATCTTATAAACTAATAAACAATTGGGGGTGAAAACGAAAGCTGTCTAAAATGAATATACAGCATTTTTACCTATTAATTTGGCGGGATTGGAAAAAATTGAAGTAAAACATTTTCGCGGCGTTGTCATGAAACGTTTTAAATCTCTAAAGCTTCCATGGGAAGCTCTTTGAAGGATACGCTTCATCATCTATCAATCTATATACCCAGAGAGAGAGAGTCGCTTCACTGCTTAATTTATCTGATTGATTCGTTTCATTTTCTCTGTCTGTGAAGATCGGAGGAGAAGATGGGAGACACAAGTCACCTGGAGAAGATGGGAAGAGAACTCAAGTGCCCTATTTGGTAATCTCGTCTATCTCTTTCTCTCTATTCGCTAATTATTCTGAGGTTTGTATGGGATTATTCGACGAACATGGCTAGAGAAAACCCTAATTTTATCTTTCTCTTTCTCAATCGGATAGCCAACGTCTGTGTTACCGATTTCCATTTCTCTCATGGGCTTTTTGTTTCGCTCTTTATATTTTTATTAACTTAATGCGTTAATCTCCTGTTTGGACTCAGATATGTGATTCAATAATTCTACTTTGTTTATTGCAGCTTGAGTCTATTTAATTCTGCAGTTTCACTTTCGTGCAACCATGTCTTTTGCAAGTAAGAACTCTCCTTATGTTTTCTTTTACAAAAGTCTTTTGATTTAAGTCAGTATTAACACCTTTCTTCTCTTGATTCCAGTGCATGTATAGTGAAGTCCATGAAACTGGATGCTACTTGTCCAGTTTGTAAAATCCCATACCATCGTAGAGGTATTTCAAATGCTTTTAATTGATCTCAGAGACTCAGGTTCAGCTTTTCCTATCGCTAAACAAAGTTGTGTTTATGCTATTTGTTAGAGATTCGAGGTGCTCCGCATATGGATAGCTTGGTGAGTATTTACAAGAGCATGGAAGATGCTTCTGGTGTCAACATGTTTGTCAGCCCGAATAAACCATCACCATCAGGTACTTATTAGGATCGATGCTTTTGCATTTTGATTATCTTGAATGAAGCCGAGGATCATTTACTTGTCAATATTAGTAACTAGACGTTATCATTTCCCTTGATTTTCACTTTTTTATAAGTTGATGCTTAAAGAGAGACAGTGGGATATGGGTTGTAAGAAAACTTTGAACAAATGCCTAAAAGTTTCTCGTGAATGCTTCTTTTGCTGCAAATTTTCGGATTTTATCTTAATGAAGAGATAAGTGCCTTTTTAATGTGTGTTCTGTGATTTGTGTCTACAGGAAAAGAAAAGCATGTGAAAGATGCTTCCACTGGAAAGGAAAATGATAAGAAACATCTGGGATCTAGTAGAGGCCAAACATCCAAAAGGAGAGGTTATAAAAAAACCAAGGAAACAGATCTAAATGCCCCTGGACCTATTGTTATGAAACCTTCATCCCAAACCAAGAAAAGGGTTCAGCTGTTGCAGAATCATTCTTCTGAAAGCTTAACAAAATATGCTGAATCTGTGGAGTCAGCTGAAAAACTAAGGGATTACACTGAAAAAACTGTGATTCGTTTGAATGAGCATCCGAGTTTTAATAAAGAAGAAAATCTGGCACCCTTCTTTTGGTTGAGAGATGAAAATGATGGGGAGAGCTTAAGTCAGCCAGCAGAAAGTGATCAACTTTTAGACGTTACACCTGTTGATGTTCCTTCTTTCAGCGATCTGAAGGACTTAGATCATGAGAGCCCTTCGAAAGTGAGTACTTTAAAACCTAACAGCCTATTTCAATGCTATCTTCCAGTGCAAAATATTGTTTTTTGATATTGCAACATGCTCCACTTGCGATTAATTTTAGAGAAAGTGTTTGACCCATCTTAGTTATGTGGTGGAGTTTTTCTTTTGTTCATAATGAATACTGCAACGTCAAGCTATTTGACACCTATCTATTACTCGTAAAAATCCCTGATAAATTCCAGTATCCAAAAACATCATCGTATCCTTTGATCTAATTACTTTTTATGGTGAGTGTTTCAGGCAGTTGAGCAAGAAAGGCCCAATCCCGGAGACATGTTTGACAGTGAAATGTTTGAGTGGACTCAGAGGCCTTGTTCTCCAGAGATTCTACCTAGTCCTGTGAAGGCTAAGGTGAAGGCAGTTCTTTACTCTGACACAGCCAGATGTTCGTTTTTATAGTTTCTTCAAGTCCGTTGAAATTAAGTGAAAAATTCAAATCGATTTGCAGGCCCTAGATAGAGGTGAGATTGATCTATCTAAAGGAGCATTATCCAGTAAAAAACGCAAATCAGGAAGTGCAAGAAATACAGTTGCTAAACGATGCCTTGGAGTTTCCAAGGAGAACTACATGGAATCTTCTGCACTAAGTATTAGTGAGAAACAAGAGACTGGTGGGACTTCTGGCACATCTACCAGGAAGGATGTACATCCTGAAGAAAATGTGAAAGCTAAACGGGTTACAAGAAACAAGGGCAAAACTCCACGAGTTCAGGCTGGTGTAAATATATATGTGGAAGCAGAGGGAAAGCAGGGGACAAAGAGGAAACGATCTAGCGTTAAAGTCTCTACGGATCATCCGGTTACTGGATCTGATGAGCTCTTACTTGGAACAGAAAATGTGGGAAAAGGGAATCAGGAACGAGCCCATGGTTCAGCTGATGCACAACCTGAAAAACAAAGTCCCGCCGAGAAGTCCTCTCTGAGAAAGAGAAGAAAATCCAGTGCATCCTCCTTTCCAAAATATTCTTCTGGGATAACTGAAAAGAAGACTTCAGAAAAGAGATCAAGACTTGATTCCTGTTCAGTCCCTAGCAGAGTTACACAACCGCGTGGCAAGAAAATCCCTAGTGATGAGTTGAATCAAGTAGGTGATAGACAAGATTCCACTAACAAAAAGAAACCGTCTGTTGATAAAGACAGTCTTACCATGCAAGTTTCAGAGAAGCGCTCAACGATGAAGAAGCCCTCACTTGGTGGTAATGTACTTTTGCGACGATGTGATGGACCTCCAATAAATGAATTCACATGCGCCTTTTGTCAGTCTTCAGAAAACACAGAGGTAGGCTTCGCTATCTCACATTGTAGTCATAGATGTAGACCTTTAGATGATTTTTACCATTTTCTTAATTGGAATGATATTGACAGGCATCGGGAGAAATGGCTCACTACCACAGAGGTGAACCTGTCTCTGCAGATTTTAGTGGTGGGTCTAAGGTCATACATGTTCACAAAAACTGTGCTGAATGGTAAGAAATCTGAATAGTTGTAAATGTGCTTACATATGCTTTTGATACTCGACTGACTGAATATAAGAAACTTTATTACATTTTCAGGGCTCCAAATGTCTACTTCAACAACCTTACCGCAGTCAACCTTGATGTGGAGCTGACAAGGAGCCGGAGAATAACTTGCAGTTGCTGTGGACTTAAAGGTGCAGCACTTGGTTGTTACAATGCGAGTTGCAAGAATAGCTTTCATGTTACGTGTGCAAAATTGATACCAGAATGCAGATGGGACAATGTAAGTGTTGCATAGATTATATAGAAGCTCTAATATGATAGTCCCTTATACGGTTCTTTTTAACACATTTTCTTGTCAACAGAAAAACTTTGTAATGCTATGCCCATTGGATGCATCCACTAAGTTGCCCTGTGAAGAGACTAGTCCCAAAGAAAGAAAACGCAAGCGTACTCCTTTTAAAGGGTATTGTCATTTTCATTTATTGCTAGGAATTATGAGGCGATTCTAATTTTTGAAAATAGAGTGCTGACAATAACTCTCTCTATCTATCTTGCCTAAGGCCGATGCATTCTCAGCCTAATCAAGTATCTGAAAAACCTGACATCGGTGAGCTCCAGAGCAAGCCTTTTCAGGGATTACCCAAGAAATTGGTTCTATGCTGTTCAGGACTAACAGATGAAGAGAAGGTGTGGATCTTTTTACTCTTTTATTTCATGAAAACCTCTCGACTTTGAATCTTAAATTACATGGATTGCTTTGGATTGTAGAGTGTGATTTCGGAATTTGCTGAACTGTCTGGAGTTACCATCTCGAGAAAATGGGAGCCAAGAGTTACACATGTCATTGCATCAATCAACGAAAATGGAGCCTGCAAAAGGACCCTCAAATTCATGATGGGGGTCTTGGAGGGGAAATGGATTCTAAGCATTGACTGTAAGTATTATCAGCAATGAAACATGTATGTTTGGGATTACTCAAATCATCAATTTATTAACATGTCGTATGTCTTTTCTTGCAGGGATTAAGGCCTGTATGAAAAACACAAAATATGTAACCGAGGAGCCATATGAGATTTCCATAGATGTTCATGGAACACGACAAGGACCTTATATTGGAAGAAAAAGAGCTTTGAACAAGGTTAACTTCGTCTATCTCTATATGTTACAATTGACTTGAGAATACTTACATTACATCTAAATGGTTTCATTCACCAATATGCAGAAACCAAAACTTTTTAGTGGACTGGAGTTTTACATTATGGGAGATTTTGAGCTTGCTTACAAAGGGTATCTTCAAGATATGATTGTAGCAGCCGGAGGAACAATCCTGCGCCGGAGACCCATTTCTAATGATGATAATGAAACTTCAACGATCATAGTGTTTAGTGTTGAGCCAAGCAAGAAGAAAACATTGACACAAAGAAGATCTGATGCTGAAGCCTTGGCTAAATCTGCTAGAGCAAGATCTGCAAGCAGTTCATGGATCTTGGATTCTATTGCAGGTTGCCAAATTCTAGACTTGATATAATAAAATAGTCAGAACACATCTTTGGATATTTTGTTTCTCAGTAGGATTCTGGAGAATTGTGATAATATTTATTTTGAAGTTTTTTCTTTCCCACTTACTTATATTAACAAAAAAAAACTAATATTGGATCTGATTGGTGAAGCTATAATAAAAACGCTAGAGATTTACCGTTTTGTTTGTTACCAATCACGAAAACGTTATTAAAAGTTTCAGTAAAAACAGTTACTCTCAGCTTTTTGTTATTGCTTTTTCTAACAGCTTTCGCTAACAGGTTTCATTTACATCTTTGCACTATTCAACCGCTTACCATTTTCGCTAACCGCTAATCTAACCGTTCCGCTTTTGTTCACCAATCGGACCCATTAACATTAAGAAGATCCAACCATACAACATAGCCTGAATTTATACAGGAGACAGCTTTAATGTTTTAAGGAAAGCTCAAAGTGAGCAGGATACAATCCTCTAGAGACTTCATGATACACCAAACCTTAAATCCCGAAACTAAAGATGCCAAAGACGACCTATGTGACAAGCAAGCTGATCTTGAATAGGAATCCTACAACGATAGATAGAATCCCCATAAAAATACATATCTCAACAAAGGCCACCAAAGTATTAATACAAGAAAGCAACTGAAACATCAATAAACTTAACTCATGAAAAAGTTTTTGTTTCTTCATGAAAACGACCGATAGCAACCAGCTGTGATCGTGTATTACAACCAAAGGTTCAATCAAATCTGTAAATGATACAAGCCATCCCCTAATTCCTTTTCTCTAAATTGACGTTTGTTCCTCTCATGAATCATGAGCTTCTGCTGAATATCATCGATTGTCTTATGTCGTTAATGGATTACCGGCATGGTTGCAGACTTGAACAATACTTGTGATTCGAAACATCCCCACCTTTCTGTAATGGGATTTAATCTCTTTAATTTGATTTGTCTCGTTGGTGTTAATTATGGTCTGGATGTTTGGTATCTAGCGGCATGCATGAGTTTAAACTTATGTTGTAATGAGATTAATGTCGGTTTATCTTGCACGTGTATTGTTTTACATTTTAGCTAAGGATCTAAAAATTAGTTTTGTGAATTGGCTCAAGATCCTAGGGATAACCAGAAAAATGCATTGTTAGATTACAAAATAACTGGTGAAGCAACCGTGGTCTAGTGGTTAATTGGTTAAAGCTTTACACCGGTAGGTACTGGGTTCGAATCCCCGAAAGCGCAGTTTTACAAGATTAATAGAGACAAACTTATAAGGAAGTTTTCAGCGTTAAAAAAAGATTACAAAATAACTCACTGGACACAATTAGATATTTATATTTATATATAGATTAATATCAGACAAGCAACTTATGTCTGAATCTTTTGGGAAACACGACGGAAACTTTTATCACTTAGAAAAGACCAACGAAAACAGGAGGAAAATAAAATTATAACATGAAAGATAAACTTAAGAAATAGAAAGCTCTAACAGAGCTGAGATTCAAGGACCATGATTCTCCAAATGGTAAAATGACTTAAACACACAGTTGTTTATGATTTCGCCGTTGTTCTTGTTCATGTGATCAGTGCCCAAACATCCGCTGTCTCCACTCATGCTAGCATTATAGTTCATGTTCCAATTGTTGTTGAAGCTCTGGTTCCAATTGTTTTGATCATATTGATTACGATAACCGTTATTACCAGAACTCACAACAATAGATCCACCAATTGGTTGGTTAGTCAAAGGACTACCAATCAAATCATTGGACCCAAAGTCGTAATGATCTTGTTGAAACGATTCACCATGGAAATCTGACTGATCTATTGGTCGAAAACTTCGAGTCGGAAGCACCATATCACCATTAATTCCAGGCAAAGAACCAAAATGGTTCCCAAAAGGAAAAACAGCAGAAGTACCACCAAAAGATTCAACGAACTCGCTGGTATCTTGAACATGTAAGAAAGGTGTGTGATGATTAACTTGTTGGGTCTCATCAGAAAGTACCTGAGACACAGAAGGTTGATCTCTCTTTGTATGTTTAAGTTTATGGCTACTTCCACCGATCGGTATGTTCCTTAGCGCTCCACCATGAGTCCAGTATTGGTGACAGTTCTTGCAGTTGTAGCGCGGCTGAGACACATTATAGTTGTTGTAGTAACAGAACTTGGTGTTGTTTGAGTTGCACCTTGGACACACTCGCGATGGAAGCTTCTCTACATTCATTTGATTGTCCCCTTTCACGAAAACACTAAAGTTCTCCATTTTTCTCAAGAGCTATTAATTAGTTTTTGTTGTTGTTGTTGTTATAATTTTGTTGGTGTTGTACGGATGTCTTATATATACTTTAGGGAACTGGAAATTGAAAATAAGTTTGGGTTTTAAAAGTGTGAGATTATGAGCAAAACGTGTCAAAGATTGTGTATTAATAAAATTTGAATATCTATCTACACACCATAAACCTTAGGCTATACTTAGTCAAAAACCAATGTTCTTACTCTGAACTCTTGGATCTATATGGAAAAATGGAGAATCAAAAAGATATGATTAAATGAGACAACTCATATAATCAAAAGCAAAATCTAGGAAAAATTTAAGTGTAATATGCTGATTTAAGATAAAATCAACATAATTACAGGTGTTTATTATGAAAAGAGTATCAACGAACACGTGTATTTAAGATAAAAAATTTATATATAAAATTTTGTTTATGAGTTCTATATAGTCTAAAATGACATAAATTGTGAACATTGATAACATTTAATAGATTACAATACCTAATATAAAAAATTAACAAGAAATTCAACCATAATAGAAAATATGTTAATAACAAATGACCATTTTCGAAATGGACAAAATATATAAATAATTAAATTTATTATAAATTTAGTAGGTATTTATTAAAATTCTCTAAATTTTACTTAATGTTTCTTATTTAAACGGATAAAAAATAGATATCAATATCATTATTAAAGACAAGAAGCTTGACGTAAACAATATTTAGAAGAAAAATAAATAAAATCAAATAACCAGTTTATGAAATTGGCAAAACATCTAGGGAAACAATTGTTGTGGAATTTAGTAATTTATTTTGAGAAAAGAGGAAATTGTGTGTAGTGCAATTCTTAAAGAAAATGCTTTCAACCATAATACTTATTTTGTTTGACCAAAAAAGTAATATTCTTGTTTTATCAACTTTAGTCTGGATCCAGCCATGCATGTGCGTATATGTGAGTGAGAATGACTATGTGTGAAGATATACGTTTATAAGTTTATAAGTGTTTTTTATGTCACATATGCGGAATGTATAACGAGGAAAAAGAAACAATGTAAAAGATTTATGGAGCAGAAAATGTGTGGAAAGAAGACAAAAAAAAAGATCACCCATATAAGGAAGTTTTTATATCAAGTAACCTATTTTCATAAATCGTTTTATATATATTCAACAAAATTTTCTCCAATGATTGTTCAAAAACAGAATATTTACTGAAAGCAGAGTAATATTTCTTTTTGATTTTTTTATATGATTTATTTAAATACTAATGTAGTTCATAAAATAAAAGTTGTAAGTATAATTCAAAAACAGAGTATTTACTGAAACAGAGCTATACATAAAGAGATAAAAAAACACTTGAATTAACCCCATTTAAATATATATAGTCAATTCATATGAACAACCTCATTCAATAATGAAGTAAAATGTCTTAAATTCGACTCGCGTCTTTCAGATAAAGCGTTATTTTGATAGATTTTAAAATAGTATTTTGTTTTTGTCGTAAATCAGTTTAAAAATAAAAAAACTTAAAAGGAGTTTTAAGCAAATTTGTTTTCAAATATTTTATTTTTCATTTTTAAAGTTTTTAAAAAAATAAAAATAACAACTAAAGAAAATCAAAATTAGAAAGAAAATGTTGATGAATTTGGTCGAACACGGATGTTGTATAGTGGTAAGGGAAGACTTGAACATGTGTTGACAACAAATATTATGTTTTCATCGGTAAAATTTCTTTTTATCTGCAAAGTGTATGCTTAACTAATGATTTGATGTTGGTATATATATGTTACATAAATCGAATAATTAGACTGAGCGGATAAAAATTACAATATGGATAACAAGTATTTGCATCAAAACTCTATCGTTTCCAACAACAATTCTAAAAAAAAAAAAAAAAAAATCTAAAAACCTCTTTAAATTAATACAGTTAGAACTAAGATATTTATTAATTTATCGATAAATTAGTTAGGTCAAAAGCTTAATTTAAAATGGAATTTTTTTCTTAATTTATTGATATATTATTTTATTGAATATTAAATTATAGAAGTTATAATGTATGTGCAAACGTGTTTACAAAACAACATCCTTACTGAAACATGTTTCAAATTTTAGGATATGTAATACAACTGATCATTAAGAGATACAATCATATAACAGTGAAATGTACCTTTTATATAATACTAAAGGCCCGACTGTTGAAGCAAATTATATAAAGAAACGGGTGCACACAAAAATACCGACGCAGCTCTCTTTCTCTCTCTCTCTCTCTCTCTCTCTCTCTCTCTCTCTCTCTCTCTCTCTCTCTCTCTCTCTCTCTCTCTCTCTCTCTCTCTCTCTCTCTCTCTCTCTCTCGCAAACACCAACTTAGAAATCCCGACCGCCTCTCCGCCTTCCAGAGCTTCTCCGGTGGTGTGAAAGGGTTTCTCCTTTATTTTCCGCCTTCTTTCTAAACCCTCTTCTCAGCGCTTTCCGGTTTTAGTGCGGTGGCAGCCTTCTGTATGTTCTGTCGTTGTGGTGGCTTGACAGAGGTTTCGAGACAGAGGATCTCAATGGATCCGGGTCATAGAGGACAAATATGGTGAAGTTTCCTCTAGATCTAAGGTCGCGGGTCTCTGTTTTTTCTCTCTAACGGTGGTGTTTCATGTTCGTGCCGAGTTGGCCGGGGAGAGGAGAAGAGTTGGAGCCGGTGGGGAAGAAAAGGGAAGCTTGCATGAACTTGGGACATCTTGAGTAACCTTTAGCTTAGAGGGCAGCACACGGAGTGAAAGAGATTCCCAGGCGGCTGAATACGACGATGGATCTTTGGATCCGTTTATCTGCGGCGACCCCGAGTGAACTCCGATAAAAGCTCTTCTTCTTTGTGTATTCTGGGTGTAGTCCTTCATTCGTAGGGCAGGCGGCTCATCGCTAAGGTGGCGGCGGTTAGGTCAGCATGAGGCTTTTTCCTAGTCCACAAGCTCTGTCTCAGGCGAGGAGGTGGCAACTCGGCGGTCTTCAGCATTGGAGGTGGCGGTGTCTTCGAGCTAGGGTTTTGATTTGTGTTGGGTCGTGTTTTGTAGCGTATTGGGCCGGGTGGTGTCTGTGAAAGGTCCATTTGGGTTTAAGCAGGCTTTTCTTTGTTTAGTTTTATTTATGTTTCTGTATAAAAAAATATATTTTATTTATATAAGAAAACTTTTTGACAAAAAAAAAAAAATACCGACACAATCAATACATAATATAACTCTTGTGTAAATAAAAAAATTTAATTTACGAAGACAGAAAAAGAATTTCGAACGTAAAAGAGAAAACTTTTAGATGATCCAGAACTGGAAACCAAAGTAGAAGAAGAAGAATAAGCTCGATGATGTCATCTTATTAGACAACATCATCATCATCCCACCACTGAAACAATCTTCTTTGTACTCTTCTTCTTTGATTATGTCTATCTTCTGCTTCGCTGCTCTATGTCTCCTCATCACCGTCAAGAATTAAGGTGGAACAACCTCATACAAACCTTGCTAGACGTGAAGTAGCCATGTTTTTTTTAATCAATATATAACAAGAACAATATGTAAGGAAATCAAAGGAATGATTGAGATATCTTGGTTTAGTTATGGAACGTTTGAGATATGAAGCTCAGTCATGATAAGCCTCTTCCTGCTGGGTGAGAATCTGTAGATGTTAGATAGAATAGAAGCCGTAGTGGGGAGCCGTTTCGCTGGGTGATCTTAGATCGCTCATTAGACTCTTTTTGTGTGTTTTCAGGTTTAGAAACGATGGACGTAGGAGGTCCTCGGTGTAGTTTCGGGATCTCTTGGGTTTTCTTTCGGTTCGGCTTTGGCGCCAATTTTGTTTTGAGATTTTTTTGTTGTTCTTGATTATTGACAAACTGTTTGTAAAGATTGTTAAATGTTATGAAAATGTTTGATTACTTAGAAATGAACATGCTTCCCTGATATTGTGTTTAGTCGGAACCGACACAACTCACGGAAGTGGTACAAGTTGTGAAGCTTTGTACTACAGAAGTGAGGATAGCGGGGTCAAGGACGGGTCAATGCGAGCCTTTGTCTCAAACCGATCAGTCTTTGGCTTCGTCTTGTGGCGAACCTTTCCTGTTTGACTTACTCGGGTTCGACTTGGTCATGTTCTTGTTTGATTGTTGACCGGCCAGCTCGACGATCAGCGGATAATGGGAAAGGGGCATTACAAAACGTGGTATCAGAGCACGGTTCGTCATGGGTTTCGAAACTGTTAATTTCTAAGTGTTTTCCGTGTTTTATTGAGTCAAACTTGTGTTTTACCCAAGCATCCATTAGGAAACCGAGCCGCGTTTGTAAATTCGGGGTTGGGATGGGAATAGGATTTTGTATTATCTGTACTAACATGTATCTGTGTTTTTGTTTGCACTCATCAGCAGAGTGTCCTCGGACGGGTGGTGTGTGGGTGTGTGTGTGCACAAAGTGATCCTACTGAGCATCATGAGTCGACGAGGATCAGCAGCGTCCTCTCGGACCCAGTTGGAGCAGTATCAGGATGGTTTGAGAGCGCATGCTGGTCATTCACGCGGTTCACGTACGTCAGATCGACCACCATATCCTCTCCGGGCACCTCGGGGTGCCAGAGCAGCAGCAGTAGACTAGAGACCATTGCCTGACCCACTACCTGCGGCTCTACGTGACGATGCTGGTCCCCGAACTTGTTTACAGTGATGATGGGTTACCTGGGATACACAGATAGTTGATTGCCACCATTATCGCCACAGTTACAGGCGCCAGTAGTACCACCGATGGGCCAGGAGCCGATCCTAAGGCGCGCGATGTGCCTTTGCTATCCAGTTTACATACCTCTAACTTCATTCCGCTCAGTGGGAGAGATTACTTGTTGAGTCCGTTACCTGCGGCGTTCAATCTGGATATGGAGCCCATAGACCCGTATCAGCACCAGCACTGGGAGCAGCATATGGACGAGCAGGTAGCTATGCTTGAGGATGTTCTGGAGCAGCAGGTCGGACCTCATCACCAGCCGGATCCACGACCTGGATCACCATGTACACCGTTGGATATGCCCACATCACCGTCACCAGGATCTACTGAGCCATTATCTGAGACCGAGACCTTATCTGAGTCAGAGATGCAGTTTCAGTCAGTCACACCACCAGCAGAGATGTCAGAGTCACCTCCAGCGATGCCGGAGTACCGGGCATGCAGTGCATGTGGAGTGCAGGGATTTCATTTGTACTGGTGTCCTCGTCCAGTAGACCCACGTTACCGGGAGCCGTACCAGGTCCCAACTACTGTCAGATTTGTGGTCACGCAGGACATGGAGCTCCGATTTGCACGACCGCATCACCAGGACCGCGCATGTCAGATGTTGAGCCATACCGCACACCTTTACCAGAGGGTTACCGAGCCGGACCCAGTCGTCGAGATCCCGAGCTCAGCCAGCCGCCAGTTGTTCAGCCGCCACGACCGATGATGATCTATCATATGTGTGGAGATGAGGGTCCCCAAACGTCAGTTTGTTCTTGTATGCCTCGCCCAGTGCCTACCGTGGTTTGTCAGCTATGTGATCGTGAGGGACACACCGCTCGCCTTTGTCCGATGGCCGAGCCACAACACGTTGGTGCACCGACTCGAGATGCACACCCGCCACACCCACCCGGCGCACCTGCCAGCGGTTACCTTTGTGAGCCGCGATGCCGCCTGTGTTGGGCATTCCGGTCTTGCTGGGATTGTTAGGACTAGGGATAGTTAGGCCATGTAAGTTCGGGCACTAACCATGTTGTTTTCCTTGTGTATAGATCGGCAACCTTTGCGTGTCATCTTTGATATATTTCAGGTATGACGGTGCGGTTTTGGGGTTTATGGTCATGGCAACGGCCGTCATGTTGTACTTTTGATCAAACTTATGTATTAAAACTTTTGTATGTACGATATGTTGTTTTGTATGTATGTTGGATGCAGAACGTTCGGCTTATCATTGTGGCTAGCGTAGTAATTGTTTGCATGCTTGTGATGGATCTGAATGCAAACGCAAATTACCATGTTAAGTCAAATGATGAACGGAATTGACGACCGTTCATCATGACCTAAACCCAGACAGACGACATATTCGGATCAATCTTGTGATTACTTGTGTGTGTGGTAATTTCTTGCTTTTTTTTATTGCTTTCGCGTTTTATTTAATGCTTAATTGGTGAATTAGATAACTAGGGTTGTGTTTTGTTGGTTATTGAAGCACTGTTAGGTTGCTAGAATTGTTATGTGGGTAATCGTAGCAGTTAATTGTGTTGGTAAAGCCGTTAGAGTGTTAGTTGCGTTTCGTCGACTTGAGTAGCTCATAGTAATCGATGTTTGTGTTTTATTAAAATCGTTAAATTTCTCGCTATAGGAAGTGTTAGAACCTTTTCATTTAAGGTATTGAGCTAACTCAAGATTGGTTGTATTCGGCCGTCAATTCACGAGAGAGCGGAAATATAGTGTATCGTTACTTAATCATGAGTAATCGTTGGGTACATGATTAACTAACTATATTTCTATGAGGAAGTGACATCGGGAATGGATTAGATTGAATTTAACCGCTCCAGTGAAATTGTTGGGTTAAGTGCAGGACGGAATGGACGATGGGATATGAATACGAGACTGAACCCGAACCCGAAAGCAAGATGGAGTATGAGGAAGCCGTGAGACAGTTGACCTGGACCGTGAAGCAGTTGGTATAAATCGTCAGTGGAAAATGTATCAGTGCAAGGCAACTGGAAGAACGAAGCTATTGGTATGATGAGTTAGCAAAAAGATTTGAAGGAATGTCAGCAACAGTGTGGAAACCAGAGTGAAGCGATCGGTGTGAATTGAGTGAAATCTTAGCAAAGCCGGATTAGAAGATCAAATTCATGAGGAGTGTCCCAGAAAGAAGAGTCAGTATCGGAACAATATGGAAGTCAAAGCAAAATGGGGAAGTCAGAAGTGAGAGTCAGAGCAAAGTAGCCAATTGTGAAAGTTCGAAATTCAAGATGGATCAGATAAAGAGAAAGGGGGCGAAGTGAAGCGAGACCAGAAATCGAGAGGTGAAACAGTAGTTGAGTGAGAAGGATAAAGAGCAAGTGAAGGAGTGCGGTCAAGATCAGGGATCAAGTAATGGAATAGCAGCCGAGTGATCAGTACGAAAGCCAGTAAAAAGTTTGGGATGAGATAGCAAAGTGCAAGAGAGTATTGGAAGTGGGTTCTAAGTATCGATGTTCGAGTAAAGAGACATTGGTTTGCGAGGGAGAAGCAGTAAGGTGCGTAGTGAAGCAACTTGCGGGTTTGGTGCCAATTCAAAGTCTGTTAGTGACGGAGAATTCGGGGACCGAATTCCTGTAAATGGGGAAGAATGTAATATCCTGTTTCCAAAAAAATATGGTCAACGGGCAGAAGAAAAGTCTGCACAGGCAAAATTGTAATTTTGCCAAGTCCTGGGGCAAAATGGTAATTTTGACAAAGTTTGAGACGGAAGCCGAGACGGTCCATATGTTCTAGTTTTACAACATAAAGAACATTTAAAAGACCAAAAATGGAAGAAACGGAGCAGAAACGGGGTTTTCGGCATGTCGGGAATGGAAACTGATTAAACAGAGAAAACTTCGAAAATTCATAACCGGAGCTACGGAACTCCAAATGAGTTGATTCAACTTTCTAAATTCATATAAAATCAAGGCGAATCAGGTTTTTGAGGTTTGGGAGATTTATGAGAGCTGTTCTGGGTTTTCTAAAATATTAAACGTAAAACCGAGAAAACCGAAGTAACGAACAAGTTAGGTTAAGGGTTGGTTTATTTCGGTTTGGGAAGGGTTTTTATGCAAGAGTGAGTCCTGCATGGACAAGTTTCACCTTCAGGGAGGTGCCACAACAATTATTCACATGCAAGAATGTTTTTGGATGCATGAATCTTCATTTTTGCATGGTATCTTCTATCTAATCACTCATTCACTCACTCTCAACCTCTCTCTAGCCTCACCCACGAGCCTCTCTCTCTCTCTATTCATCCAGATTCATCACATTCATCCAGTTTTTCCAGAAACTCCTTCAAGATCTAAAGAAAAACTCAAGAACACCTTAGTGTTCATGACTTGATCCATAAGAAAGTCCGTACCTTTCAAACCATAAACACAAATCACTCTCTACCAAGACCAGTAGCTTCATCTTAATATCCTATACAACTTCCGGCCATCACTTGCCACCGCCGGAGCCGGAGCTCGCCGGAATCTGGCCGGAGAACCGCTGCGGCTAGGTTCTCTCTCCCTCTCTCTCTTCCTTTGGTGATTCAAGACTTCTACCACCTCTCAACAGATTCAGGATGGATCAAGGAGTGTTTGTGGTCACCTGATGAGACCTTGGGGAGTTTAGTAGGCTACTAGCTCTAAACCGATGAATCGAGGAGTTATTAAAAGACACATAGGGAATGAGTAATCGAGAAGGAAGTGATGTGATTGTGAGCCGTCTACGGATTAGCAATACGCTAATCCAAGGTAGCGGATGTAAATGAGTTGTGAGCCGTCTACGGGTTAGCAATCCGCTAATCCAAGGTAGCGGATAAGAACGGATTAAAAGATGTTAGAAACCCTAATAGGGTTGCTTGTGTGGTTATTGGTTGTTGTGTGGTTTCTTGTGTTATTGTGTGGTTGTTGTTGTTCAACTTTCTATGCAGGCCTGTTAGATCGTCTCGGTGTTGGGCTGAGCGATCCTTGTGGACACTTAACTCGGTCACGGGGCCGGTTAAGTTCAAATCCGCTGACTCGGTACGATGCCGAGTCAGGGTAGTGGTGTTGGCGTGTGTGTGTGTAGTCTTTTGGAATACTATGTTGAAATTGTTGTTGTTATTTATTAATTGATTATATGATATTTGCTAGAGTCCAAACTAGTATGCATGTTTACATTTCTGCACTAGGACTCTAGGGTGCGTTAGATTCCGCGAGACTAGGTTTTTGAATACGTTCGGGTACTTCCGACCCGATTGGATCCTCGGGTAGTTGCCTAATCGGATCTTGTGCCTTCGGGTGGTGATTTCGGTTATGGTGTTAACCTATTGAGTGACGCCGGTAGGTGTGTGGTTCGTATAATACGGGGCCATGTTATATGGCCAAATCGCATGGAAACTTAGGTTACCATGGGGTAGCCCGAGTCACTGTGTATCGATGGATTGAGAACAGTGTCCTAGGTCGTGAGACTTCGTGTTTTCATATGGGAGTCGTGGGTTAGTTACCTTGTCGGTGGCTATGAAAACCCATGGAAGTTACCGATATCGTAAGGGCCCAGGTGTGCGTGTGTTTTTTTCATAGTACGTGATAGATAGATCGAGTCTCAATCGAGGGCATGTGCCGCAGTTCTTCGATTTACCATAATCGCTTTCTCTTTCTTTTGGAAAGTGCTTGTGTGTTATGGGTTTGACACGACGTGGAAGTGTGTGATCGACCGTTATATTTGTAGTTTGTTATTTTGGGGTTTTTTGGGCGGGAATCTGTAGATGTTAGATAGAATAGAAGCCGTAGTGGGAAGCCGTCTCGCTGAGTGATCTTAGATCGCTCATTAGACTCTTTTCTTTTTTTCAGGTTTAGCAGCGACGGACGCGGGAGGTCCTCGGTGTAGTTTTGGGATCGCTTGTGGCGGAGTTTTGATTCGATTATTTTGGGTTTTCCTTCGGTTCGGCTTTGGTGCCAATTTTGTATTGAGATTTGTTTGTTGTTCTTGATTATTGGCAAATTGTTTGTAAAGATTGTTAAATGTTATGAAAATGTTTGATTACTTAGAAATGAACATGCTTCCCTGATATTGTGTTTAGTCGGAACCAACACAACTCACAGAAGTGGTACAAGTTGTGAAGCTTTGTACTACGGAAGTGAGGATAGTGGGGTCAAGGACGGGTCAGTGCGAGCCTTTGTCTCAAATTGATCTGTCTCTGGCTTCGTCTTGTGGTGAAATTTTCCTGTTTGACTTACTCGGGTTCGACTTGGTCATGTTCTTGTTTGATTGTTGACCGGTCAGCTCGACGGTCAGCGGATAATGGGAAAGGGGCGTTACAATCACTGCTAATTCGGCTTCTGCCATTCACTCTACTCTACTGACGGATGCAGATCGACAGGGATTGAGTGGCATCTCTGATGAAAAATGGAGAACAATCCAGCATATCTTCGGATCAAAACCTCCTCCTATTGGTCACTTAAGCGGTAAGACAAATGATATTGTATGGATATTAGACACAGGTGCTACACACCATATGACAGGCGATATCACACTTCTTCATGATATTCGACCTATCTCACCTGTGACTGTCCGATTAGCAGCTGGAACAGATGTGACATCTCAACTGGGCACAGTTCAGCTAACAACACACTGCTGAATGTTTATCTTGTTCCAGGATTTCATACAAATTTGATCTGCTTTGGCCAATTAGTTACTGATAATTTCTTGGTGGGGCAAGTAACTGATCGTTTACTAATCTTATAGGACCGCACTTCGAGGATGCTGATTAGAGCTGGTGATCGCGAGGGAGAAGGGATTTATCGATTTTGTGGGATTGAGACTGTGACTTCAAATTAGACTAGTGTGCACAAGGACTTGTCGCTGTGGCACGCACGATTAGGGCATCCTTCAACTCGCGTTCTTGGAAAGCTTCCTGGGGTTCGTGTTTTTCTTCTGCAAGTAATGATGTTTTAATTAAGCATTTTGATATCTGCTTTCGAGCTAAACAAACTCGACAGTGTTTTCCAGATTCATTAAAAATGCAAAAGCAGTTTTTGACCTTATACATCGTTATTCGTGGGGACCTTATCGATCTCCTACTTCATGTGGATCTCGCTATTTTCTTACAATCGTTGATGATTGCTCCCGACCAGTCTGGCTGTACTTGCTCGTGGATAAGTCCTCTGTAGCAAATACACTGCGCAGCTTCTTGGCAATGATTGACAGACAATTTGCGAAGAAGATCAAAACAATCAGAAGTGATAATGGCACGGAGTTTCATACAATGACTTGATCTTTTTAATAACAAGTTATTGTTCACGAAACATCATGTGTACACACGCCTCAGCAGAACGTCCATGTGGAAAGGAAACACAGACACGTCCTAGAGGTTGCTCTAGCTCTACGGTTTCAGGGCAATCTTCATATTGATATTTGGGGCGAATGTGTTCTTGCTGCTGCCTATCTCATCAATAGGACACCTTCCCAAGTTCTAGCAGGTAAGACACCCTTTTAAGTTCTTTACGGTCACTCTCTTGCATACAAACATCTACGTACTTTTGGATGTCTTGCCTACGTTCACAATCTGAATCATAAAGGAGACAAGTTCGAACTTCGCAGTCGCAGATGTGTTTTTGTTGGATATTCCTATGCAAAGAAAGGATGGCGTGTAATGCCCCATTCCCGTTTTCCGCTGACCGACGAGCAGACCTGCCAACAATCAAAAAAGAACATGACCAATCAAACCCGAGCAGTCATACGAGAAGAGTTTGTCACAATACGGAGCTAGAGATAGTCCGGTTTGAGTCAAAGGCTCGAACCAAACCATCTTTGACTCTGTTTACCTTGTTTTCACGATACGAGGCTTTTCACCCGTACCGCATCCACGAGTTGTGTTCGGTTCGGACTAAACAGTATATCAGGGAATTATTCCGTTTTTATTACATTAAAATATAAATGTTATTTATAACAATATACGGTCTAATACAAATCATTTGGCAGGATCCCAACAAAATCTGAAACCGGAGATAAGACAAAATGCATAACAACCGATACTCAATGCCAACCTGAGACTACTCCGAGTGTCCTACACGTCCGCCGAGCTACGCCAAACCTGAAAAACACAAAAGAGTCTAATGAGCAATCTAAGATTACATAGTGAGACGGCTCCCAACTAAAGGCTGCTAACAAGCTAATAATCCCGCCCAAACCTAAAATAACAATCATGTACAATAGCTGATCACGTGCTACCAAGACGTGATGAGCTCCACAACACACAAGCATTCAAATAACAACACATAACATCAACGAAGGAAATCGAGAACACTGCGGCACATGCCCTCGATTAGACTCGATCTATACTAAACGCATCTCTAACGCAATCTCTACACCATGGGCCCCAAACGTAAACTCGGTAACTTCCACGGGAACACTTAGCTACCCCACGGTAACTAAAACCTCCCACGACTCCTAGATGAAAACACGAAGTCCTACGACGAGGACACCATTCTCTGTCCATCGATAAGCGGTGACTCGGGTTACCCCTAGATAACCGAAGCTTCCATGCATTTCGGCCCTAGGACGCAACCATATATTCTCCAGACCACACACCTACCGGTGTCACTCAGTAGGTTAACACCATAACTATAATCACCACCCAAAGGCCCGTGTCTGATCAGGTAACTACCCGAGGATCCAATCAGGACGGAAGTACCGGAACGCCATCTCTAGACTTGTGGGATCTAACGCACCCTTAGAGTCCTAATAACAGCAATGTAACCAAGCAGACTCATTGGGACTCTATCACGCAGTACCAACAAGGTTAAATAGAACTACCATCTCAATCTCCAGTCTATCCTGCAAGTCCTATCTCCAATCTCCACATCACCCGACCTTACTCAGACTTACCCGGTCCCGCACCAGAGTAAGTCTCTACCAGTATAATCTACTTGGCCCAACACCGAAGTAGATAAAAGATCAAGCAATCAACAGTCTACTCGGCCCAACACCGAAGTAGATAAATAATCACACAATCAACAGTCTACTCGGCCCAACACCGAAGTAGATAATTAATCACACAATCAACAGTCTACTCGGCCAAACACCGAAGTAGATACACAATCAATAATCACAACACCACACAAACACTTAATTAGGTTTATTAGTCTTTTAACCTTTTCTTAACCTTCACTCATTCAATCCGCTACCTTGGGATCAGTGGATTACTAATCCCTTAGACAGCTTCTCAACCACACCACTCTTTTACTTATCCCTTCCTAAGTATCTTTTAATAAGTCCTCGATCTATCGGTTTAGAGTTAGTAAGATTACTAACTCCCAGACATCTCATTATTCATTAACTTCCATTCATTACTCTTAAACCGACTAATTAACCCACCCCGTTACTATATTCTAAGTGTGTTATGTCTTTTAACCGTATTTTTAATTAACTCATAATTTCCCGTATATAGATTCCTTTAGATACGTTCTTAAATACTTATATATGCATATACGTCCTACCATGTCGTTCTATATGAATGCATCACCCAATCAAGCAATCAACGAACTATCAATCAACTAATGCAACACACAATCAAGTAATCAACAAACTATCAACGATTACTGATATAAGCTAACTAGCATGCATCCCTTAACCTAACCATTTAATTAGTTCACCGAGTTATTAATCAACCTAGTCGTTCTATCCAATTCAATCACTCGGGTATGCAACTTAAACTACGTTTTATCATTTCCGGATCTATATGATTCTAACTACATGCAACACACAATTTAGCCGACTCACAGTGTTATTATGACGACGGACGGATGGATTGACGGACTAGCGGAACAACGAGACCTGGCACGAACCCAACGCTAACCCGAACCTTTCCCGAATCGTCGACTTGCTTTGACCCGACCTTGACCCGCACTTGACAAAACCGTTGACCTTAGTGATTATGATCGAGTCTCCGGACCATCCTCATCTTCTCTCTCTTCTTTCTCTCTCCTCTGGTTCTCTCTCTCTTTTCTTCTTCTTCACGCCTCTCTCTCTCTCTTCTTCTTCTCCACACCTCTCTCTCTCTCTCTCTTCTCCTTATGCTTCCTCTCCTCTCTCTTCTTCTTCTTCCTCCTCCTTATTCTTCTTCTTCCTCCTCCTTCCTCTTCTTCCTCCTCCGGCTTCTTCTTCTTATTCTTATTCTTCTTCTTCTTCTCCTTCTCCTTCTTATTCTTCTTCTCTTCTCTTTGTTGTGTTGTTTTTGTGTTGATGATCGAAATGAGAGGAGAGTGTGCTTCTTATATAGTGGAGCTAAGATGACTAGTTAATGACATGTGTCACTCCTCTTCCTCTTCTATAGCCACGATGACCACTAAAAACCTTGCTAGATTCACTTCACTTCCTTTCCTCCCTTGTCCCTTCCCACGTCTTGCTCAACCCAAAAAAAAAAAAAATACATTGCACTCTCATAAACCACTCTCTTCATGCCACCTCATTCCACATGCAATGAATCCATGGAGCTAAAGACACATGTCTCCTCTTTACTGTCCCTTATGCCACGTCTCCCATATCTTTTTGCCAGATATTTTATTCTTCAATAAAAACTTGGAGTCCAAGCTTTAGCTTCTTATTGATCACACTTGAAAATGTATTATATCTTAAGCTTAATTATCCACTTAAGCTTTTAATTTTCTAAATTCCCCAAAGCTGCTTCCATAAATCTTCCAAGCCACATAATCAGATTCTTGATGACTTTAGATGAATTTATCAATTTAAATCGTCTCAAACGGACACCCATATCTCTCGTTATGAATTTTACAAGTTTTGTCGGTTCTATCAGTTTCTTTTCTCGATAGTCCGAAAAACTCATCTATGGTCCGTTTTCACCATTCTTGGTCTTTTAAATATTTTTTTTATTTAAAAAGAATAACATTTTGGCCCATATTAGCTTCTGACTCGCATTTTGGTAAAATTACCAAAATGCCCCTCATCTTCCAAAAATTACGAAAATGCCCCTCGTTGACTTTTCTACTGCCCGTTGACCAATTTAGTGAGACAGGGTATTACATGGCGTCTTTATGATTTGGAACACAATATCTTCTTTGTCTCTCGCGATGTTGTGTTCAATGAATCTGTCTTTCCTTACCTCATGTCATCCTCTGAGTCGGGCTCTCCAACCTTCTTGGACTCACTATCCTCTGCGTGTGATCTTCCTCCATCGACATCTATCCCTGAACTTGATCCGCCAATCATTTTACTTGTTCCAGAACAATCACGGTCTCCTCTTCCTGATCCGGTACAAAACAATCCCAAAGTTGTACCTGCAACTACTGAAGTTACACCTGCAGTTATTGAGGTTTCACCTGCAACTACTGAGATTCTTGAGCGGGGACATAGTCCAAAAAAAGCTTCCACTCGTCTTCGTGACTTTGTCATTAACACAGTCTCAGTCTCACGATCTTCATCTCTCTCGCCTTCATCAACTCGTCATGCTTCCTCATGTACGGACCATCCTCTCTCCGACTATTTCTCTTGTGATCGCTTCTCTGCATCACATTGCATTTTTTTGGTTGGACTAACAATTGCAGTGGAACCAAAATCCTTCAAAGATGTTATGAAGGATGAGAGATGGCGACTAGATGTTAAATCCGAAGTAACATCACTCGAAGACAATAATACATGGGATCTCATGGCTTTACCTCCTGTAAAAACACTTATCGGTAGCCAATGGGTATTTCGGATTAAGCTCAAAGCTGACGGGTCTCTGGAACGCTTCAAGGCTCGATTAGTTTCGCTTGGTAATCATCAAAAATCATGTCTGGTCTACAAAGAAACATTTTCTCTAGTCGCTAAGATGACCACAATCCGACTCATCTTGGATATTGCTGCAAAAAGAAATTATGAAATCCATCAATGGATGTTCAACATGCTTTTATCCACGGTGATCTTTCTAAGGAAGTCTATATGAAACCTCCACCGGGATTCACTACGCCTGGTGACAAGCATGTATGTCGTTTGCGAAAATCAATTTACGGACTTAAGCAATCCCCACGCTGTTGGTTCGCAAAATTGGCTGATGCTTTACTCGCATATGGATTCAAACAAACACGTTCATATTATTCACTCTTTACATATCATCCAGGTGCCATTTCTCTACAGGTTTTAGTCTATGTTGATGATTTAATAATATCAGTAAACTCGCCACCAGCCATCAAAGCATTCAAGGATTATCTTTCAACTTGTCTTCACATGAAGGATCTTGGTATTGCTAAGTATTTTCTTGGTTTGGAAATCGCAAGAAGTCCAACATGAATCTATCTTTGTCAAATAAAATATGCAATTTTTATTATCACGGAAACATGCTTATTGGGGGTGTAAACCAACTGGTTCACCAATCGATTAGAGCCACAAGTTTTCCCTCTCCAAAGTTCCTTGCTTTGTGGTCCGACTTGGCCTATGCTATTCACGTGCTATCACAATTTATGCAACAACCTCGGGATGATCACTGGCTAGTTGCTTTGAAGGTAGTTCATTATCTCAAAGGAACTCTAGGTAAAGGAATCCTATTGCGCATCTATACTCCCTTGCACATCACAGGTTGGTGTGATTCCGATTGGGCAAGTTGTCCTCTCTCTCGGTGATCTTTGACCGGATGGATAGTGCAGTTTGGTGATTCTCCGATCTCTTGGAAAACAAAGAAACAGAAAATGGTTTCTTGCTCTTCTGGTGAAGCAGAATATAGGGCAATGGCCTCCCTCACTCGCGAACTTCGCTGGCTGAAGACATTCCTTGGCAAGCTCGGCAATAATCACATTGCTCCTATGACATTTCGTTGTGATAGTCAGGCGGCCCTACATATCAGTGCCAATCCGGTATTTCATCCGGTATTTCATCCGGTATTTCATGAACGAACTAAACACATAGAAGTTGATTGCCATTTTGTTCGTGATGCAATTATTGATGGGAATATCGCAACATCTCATGTCTCCATCAAGCTCCTACTCGTTGACATATTAACAAAGACTTTAGGACACAAGAAGTTTGATTCATTTCTTGACAAATTAGACATTAAAGACTTGTATGCTCCAACTTGAGAGGGTAATAGAAGATATTATATTGATATTATAAGAGTTAATATCTTTAGAGTATCACATATCTTTAGAGATTATCTTTCTAAGATTTATGTTTATCATGTATCCTTCTCATCTTGTATAAATAGACATGAGGGTCCTGTGAATAATACAATACTTTTCCATCATTCTATATCATCTTGTCAGACCAATCAATACTTGAGAAATCCACACAAAATTTTCTCATTTGAAACCTTTGGATTTTGGGCCATCATGTTGTTTGGATCCGTATCCCTCGGTAAATTATGGTTTAAAATCCACACAAAAGTCTCATTATGTTTTTTACATACATTATGTATTTAAAAAAGAGAGCTTCCTTCATATTAGTAACAAACTCAAAATATAACCTTTTTTATCAATATCTTGTAGCTTTTTTCTGAAATCAAAATGAAACTAAGAAAACAAAAAAGAATGCTGCCTAAAAGAGATGAGTTAGAACTGTGAAATCTCTCACCTTCTAAATTACAACATTTTATAATATTCGTTTTATGTAATATGGTTTTTCGGATAATAAACAAAATGTAACAAAATTCGAAAACTCTGAACTCAACTCATTGAAAAATCCTCTGCTATGAGAGACTTTGAAGTGGCTTAATGAGGTTTTGGAACGAACCCATCAACTGCGAAATTCCTAGTGGCTGAAGGAATGGCTAAGCGTACTCCATCTAGCTCTGGTTTTGCTATGACTTGACATCCCAATCGCGACCTAATAACGTTTTCAGTGGAACATATCAACAAAATTTTCAATAAAACCCGATTTAAAGCGTTAGAGAGAGAGGGGACTCACGTTTCTGTTAACCCGAAAGCAAGATCCAGCATATCGTTCTCTTCATCTGTTGGTTCTTCCAGTTTGTTGTAGTATTCCGTGTCCTATTTTTCAGTCACATTTTTAACTATTTGGTAAAACACAGTTCATGATCAATCTATGTAGATGGGTGATTGTAAAGGAAGAGACGGTCTTACCATAACAATCACATGGCATGTCGAACACGCTAGAGAACCTTCACAAGCCCCTGAAGATTTAGAAAAACCAACCCGTAAGTTTCCAACGAAAGGATCAATCTGAGACATGTTATTTGGCTTTATGTGAAGAGCATATAATCACACAAAACAAAACAGAAGAAAAGATGAAATGAAGAAGATCGTGCCTTCCAGTTCTATATCGTTTTCATGAGCAGCTTCAAGGATGTTCATTCCAACTGGGACCTTAACATGAATTTCCTCTCCATCTTTATCAACAAAGATAACATTTATCCTGGGGGAAAATGAAAGAAATGAATGTATGTTATTGCATTAAGGCGAGTAAATTATCGTGTCTACTACATTTGCTGTTGTTGTTGTCAAGAGTTGAATGTTTTATGAGATAAATTTGAACTTACTTTTCTGTTTCTTCGCCACTTTTTTCAGACGCAGTGCTGAAAGATGTACACAGAATATGATTATCTGAGAAACAGGTTTGCTTAAAAGTCCAAGATTGCCTTTGTAGTAGAGCCTTGTCAAAAAGAAGAAGAGCAGAGATATCAAATCAAGAGAAAATAATATGAAGCAAATCCCTCTCTAACTTTCGAAGCTAATTCACTTACATAAGGCATATAATATGTATAGCCTTTGGTTAGCTCGTGGAGCCAAAACCAAACCCTTTTAACTATCTCCATTAGTTGCATAACTCTAATTAGCTATAATCAATTTCACAACCTTCAAAAAGACGGTATATCTATACACTTTTCAGAGTTAGTTAGAGTACAAAACCACAATCAATGTCAACAAAGATTCCACCTAATCCATATTTTCATCAGATCAAACTGGCAATGAAAGAATACCACATTTATCTTATCACTATCGAAACTGGGAAAGTGAAATGTCTGACCAATGAAACAAGTATGGAAGATGCATATGAACACAGCTCAAACTAACCGAAGATTGCAGATATTGGCCATAAGACCTTTGTAGAATCCGCCTTCCACATACTGAGAAATGCCTCTCTGACCAAAAGCAAAAAAGAACAAAATCCAATCAACAATTGCAAAAGGGAGAGATTATTGAACAGAGGATGGGACGTATATCAAAAGATAAATTTGTATTAAAAAAATTGAGAATCAAAGATAAATATATACCTCTTGGAAGCTCTTTAACAATGCGAGAACCTAATCTTGATAGCCTATGGAACAGCATGATTTTGGCTGAGGCAACAAAAGATCAGCTAAAACCTCGAAAGCATATGAAAAAAAATGAGTACAAGAACATAAAAGAGTATCAAACTGCGTAAAGGAGGAACATATTTCAGTACAAAAATGTAAACCGATGACGAATCGATGGAACAATGAAAAAACACAGAAAAGAAGAAAAAGCTTACTATTTTGTTAGAAGATTCGAGGAAAGAAAGAGTTTTTTTAGTGATTGAAGATGGAGGAAAGATCTTAAAGAGACGATTTAGGGTTCGTGCGTGGACAAGGACAGCCTCCTCCGTCGCAGAATCTCAGCTGGTTGGTTCCTTTCTCTCCTCCACCTTCCCTTCTGGTTTATTCCTTTTCCATTTGACGTTCCGACAATTTCTCCAAACCGTACCGAACCGGATCGGATCTGTCAAAACCGATCCTCGTGCACTTATTTATTTTGTTGCAAGGAGGAATTTTTTTTGTCTACAACATATTTTTTATTAAATTAAATTTGGTCTAGCACTTTAGTTTTTTGGGTAGAATTCTTTTTTTTTTTTTTTCCATTTGATGTTTTATTGATATTGAACATTACAAAAGCCCAAACAAGAGAGACAAAAGCCCAAAAGAGGGAGTCAAAAGCCCAAACAAGGGAGACAGAATTACCAACGAGCCCACAAACAAAAGCCGGAGGTTAAGAACAAGAAACCCCGGAAACTAAGGAGAGATAAATCGATATAGACCAAAAGAGATTGGGAGCTATTCAAATAGCACAAATAACTTCATGGCGTGGCTATCATCAAGTGTCTCATTATATTGCTTCCTTGAAGCCACGAGAACACATAATAGCACAGACCTCTCGGAAACCGCTATGATCCAGAAATGGATTTCGGAATCCGGCTGCTACACTCCCAAGCATCCTTAGTCAAACGAGTCAGACCAACACCAACGAAAACTACTACACAATTACACACTTAATCTAAAAACAGGAAGATGGCCTAAGGCCCATAACACAATACAAACAAAGCCCAATTACGGGAATATACCGATAAGCATAAAGAACAAAACAAGTCGTGAAAGAGCCACGAGGCAGAGACTGCTTGCCACGTGTAAGCCCAAGAGTTGTTCCGGCAAACAAGATCCGGCCGTCGTCAAGGAGACTACGACCACCGAAAACAACAGCGCATATTTCTTCACACGAGCACGGACCACTGATAAACGCCACAAACCACCGGCTGAAAGACAGACGAAAAAGGGATTAGCCAAAACAACGGGTCGATGGAGAAGATAGCGGACAACCACCACATCACCGGCCTAAGAAGCCCGTGCAAAACATCACCGCCCTTCTACACCAAGCAGGAACACTACAAGGTCCTCCGAATCACACGTATCACACCATCCATGAAATGAACCAGTGTTCTTGAGGCCAAGCCGTTAGCCGGACTTTCCCGTTAAGGGTTGAAAGCGAGAACCAGAGACAAAAACCAAGAGCTAAAGCCGATGACGCACGAGACACACCACAACGGACGAGCCGAAGCTGCGGAGACGCGACATCGAAACAGAGCAAACCGAGATGCCACCACCCACTGAAGAACACCGCAAAATCAGAGAGGACGCACCGAGCCGCCTTGCGAGGAGGAGAGAAAGACTCCAACCGCCATTGACAACTCGTCACAAAACCTTCGTGTGACCACCGCGAGACAGAGACAGCAACGAGGAGCCCTTAAAACCAAAAACTAAAGGACGGGAACCAGGGTCCGGCGGCGGCAAAAGCTCCGACCGCCGGACAAGAGAGGCAAAGATTGGAGTCGGCTGCAAAAAACGGAGAGAAATGAAGAGAGAAAAAGGAGAGATATAAAAAATTGCTTTTAGAAAATCACAAAAGATGGGGTAGAATTCTTAAATTTGATGGTTTTTTTATTTACAAAGATAAATAAATAGTTTAGTACTCTTGTCTTTTTAATAAAGGTGCACATTCAATAAACTAAACTCGGCCACTCCAACGATTTTTTAACATATTTACTAGGTTCTTGAAGTCAGTTTTGAATCTAATATTAATAATCTCCAATCATAGAGGTTTTTCATATGCCAAATAAATTCAATTTAGTATGGAGGATTAATAGACTTTTCTTACATCTCTTCTCCAATCTATATTATCCTTTAAATACCATTCCAAGCCACTAAATGGACTACGATCGACTCAAAAAGCGTCAATATATAATCAATAGGGGTGAAACATGCTTTAGGGGTTGATTAGTCGTTGTCAGCGGTGAGAGGTTTCCACCTCTATCTCACCGTTTTTTTGTTCGTAATCCTAAACTTTCCACCTCAAATGTGACATGTTTGAGAATATCTACTTTAGACCTCTGAATACTATTATAAACTTTATTATTTTTTGTTTCCATATGATCCAAGGAAAATTTTATTTTTATAGTACATGTAAGTTCATTTCTTTTATTCTTTAACATAAAAAAAATCAAAATAAATATATGTATTTGGGAAGCAATTTAAAAGGAACTTAAAGTATGAGAAACCCCACATCAGCAAAATTGAGAGGCGCTCAAATAATCAAATAAAAGATTATTTATTTTTCTTTGTGTTCCACATCTAGGAAAACTCTTGTTTTTTTTTTGTCAACAAACTTGATTAAAAACTTAAATCTGTTCGGTTACAACATGAGTAGCGAGAGAAGACAAAGCTTCCTTAGCTAGCTGATCACACATAACATTTTCAATTCTAGAAATAACATGAAAAGATAATAGAGAAAATGACAAAGCAAGGTTTCTAATGTCCCATAGAATGCATGTAATCTCATAGATCTTTTGCCCCGAAATCAGAGCGGAAATGAGGACGTTTGAGTCCGAAAAAACTTGAAGCGACTTGATTCCTGCAGTAACTGCCATCTTTAAGCCCTCCTTTAGTGCTAGCGCCTCAACTGTTAAGGATGAGCTAACGAATCTTCTAGCTGACGAGCCATGAATCTTGGCATTGGACGAGCTTTCGGGGATGAACCAGCCCATACCACCAATGCAAACATCTGATCTCCAAGCTCCATCCACCATCAGCGAAGGTACACTGGCAATGCGACTCGGCGGGTAGCTGCTTTTTTTTCTTCTGAGCCATCGTTTCCTCCCATTCTTTAGCCTTTGTCGTAGCTTTTAGAATCGAGTCTGAGCTGGTGAAGATCTTCCCCTCAAACACTTTCTTGTTCCTAGCTGTCCATAGATTCCAGATTATCCAGGGGTGAGAGGCGTGGATACCAAACCAACCGGAGGGAGAATAGGCCAGGATCTGCATTTGGACAATAGGGATTTCATGTCTGTGCAAGCATCTAGCTCTGCAAGGTCGACCATGAGGGGTGCAGCCTGCCAAACTTCAACAGCAAAAGGACAATAAATAAATATATGCGCTATAGATTCAAGGCTCCACGAACACAACAATTAGCAACATTTTGAACTCCTCTAAAGCTCAGCAGTGAGCCCACAGGTAATGCATCATTTGTTGATCTCCAGAGGAGGTCGAGAAGCTTCGGGAATTATGAATACTCCACATGTTTCTAATCCAATTAAAATCCGCAGGGAGAGCGGTAATAGTACTTCTTCGTTCCATATAGTAACATGATCTTGCGGAATAAATGCTGGATGGCTCATGCACCCAGATACGCCGATCATCGGGTTTAAGAGAGCTAAGGATAATGGAACGGATGATGTCCTCATAAGAGGTAAATGATTTCTAATAGATTGAACTTTCCACTCGTTAGAACCTGACTAGAACATGACTAGAACCTGAATGAACCTGACTAGAACCTGACTAGAACCTTATACGAACCTGATATAACCTGATTCGAACCTGATTTAAACTTTATTAGAACCTGTTTTTGACCTGATTTGAACTAACTATTCTTGTACTCTTAATTGTAGATGGCATCGAATGATAACCTTAGAGAAGACGATCCTCGAGCTGATGATTTAAGTGACGGTGATGAAGATGATTTTCACACACCTAACCAAGCAAACAAAGGGAAAGGGAAAGTTGCAGATCAATATGGCAGTGGCTCAGGGAGTAAGCGGAAGAGGGTTTGCACGGGAAGGTCTTGGGTCTGGGAACACTTCACCAGACAAGAAGATGATAAAGATAAAGCAAACTGCCATTACTGCGAAAGGGAAATGGTTGTCCATCCAAATCAGGTACGTCTAACATGAAGAAACATCTTAATTTTGCTTGCAAGCCGTTTAAATTCTGGGAAGCTGCTAGGAAATTTAGTCAAAACGATCAAGTTGTATTGGATGGTAAAGTTGGATTACGATTGTCTAAGGTGTCTGATAATGTTGTTTGGGAAGCAACTAACGAGATAATGGTCATATCTGAGTTGCCGTTATCCTTTGTGGAAGGATTAGGTTGGAAACACTTCTGCTCCAGAGATAAGCTAGTGAAACCGCGTTCTAAGAGGACCTCCACAAGAGAGATAGTTCAGTCGTATGTGAAGAAGAAGGAAGCTATGAAGAAGATTTTAGGAGACAATAGACAGAGGGTTTCTCTAACCACAGACATATGGACAGCTCCCCATACCAGAGTAGTTACATGGTGATTACGGCGCATTTTGTGGACGCGTGTTGGTAAATGAAGAAGATGATCATTGGTTTCAAGTCTGTGTATCACCACAAAGGAGCTACAATCGCGGCAGTGTTGAAAGAGTGTTTGGAGGAATGGAACATCAAAAGGATCTTTTGCATAACCGTAGACAACGCCACGGCCAACAGTTCAGCAATGAGAATATTCAAAGAAGAGTTCACAGAAGGTGGAGATGATGCATTTGTACTAGGAGGGAAGTACATGCGTTTAAGATGTGCGACTCATATCCTCAACCTTATAGTTATAGAAGGGTTGCAGGAAATATCAGACAGTGTGAATGCTATTCGTAATAGCATTCATTATGTTAGATCTTCAACTATAAGGCTGCCATCTTTTGACTCCATATGGAGGCAAGAAAGATTCAGAGAGGAAGTCTTCCATTGGATGTGAAGACAAGATGGAATTTGACTTACCTTATGTTGGAATAAGCAGTGAAGTTCAAAGCGGCTTTTGTGAAGATGAAGGAAGTAGATAAAGTCTACAACGACTACTTTGATGAAACTGCTGATGGTAAGAAGAGGAGTGGACCACCACTGAATCCTGATTGGGAAGCTGCTGACAGACTGGTTCAATTCTTGATCATATTATACAAAGCAACACTGGTGTTGTCTACTACAAATACTACTTGTTCTCACAAGCTATAACATGCAATAGTCACAGTGACAAGAAACATCAGCGCATTAAGACAGTGTCCCGGCCCTGATAAAGATCTGTGTACGAAGGCATTTTCCATGTTGACGAAGTTGGGAAAGTATTGGGATCCGTTTGTTGAGAAAGTCGAGTTCAACATGATGATTATTGTAGCATGTGTTCTTGATCCAAGCAAGAAGATGAAGTTTGCAGTCAAGTGCTTTAAGAATTGTGGGGTAAGGATAGCCACGAGTCTGCAGTTCTTACTCAGTCAATTCATGATATGCTTAAGAGCTTGTACGAGGAGTATAGTGAAAGGTTGAGCAGAATGGTAAATTTTCAAGGCACAACATCTCATTCTCAAGCAGCTTCCTCGTAGTCTCAATCACATGAACCATATGTGGAAGAGGTTTCACAGAGAACAGTCTTGGGAAATGGCCTAGCTTATGAATCGATGAATGATATATCCCGAAGTCAAGTCCTCCTTCACTCTTAGGTAGAGTTAGCTTAGACCAAGCCACCCACGCCATTTTCTTTTTATCCGGGGAATGTCCCACCAAAAGCGAGTGAGGATTGATTGGATTTTCTTACACAAGGAGATTGGTATCTTGAAGCAAGACATCGAGTACGTCGGAAGGGATGATAGGACCGCTTTTAGGAGAACCTGTTTTCCTGCCCTGGAGAGAAATTTGGTAGTCCAACTTTGAACTCTTTGGCGAATCCTGTCCACTACTCCCACAAACACATCTTTCTTTTTCCTTCCAAAATTTTAGGGGAGTCCCAAATACTTTCTCGTACCACCTTCTTTCTCTATTCCCAGGGATAACTTTACTCTATCTTTGATGCATTGAGGCGTCTTAGAGTAAAAGGTAATTGACGACTTGGAGGTGTTTATGCATTGTCCCGAGCAGTCCTCATATCGTTTGAGAATGTCCATGAGCATCCCATAGTTCCTTTCATTTTTTCTACAGAAGAACATTGTATCATCCGCAAACAGATGGTGATTGATGTGAGGTGATTTTCGGGCCACTTGGATGCCCTTTAGCTTCCCCGCTAGTTGAGCCTTTGAGCATAATTTCGAGAACACCTCCGTGCAAAGAATGAAGAAATATGGGGATAATGGGTCTCCTTGTCTCAAACCCCGCGCTAGAGAGACCGATCCATAAGCTGCCCCATTTATGAGAAATGAGTATGAGACAGAAGTTACACAAGCCATGACCCAATTAACCCAAGTGCGTGAGAAACCCAGCCAGAGAAGTACTTTTTCCAAGAAAGACCATTCGATGCGATCATATGCTTTGCTCATGTCCGTTTTCACTGCCATAGAGCATTGCTTTGTAGACTCCGAGTTCTTCAGGAAGTGTAGGGTCTCGTGGGTGATTAGAACATTGTCCGCAATCACTCGTTCCGGGACGAAAGCTGACTAGTGCTTCGTGATCAGATTATCTAAAAGTGGATGCATCATTTTCGTTAGGATCTTCGCGATGATCTTGTACCGGACATTGGAAAGGGAAATCGGTCTGTAATCTCCCGGGGCTTTATGGGCCGTGACCTTAGGCAGTAGACAGACATGGGTCTCATTCAGTCGGGCCTCCATCACACTTTCTTCGAAAAAGGTCCGAACATCTCGGCAAATATCATTTCCTAATATGCTCCAAAAGGTTTGGTAAAAACCAGCTGATAATCAATCCGGACAGGGCGCTTTATCCGAATGGATACTGAATAAGGCTTTTCGGATCTCGTTATAGCCAAGGACGGAGCATAGTTGGCGATTCATGTCATCTGATATACGCGCCTCAATCACCTCTTCAACTGTGTTTTCAACTGATCTTCCGGTTGATGAGAAGATTTTATGGTAGTAGGCTGCGAAAGTATCCCCTATCAATTCAGTATCATAGACTGGTTGCTCATTCTCGTTTTCAATAACATAGATCATGTTCCTCGCCCTTCTTGCTTTGGTGACAGAATGGAAGTAACTTGAATTTCGATCTCCACATTGGAGCCACAACACTCTACTTCTTTGGCGCAAAAATAGTTCTTCTGCTTTGTAAGCTTCAGCAAGCTTCTTTGTGATAGCCTCAATCTCGGGTTGGATAGGCGAAGAGGAAGAACGAGCTGCATCAAGAGCCTCTTGACACTCTCTAATGGTTTTAGTATTATTCTCTCTTTTAGCTTTTGACCACGCAATAAGTTCCTTCTGGCATCTGTTCACTTTTGTTTCCACTTTTTCTTCCCTCTCCGGCAGCCAGGCTTCTTAAATCAGAGCTCTAACTTCACCATCCTCACTTAAACTTCGATCGTAACGGAACGGTTTCCTTCTTTGGAGCTTAGAGGAGTCAAGGAAGGTTATGATAGGTTTGTGGTCGGAACCTTCAAATCTTAGGTAGTTGCACCTGCTTGATGGGAACATATCGGACCCGCACTATTCACAATAGTTCTGTCCAGCCTCTCTTGAATGAAGTGAGAGGAGCAGGTGCCTCGCCATGAAGATGATTTCCATAATGTTTAATGTCCCAAAGCCCATTAGAGGATACGAAGCTGCGAAATGGAATGAAGGAGCTTTCACATCGGGGTGGTCCGCCTTCCTTTTCTGAGTTTTCCATGAACTCGTTAAAGTCCCCGGAGATCATCCAAGCAGTGTCTCTATCCATTACCAGGGACGATAGATGATCCCAGAACCCTGGTCTATCCTCCTTTTGAGGCGGGCCATAAATGCTCGTAAAGAAGAAGCTAGCTCCTTTGAACCGAATTTTGGTGTCAATGTAGTTTGGAGATGTTGTGATAATATCCACTTTTATGTCCTTTTTCCACCATAATGATAGACCGCCACTTACCCCAATTGGGGGATGGTATAGTGATGATCAAATCCTAATTCAAAGCACTTTTTGGGGGACAGATTTTTCTGTCTAGGGAATCACCCCTTAAAAAAAAAATCCGTACAGTAAAAAAGTAAGAAAGAGAAAAAGCTTCCCTCAGTTGTTTTGGTCTACCTAGGAAAACTCTTGTATATAAGGCAAATAATAGATTATTTATTTCTAGTGTTCCACATCTAGGAAAACTTGTATGTAAGGCAAAGTCCTAAGACAAGGAGAAACTTTTTAAAGTTGCAACTAGATTTTGACCCGCGCTTAAAAAGCGCGGATTTATTTTCCTTACAAATTTTAATTTTTATTTATTTTATTATTAGTAATTTAGATTTTTTAATTATACAATATAATTTTGTTTATAATTGTTAAACTCACATTATAAAAAGTAGTTAATAATTTACATTTTTTTAAAAAATTATGTGTTATTTGGAAAATGGTATATCATAAAGAAATAATGATTTCGTATTTTACATTTTAACCCGCGTTATATCGTAAGATCACGATTTAGAAATATTTTTTTTTTCTTATGAAAACAAACATTTTGAAAGTTATTTGATATATGTTTAATATTTATTGCATTTATTTATAATATTTTTATAAACGAAAATATATTTTTGCAATTTAAATTTTTGTATAATTGAAATTGATTAATTCAACTTTATAAGTTTTTCAATGAAGAAAGTTAAATTTTAATATTTATAATCGAAATTGGCTAATCTATTTTTCAACACGTTTTATAATGGTATATGATTTGAAAATTTGATAGAACAACCCGTTAAAAACTGCATTCAAACATGAAACATAATTTGAACGCATCATAAATTTCAATAATATAAATATTGAATAATTTAATATTTTTATTAAATTAAAAATATATCAATTGGAATTAGTTAAACTTGTGCAAAGTTCATTTATAGAAATCGAAATTGGTTAATTTATTTTTCAACCCGTTCTTATAATAGTTTAAATATTCTGCAATTTAATGGAACAATCCGGTAAAAAATGTAATCGTAAAAAAACATTTTTCTTACGAAATAAATAAATTTAAAATATTTTATAAGATTTTGTTATACTATAAAAATAATTATTTATATTTGAAACAAAAATAAAGAAAATATTAATTAATGAATATTATCTTATATATACCAACATAGTTGATGTTTAAATTATTTAGTTATATTAATCAATTGATTTAATAATAGTTTCATATATAATTAATTAGGAAAGTGGAACCCATTATATTTAGTTTGTTTGGATACATGTTTAGTAATTGTCTTGTTTGGAAACTTGGATAGTAGAGAAAATGTTATATTCCGTAATTACCCTTAATGAATATTAAAAACATCCTAACTTTCCAATGGCATTCTTTGTAAATAACACATGACCCAAATGTTAGTTTACTTTTGACTCTAATTTTTTAATAGTATTGATATGCTGTAAAATCATCTTTCATTAATTACACTCGCTAATAGAAAGAATCTAGACCACCGCCATAAAGAGGGGCAAGCAAATAGAATACCATAAGCCTTCTAAAAACATTGTACCAAAACCAAAAAGACACTCGTTTCTTCTATGAAACTTACTCAAGTTTTCACAGAGAACTCTTTAAAACCCAAAAAGAAAAAATTGATGAGAAACAAAACAACGAGGACAGAGAGTAAAGAAGAAAGCTATGGATTTGCTCAGTGAAGCCTAGTAAGTTCATCAACTCTCCTACACAACTCTTCCACTTGAACATCCATCCCTTTAGATATCTCCTCCATCTTACTCCTGCTCAGATCCAAGAACGATTCAATCAAATCTCCGTCCAAGAAACTCCTTGCTTCACCTCTTCTTTTCTCATTGTTGAACGATCTCCATTGCTCGTGGCTCAGACTGCCAACTCCTGTAATCACTTTCCTCAGACTCGTCTGAAGTTTCTCCAGAAACAAATATTGTTCTTGAGGCAGTGAGGCTATCACTCCGATCACACCATTGACAGTACCAAAGATGATAGTCCGTATCTGACTATTTTCTGAGTCAGGCAGCTTCATAACAAGAGACCCATGTCGGAACCGGTTCACGAATTCACCAATGTGATACTCACCAACTACCTCCATACGACACCTTTCTTCATCTGTAGCAGCTTCACTGTTCTTCTTTACTGTGAATAGGTTGTAGAAATTGTCAGCACCGAGGTAGGTGTCATCATCGAGTATCTCAACGGCTGTCATCCAGCTTGCCTTATAGTCCCGAGCTATCTCCTCGATCGAACCTTCCTCGTGCTTTAAAACAGACACAAACAGTCAAAGAGTCCACGTAAGTTCTTATGAACACAACAATCTACGATTGACATGAAGATAGAAACAAGGAGACTGAAACAATAATTTGTAACCTTTTACCTTGTAGATCAACAAGGAGATTGATTTCATGAGGTCACCAACGATGATGAAGTCTCCACGGGTCTGCACGTAGAGAGCTAGTATGTGACCGTGATGTCCACATTCTGACTGGAGCTCACGAGTTCCATCATCCCGCAACATCCATTTATACAACTGAATTTTCTGATTAATAGCAGCAAGAAGTTTGCCATTGAAGGCATTAAGAGAATAAACAGATCCCTTAGTTTCCTTCTCTGTTATCAGCTGCAACTTTCCTTCTTCAACTACAAACACAAGTATCCTTCCCTACAACCAAAAAAACAAACAGAAAGATTGGAAAAAAAAAAATTGGGAGAAATAAAGTTTAACACAAACAAAATAGAGAATCATGTATACCTTAGTTGGTTCAGTTTCCTCAGGCAAAACATATGACGTGCCGACACAGTAGTAAACATTCTTGTCATCAGCAAACGAACAGCTCAGTATGGAGCAACCGTATTCAAAGGCATCCAAAGGGTAAGTTGACAAGAATTTGAACTTTCGGTCATCCAACAGATGGACAAAATGCATTTCAGATTCTTCTGCGCTCGGTTGGTTTCTCAAACTACAGATAGCAAATGTTCGTGTTTGTTCCTGATGGCAAATACGACGAGCGTGCTCTCCAATGGGAATAGTGCGTATGTGAAGCTTTTGGATATCATCGATGGTGCCAATAGTAAGTTCCCCTTCCCTAGCAATTGCTAAGCTGCCCGTGGAAGAAAAGCAGAACCAAAATTCACCATAACATACTTTGACCCCAAAGGAAAAAAGAGAGGAAGAAATTAGTTTACCTGTCTGGAAATGCACCAGAGTTGAAGGGACACATATGACTAACTTCTTTCAGATTCACGTTGCTGTATATCAGCTTCTTGTTGTTGCTGTATATGACAGCCGGTCTATCTGATGCAGCAAAGACATGCGTTGCACTTTTAGATGAAAACGTACGCAGAGTTATAGGCTGAGTCCCAAGTGATACTTTTTTCCGATATCTTAACTCCCCACCGCTTGTATCCAACTGGAAGTTTAAGAGATGGCCATCTCCAAGACCACAAAGCAAGTAAGATATCTGCGATAAGTGAGATACCACATGTTATTTAGTATGGCAACCAAAGGCTGCATTAACAAAAATCTGGCCATTCCACTTAGTTTTGAAGAAAACCATACCCCTTCAAATGCACAAAGAAGAACAGATCGGGGAATTATCTCTCCTCCTAGTTGCTCCTTCGTAATTAGATTCAAGTCCGGCAGCACAAAAATCCTTACACTTATATCTGTCCACATCCCCACTGCAGCTAGCTGACTGTAATTAGGATTATCCCCAGTGGGGTTTATATCAAGACAAGAGACCTCGTACTCCAACTGGGTATGTTTGACTTCCGTCAATGTCCCATCTCCAATTTCTATATAGACCAAATGCCCACCTCCAGTCGCCAAAAGAACCTAACAAGTATACCACTTCAAATCACATTGCAAGTCTAGGAGCAAGAAAGATACTGAAGCTGTAAGTTTGAGAAAGAAACAAAATCCATGTATCGTCGAAAACTACTAAGATTCTTCTCTCTAGGCCAAATTATATATATCAGCTACATACACATAAATTCTTAAGAAAGAGAGACACACCTGGCTTGCATTTGCAGTTGCAACATTAACAGTGAATCCAGCTGGGGCATCCCATTTAGTTCGCAATTCTCTAGTTGTAGAACTGACTAATCTAACAGAATTTGAAGTAATCTGATTAAGAAAGACAGTGGTTAGTGCACCCTCTAGGAAAAAAGTCGGAGAGAATACTATAGCAGACAAGAAACTGTCTGAAGAAAAAAAAACAACTATGAAATGACAAGAAACTATGTCAGCAGCACATTTACATGTGATGTGATTCTCTTTGAAGACACAAGTCAAGTGGCCTTAAAATGACAACTGGTTTACCGCAGTTAAATAACACATTACAAATAACACACAAAAATTCCACCTTTGATTTGTTTTGAAAGACCCAAAAGGTCTAAAATCTAACGACTGGTTAACCCTAAACAGTTAACACATTACAATTCAGAACAAACTAGTTAATAATCTAGACATAGATTTATCAGATATAAAATGGATTACGAATAAATTTTCCTTGCCTTGTGAGATCAAACAACAAGCAAATGCATAGAAAGTAATGAGTGAGCACTAACAAAACATACCTGAACAAGTTGGTTGTAGACAGCATCATGGCAAAATAAAGTCTGGACTTGAGACAAGAAACCCTCAATCTCTGTATCTTCTAGTTCATCCTCTATATTCATGGCTAATATACGAGTTTCACTGATAAAACTAACTACAAGGAATGTATCAAAGGCTTCATCAATTGAAGTTTTCAACGACCACATTCCTTTGATACCTGGAAGTTCCACGGACGCCTGTAATACAGCAGAATCTTATTATATTACGTCCAATGAGACACCGAGTAAAAATGACATTCCTGATAGACAGCCAACCTGTTCATTTATTCCTATTCCATTGCGAACTATGCGAAGAGAACCATCCTTATATGCTCCAGAGCAAGTTACAATCTGACCTTGCCCCTGTCTCTCAATGTCAACTACACAAAAGTCGACAATAGGCCCCAAGTTGACATACTTCTCTAAAATTTCTACATATGAACCTTTTGCATCCGGCTGCATGTTTAACTTTATAAGCTGCAGCAAAAAAAAATTAAAACGTAAATAGCTTGTATTTATACTAAAATTCAGAGAAGATAACAATCCGACACAAAAAAATAACTAGGATAGTTGTAGCCAAAAAACTATATACTTTTTATTTCTCCAAGCAAAATATATTTAAGAGACTATGAAATAAGAACCATCAACCCTAGCGTACCTGTGAATCTCCATAGCTAGAGCCGACAAAGACGACAGCATTGTCAAGATAAGAGATAGTAGATGCAATAGAAGTTTCACCCAAAAGCTCAATTTTGAGGCCAGTGACCCTATAGAAGATTAAAGTCAGCATATTCCACACTATCATTCATTTCGATTAAGCTTTCTAATATCAACTCACTTTTCTTTGTCGTGGGTTATAACAAGGAGGTGGAACAATCCGGCATGGTCACCAAGAAGATACCTTGAACCATCAACATCAACTCTTCCATATGCTTTTGTGATGGACTGGACATACAAATGGAAGTTTCAAAAATCAGAGGGATACTCACTGAAATGTTATGCAAATGTTTATAGGAGCATATGGCATGATGTCAATAAAACTTACAGGTCTTATGGGTATAGCTTTGATTGCATTGGCACTACAATAGACAATTGTTTCTTCTCCAATGATAAGGACCCCACATAGAGGTGAAGGTACAGGGATCAATAGGCCAGCACCATTATCGAGATTGTTCTGTGACCATGGTCCTTCGACAAAGTGATCTTTCTCCTTTTGAGAAACTTCATATGTTTTTACATGACGTGCATCTTTGTTATCCTGTAATCCAAGGAATTAATTAGTGCAGCCAGATAAATAATATAGTACATAGCTACATTACACTGCATTGGGAAATTAAACCAAGTTAAGAGAAAAAAAATACAATTCATCTAAAAAACTAAATACAACAGCAGCGCTAATTTGCTCACTTTCCACCAGCTTAGGAACAAAGCAGGTATTAAGAAAGAAAAGGAATCATGTGAAGACAAGAAACAAATATGTGTGATTTACAAAAAATACTTTCCATAGCAAATCCATTTAACCTGATAAAGTACTGCGATTGTTGGCTTCGCGCATCCATACAGAAACTTGATATCTAGGACCTGCAACTCCTCCAGCCTGAAATTTAGGCAACATAGTCAACTTTGTGGCTCTCACAATAACCACATTTGCAAGAAACCAAAAGTATCGAAAGAAGGGTGCACTAGAACAAACACGATGTACATCACTAACCAACATCAAAACAGAGTAAAATATAAGCTTCATAGCCTCCAAATTGCAGCATGTTAATTAAAAAGTAGTACCTTATGTTAAAAGCTTCCTTGAGCTGTCCTTTATTGTCAAATGGAATAACCTAACCAGGGAACCCAAAAACACAAACTTTTATGTAATGTCCAAGCCAATTGATCAATGGAAGTTCAGTAACAAGACACAGACAGCATACCATGCGTCAATTTTCTTCTAGAAGACAATAGCATACCTTAAACAAGCCGTCATACAGATGGAGACCAATCAATCTGCAATCAGGATCAATTATACCAATCTGCAAAATCAGTACAAAAGTGAGAACTCTGTTTCAAGCATGCCACATTACCCTCATATTGCAGCACATGTATGACAGAAGAAAGATAATCAAAATCTAACCATTATGAAAGCTACAAGAAGTACACTACTAAACCCAATACCTGACCATTGTCTGTCGGTCGGCCTATATGATCGGAAACATCCCCCATTGCCCTACAAAATGTTGAAAACAATATTTAGAATCAGTAGTAAAGGGAATAAGTGTCAGTCGGTATATTGACATATCTAGTTATCAGTAAGCAACAACTATGATAGCACCAGTGAAGTTTTTTCCAGGCTTTGGATATACAACAAAGTACAAGTAAGTAACAAACCCACAGTAACCGGAATCCCAGAACATATTCTAAGTAGATAGTAAGCGTCATGAACTTGTATCTAAAAAACACAACCTGACATGCAGTAGTCTGTACATAGTTACTAAAATCGGATACCTTTCTAACACCAAAACTGGAGAAAAAAGATTACAAAAAGCATATCAAACGACAAATACCACATCTGGTTGCTTAACCTCGTCTGATCAATGAATAATTTGATTATTATTTTTGGCAAACTACCTTGTAATAAGCTCGGATGACTCAGAATCCCATTGAAGGACACAGAATTTATATCCCTCGGTTGCAATGAACAGAAAATCTTGTGCTTCACCCTGCAAAAGATGAAGTACTTATAACATTGTCACTTCACTTACTCGTGATTACCCCAGACTGAAAAAAAGTCCGCATCAAGAAAACTATACTTACATGGGGACGGAACAATTCCAAAGTTGCGATTCTCCCATATAGAGGAACATCCAGTATAGCCTGCAAAAGTCTAAATCACTCTACATATCCAATCCATATGGCGTATTTTAGTTCTCCGGAATAAGACTGAAGTAAAAATAACGTTACAAAAGTTCCACTCTAAATCCAAGGAATTGAGCATTTGTAAAGTTGGAATGGACTATCATAACAACACTAAAGAACAAAATCATTGGAATAAAAGATGTATAAAGTACCTGGAGTCCCTGTGGAGTAAGCAGATGGATCTCGATTTGAGTGCATTTACTGAGAAAAGTTTAACACTCTGTTGTCAGCTAAAAGACCCAGAAGAAGATAGTGTATGGTAAACAGAAAAAAAGATCGCTTTGAAAACGATTTTTACAGAACTGATGCAAACAAAACTTGAATTTCACTGAAATAAGAAATTGCTCATATTCAGAAGTATTAACGTCTTTAACATGAAATTAAGTCCAGAGAAGTGACTGGTAAAGCGATTGTGTACATCTCCCACATAAAGAACAACAATCCACCACATCAGAGAATTGAAAACGTATAGAAATCGACCCGTGAGCTTCCTATAAACCCTAAACCTCCAATTAACATCTGCACAAAGAAGGGATGCATGAAAAGAACGAAAAAAGAGACGATAGAAGTTACATACGCAACAATGAGATTGAGTTCCTGGGGACTGGTGAAGTTTCCCACGCAAGAGTGAGTGACACAGGTTGGTTTTTGAGCCGTGACGACGTAGTTCCATACGCTCATCTTCTTCGTCGCCCCCGGAAACTAGGGTTTCGCTTCCTATGGAACTCGCGCGAAAAAACTCCCACCTCTGGGTTCGTATTGAGAGATTTTAAAAGAGAGAAAAGAGAGACAATGCAGAGAGAAGAGGCCAAGAACGCATAAAAAAAAAGACGCCTTAAGAAGAACAGCCGGTTCGAAACACAAATTGAAATGGAAAGATTAATATTCTCGGGTCAATTTTGGGCCTTTGATTTATGACCGGCCCAAGTGATAACACTCACTGAGCCCAACCCTAAGACAATTCAACGCCATTTTGTTGTTGTCCTTCGTTCTTCATCTGCGCACCGATCTCTATCTCTCTCTCCTCTCAAACTCCGTTATCTTGTCGATTAATTTTTCTCAGGTAAGATTCGTCGATTTTTCCTCTTAGATCAGACGTGATTTTGCATCCCTCTGCCCTAATCGTTTCTTTAAACGTTATTTCTCTGTTTTTGAAAGGTTTTGTGTCGATCTCAAATTGCAGAGAATGATAAACCTAATTGGTCCCGTTCGATTTAACTATAAAGTTTTGATCATTGCGATGCAGAAACCCTGTTTTGTCAGTTTGCACTCGCACAAATCTAGCCCTGATTTTGAGACTTTATCATAGCCTTGCATAAAAGATATTGGATCAAAATGATACAATTTTATGTAGTCTCGTTATCAGTTTAGTCTTTTCGATGATGAAGGGCATAAAACTCTTGGATCGAAATGATGCCTCAGGAACAATTTGGATGTCAATGTAGTGTTTTGATTTTGATTTTAGCTGCTAGATGAATGTGTTGGTATCTTATATATTGGTCATTCCTTGAGCGATAATGATTTTTGTGGATTTGTAGATCATGTTGACTGAAACTCCATTTAGGCCACGAGAGAAGCTTCTAGAGAAGCAAAGGTTGTTCCAGAGCATCCATAGGCACACTTACCTGAAAGGTCCAATGGACAAGATCACCTCCGTTGCGATTCCTCTTGCCTTGGCTGCAAGTTCTCTCTACATGATTGTAAGCTTATCTGTTCAATTCCTTGGTGATTTGTTTTTCAGAACTATGTATTCATGCTCGCATTTTCCATATGTTTGTCTCTAAATATGTTCTTCGTAGTCACACTTTAGAACATGTTACTGGCAATCCATTGTTTTTGCTAAACCTGAATGTCCTGAATTAAGATAGTTTTTTTCCTGGGTTTTATCGATATTGCCTAAGCTTTCTTAACTCTGTTCATCACCTGATCTAACTATGGAAGATTCGTGTGGCTGGATACAGGGAACAGGAATCTACAACATGTCTAATGGAATTGGGAAGAAGGAATAAGCAGCTTCTCATCCTCCTTTTTTTCCTTTGTTTTATGCTTTTGGAGGTTTCTCTATGTATCCAGTGGCTGACATAATGCGGTTGCAGACTAAAGGTTGCACTGGTCTTCTTCTTGAGGCTGTTTATTACATTTTTTGCCAAATAATTGCTTAGTTGCAGACAATATCGAAAGCTGAAAGATTTTTGATGTTATAAAGTCTCAATCTTTTGGAGTTTTTTCATTTGCTTTAATGACATTTGAATTCTTTTCTTCCGCGTTCTACTTAACTTCGTAAGCATATGTGTGTTCTGTTCACATGATTTGAGCTGAAATGTTGTGTCGAGTGATGGTGGTTGTGTCGTACTGAAAGAAAAAAAAACAAAGGAATTAGAATTATCCAATTAAATTTAAAATATAAATAAAAAAATAGTTGTTATAATAATAATATGATTTATCATATCGACAAATATAAATAATAATAAAAGTATTTTACCCGCTGCAGAGATTAATATTGGGAATAAAGAAAGAAAGAGAGAATAATAAAGAGAGAATCGTTGTGTTGTATTGAAGTTATTAAGTTGTGATTTTACAAAGAACGATCGATCGTTTATATAGAAAATGAAAAGTTGTTTTACTGTGCGTACATAGTGACAGTGGACTCCACACACAAAAATTATGGTATGCCTCTTCTGATTTTCTTTTTCCCTTTTATGACTTCCGTAACATTCCCCTTGGAGACCAGTGTCGCTACCATAGCTCATTTAGTGTCTTTGTTGTCTCGTTAAAAACCTTTCTAGTAAAACCCATTGGGAAAAACCGTAGTAAGGTAAAAAGAGTACAACTCTATAAGCTCACTCTCGAATGATCAAGAGAGTATCTTATAGGTCTCGTTGACGGCGCATTCCAATGTTATGAACATGCTTCCTAAACGTAGTGGTATGTAGTGATTTTGTGAATAGATATGCAGTATTGTCACATGATTGGACATATCTCACTTCAATCTCCTTGTTTTATCGAGTTTTTGGGTGTATGAAAAGAACTTCGGGGGGATATGTTTGGTTCTATCAATCTTGATTATCCATCCTTGGTATGGGCAATACATGGAGCATTATCTTCGTATAAGATAGCTGGATCCGTATTTACGCGGATTCCACTGCTTGATTGGATGTGTTGACTTATTGATCTTATCAACACACATTCTCTGCTCGCTTCATGGAGTGCAATGATTTCTGCATGGTTTGATGAAGTGGCCACGAGCGTTTTCTTCTGAGAAGAACGTCATGAGATGGTAGTGCCTCCAATTGTGAAAACATAACCTGTTTGTGATCGAGCTTTGTGTGGGTCTGATAAATATCTTGCATCTGCAAAACCAATCAATTCACCATTTGAATTCTTAGGATAAAATAATCTTAAATCAGTAGTCCCTTGAAGGTAACGAAAGATGTGTTTAATCCCTTTCCAATACCTTTGCGTAGGGGATGAACTAAACCTTGCCAATAGATTAACGGCAAATGATATATCAGGTCGAGTATAATTTGCAAGATACATAAGCGCTCCAATTGCACTTAGATATGGTACTTCAGGACCAAGTATTTCCTCATTTTTTTCCATGTAGTCGAAATGGATCACTTTCAATATTTAGTGATCTAACCACCATGGGAGTACTAAGAGGAGTTGCCTTATCCATGTTGAATCGTTTTAACACTCTTTTAATTTAGTTTATGTGGATTGCTGTACAAATATGCCTTCTTAAGAATGCTCAATTTGTAGGTCAAGACAATAATTTGTTTGTCTGAGATCTTTCATCTCAAATTCTCCCTTTAAATAATTTGATGCTTTCTGAATCTCATCATGAGCTCCGATCATGCATGAGCTCCGATCATGCATGAGCTCCGATCATGTTTAGATCATCAACATATACTGCGATTATCACAAATCCAGATTATGTTTTCTTTATGAAAACACATGGGCATATTGGATCATTTACATATCCTTCTTTAGTTAAATGTTCACTATGACGATTATACCACATGCGTCCATATTTTTTTAAACCATATGATGATCTCTGCAATTTTATTGCACATAACTCTTTTGGTTTGGAACTCAATGGTTCTGGTATCTTAAACCCATCGGGTATTCTCGTATAGATATCAGTGTCTAATGAGCCATACAAGCATGTTGTAACAAAATCCATTAGACGCATCTCTAGGTTTCACCCGACGCTGGACTCATCAAGAATCTAAATGTGATTGCATCCATAACAGGGGAATATGTCTCATCATAATCAATCCCGGGTCTTTGAGAAAAACCTTGAGCCACAAGGCGAACTTTATATCTTATAACCTCATTTTTCTCATTTCGTTTTCGAACGAAAACCCATTTGTATCCAACTGGTTTCACATCTTATGGTGTGAGTACAATAGGTCCGAATACATTTCGTTTATTAAGTGAATCTAGTTCGACTTTTATTGCATATTTCCATTGTATCCAGTCGTGTCTCTTTTGACATTACAGATCTTGGTTCTGGATCTTCGTTTTCCTCATCTATTTCCTTTGACACAAGGTATGAGAAAATGTCATCATCGAAATTCATTTCATTTCGATCCCATATCTTTCCATTATGAATGTAGTTTATAGAAATCTCATGGTTTCCTTCTGGTTCATGATGCTCTACATTATCATTAATGTCATGATTTGTTTCTTCCAAAATACTTGCTGTAGTTTTTTGGGATCATTCTGCTTTTCAGCTTCCTTTCTTTTTCTAGGATTCTTATCCTTGAACCTACGGGTCTACCACGCTTCAAGCGTGTTTGAGACTCGCGTGTATCATCTGCTCTTCCACGTTCTTTTGGTAATTCAATACGAGAAGGAGTATTTGCAACTCGTATATGTGATTTAGTTACCGTTTTGGTATCTGCAAATGCATCAGGTAGCTGATTTGCAATACTCTGCAAATGCATAATTCGTCGAACTTCTAGTTCTGACTGTTTTGTAGAAGGATCAAGGTGTAACAAAGTTGGTATATGCCATTTGATATCCTTTCCTAACTGTTTATTTTCTCCCCCTATAACTGGGAGTACTTTCTCATTGAATTGACAATCAGCAAAGCGTGCTGTAAATATGTCACCAGTTTGTGGTTCTAGGTATCGTATTATTGATGGAGAATCACAACCAACATATATTCCCAACCTTCTTTGTGGTCCCATCTTTGTACGTTGTGGTGGTGCTACTGGCACATATACCGCACAACCAAAGATCCTTAGATGAGAAACGTTTGGTTCTCGACCAAATGCTAACTGTAATGGGGAATAATTATGATATGCACTTGGTCTTATCCGAATAAGTGCTTCTGCATGTAATATAGCATGTCCCCATACAAAAGTTGAGAGTTTAGATCTCATGATCAATGGTCTTGCAATCAGTTGCAGACGCTTTATTAATGATTCAGCCAAACCATTTTGAGTATGAACATGAGCAACATAATTTTCAACTTCAATCCCCGTTACCATACAATAATCATTGAATGCTTGGGATGTGAATTCACTAGCGTTTTCTAATCTAACTCTTTTAATGGGATAATCAGAAAATTGAGCTTTCAATTTCATTATCTGAGTTAGAAATCTCGCAAATGCGATATTTCGAGATGATAATAGACAAACATGTGACCATCTGCTAGATGCGTCAATTAATATCATAAAATTATGGAATGGTCCACATGGTGGATGTATTGGTCCACAAATATATCCTTGAATTCGTTCAAGGAACTTTGGTGATTCTTTATCAATTTTGGTTGGTGATGGCCTTAATTGTGATCAATTTTCCAAGAAAGCATGCATCGCATGTCATTTTATTTTTCTCACATATTTCTTGGACCTTTAATGAATGTCCGTGAGAGGTCTCCTTGATCTTTCGCATCATCGTGCTGCCTGGGTGACCCAAGCGATCATGCCATAATGTGATATTCATTTAATCTCTTTTGATCACGAGATTTGATCTGATTGCATATATATCGGTATGATGCAATCCAGAAGGAAGTTTTGGAAACTTTTCCAATATTTGCATTTTTCCATATTTATCAGAAGTTATATACATATACTTCTTTCCATCCTCAGTCGTTGATTGAGTATCATATCCTTGAAGGTATATGTCATTAAAACTCAACAAATTCCTTTTCGAATTTGGAGAATACAAGGCATTGTTTATGGAAAATTTTGTTTCATTTGGCAACATAAAGTTGGCTTTACCAGTTCCTTCAATCAGGTCTGTAGGACCTGATATTCTATTGACAATTACATTTGTCGGTTTCAAGTTAGAGAAATATTTCTTGTCCTTCAGAATAGTGTGTTATACCACTATTTGGTATACAAGTTTCTCTACCCATATCCTTGGATATTATTCTTTTCGTGTTGTAGTCCATTTCTGTAATCAACATAAACATTAGAAAAGAAAGTAAATTCATTCATATAATAAGAAAAGAAACACACAATAAGTATTCAGTACACCGTTGTATAAACAACATTATTATTGAGAAGAAATTGAAATGCATAGTAATTATATATGGCTTTATTTGAGACTTCATAATGGTCTCATTACAAGCATAATTGTGGTGGTCTCGTCGAAGTCATTTCCAAAATTGGAAGAGTCGAGGTATGTCGTACCCTCAAAGTGTTCCGTAAGATTCACCTCTTTCCCCTTGCCTTTTATAGACTCTTGGTATAACTTACAAAGATGTGGGGTAGTACGGTATATGTTTGTTCAATGCTTTGTGGATCCGCACCTGTAACAAGTACTTTCTTGTTTCTGGGTGGAATTCCCTTGGATTTCTTTCTCTTTAGGAAAATTTTCAGGTCGGACCCATTTGTACGACTTTCTTTCTTGTGGATTATAATTCCTTCCACGTCCTCGATTGAATCGATGGCCACGGACACGACCACGACCACGTCCTCGAAAGGTTTGATATTTCCTTTCCAGATTATTCACCTCCGACAGATTTACTTCAGGAAACGCTTTTGTTCCTGTGGGTCGAGAGTTGTGGTTCTTTATGTGGAGCTCATTATTCTTCTCTGCTAAGATGAGTGCCACAATTAACTCAGAGAATCTCGTGTATCCGCTTTTCCTGTATAGTTCATGCAGGATACGATGCTCTTTATGAAATGTTACGTAAGTCTTATTGAGCTCAGCATCAGAGATAGGTTGACCACAATATTTAATTTGTGACACAGTTCTCAAAACAGCAGAGTTATAATCCTCCACTTTCTCGAAATTCCGAAATCTCAGGTTTTTTCACTTTTCGAGTGCATGAGGGAGATTTATCTCTCTTTGGATATCAAACCGCTCTTTTAGAGCTTTCCACAGCTCTGATGGGTCTTTTATGTGCGCATAGTTATGCGTCACATTTTCATCGACATGTTTTCTGAGGAAAATTATCGCTTTTACCACTTCTTGGTCTGGCGATTCAATTTCCTCTTTGATGGTGTCAGATATTTTTTTCCATCTTAAAATATAATTCGACATCCTTTTTCCATGCGATATAATTTGCTTCGGTAATCTTGAGAGCCGGGAACTTTAGCTTTTCAACATTTGCCATTGATTTTTCCTATAAAAAAATCATAAATTTTATTAGATGATAATATTTTATATTTAAAATGAACCGTTTAAATTAATGATGAAATCAATTATAAGAAATACTATCGCATAGAGAAGTAATCTAACATTTATGGTAAACTCTTCTCTAACCAAATCTCCAACGAAGATACCATAAGCACAAGCAAAAATTACAATCGCACATAAAATTAACAATAAACGAAACATCTTTCTTGTGAAATAAAATATGAAATGAAGAATTCTTTTGAAAATATTTGAGAGAAGATGAATTGTTTGAGTGAAATAAATGAATGTAGGAGAGTCTATTTATAGATTGGAAACACTGTTCATAACCGTTTGAAAAAGTTAAAATTTTGAAAAAAAATTATTTGTGACCATTGGTGAAAGCGTATTAAAAATTAATCTGAAACAATTTTAATATGCAGTCAATTGGTTCTAGTTAATTTCAAACAGAAAGTTTTTATACAGGTGGCTGAGTCTCCTTATATAATAACCATAATATAAACATAATTTTAGTAATAATATTATAGTGATATGGTCATCCACATTATGATAATATATAAATTATCCAACGGCTTTAGCTGTCCATTAAATTATTGAAATTATGTAAATAATTATGGTGCATTTAGCAACCATGATATAAGGCAGTAAATTATTAACGAGGCGACAAACCGCTCACATTAATATTTAGTAGAAGTGGTATATTTAAACAACCACTACAAAATAATAAATTATAATAAAGGCGGTATACCGGCCATTATAGCATGGTAAATATTATACATATAAATTTAGCAGTTTCATTGAATGGTCGGCTGATAACGTGTTATAATAATAATATGATTTATCATATCGACAAATATAAATAACGATAAAAATACTTTACCGCTGCAGAGATTAATATTGGGAATAAAGAAAAAAAAAGAGAGAGAGAGAGAGAGAGAGAGAGAGAGAGAGAGAGAGAGAGAGAGAGAGAGAGAGAGAGAGAGAGAGAGAGAGAGAGAGAGAGAGAGAGAGAGAATAATTGAGAGAGAATCGTTGTGTTGTATTGAAGTTATTAAGTTGTGATTTTACAAAGAACGATCAATCGTTTATATAGAAAATGAAACGTTGGTTTTACTTTGCGTGCATAGTATTTACTGTGTGTGCATAGTGATAGTGGGATCCACACATAAAAATTACGGCACGCCTCTTCTTATTTTCTTCCTCCCTTTGTGACTTTCGTAACAATAGTGTATTAAAAAAAGAAAAAGATATAGTATTTCTCTTACTTTTGAGATAAGAAGATAAATATCATTACCTCACATAACTGTCTTCTCTCTCGGTGACTCCACGAGTCATTTTCACAGACTTCCGTTTAGAGTGATTTTACCTGCTGGTGTCGACTTCGGCACCGGCTGTACTTCCTTCTTTTTATTTTGTTTGTATTTTTGACAATTTCTTAATTGTATTTGGTTTTAAAAAATTGAGATCCTGATCAAGTTCGGTACGGTGTTCCAATATGCTCTTATGAATCCAATACCCACATCGTGATCTTGAGGATGAATTTGGCTATTGGTTTGGCCTTTATTCCACGATGCATACATCATGTTGTTTTATTTCTCCTTCTTACGATTAAGGTTGCAACGAAGTTTGTCTCAATGGTGGTGGTGGTGATTCATCCGAATCTGGAATTTCCGAGATTTAATACAATTGATGCATTGTTAGAGATAGATCAAGCATATCAACATTCGGCAAGTTACGTCTTCTTCGCCGATTGGAAACCCTTCGTGGAGATGGAGAATTCTGATTTGGATACCGGTGTGAAGCAATTCTTCAACTGTTTTATTCCGGCATCGTTCCTTTCCGTGGTGGTAATAATCCACTGTGATATCATTATGGCAAGATACTACAAATGTTTTATTGCATTTGTGCCTTTCTGTCCATGTCAATGGTGCCTTAGTCGTCGTATATGAGATCCATGAAAATCAGATTTACGGAGAAAGTAGCATAATGGAATGATGGTGTTCAATCACTTTTGGCCATCAATGAGTGATGTGGACAGCTTAAAATTAACGAGTAGAAGATTGATCTTAATAACGAATGAAAAAATCCTTTGAAGTCTATATTTCGGTACAATATATTTGGTATTGATTTATAGAAAAATCTGAAACGCCATGGGAGCTATGGATACCACCATGGAAGAAACGGTGGTTCGGAGTAGAAGAAGTAACTCTTTTGTTATATGACTATATTCGTACAATCATTGAAAATTGGTTATCTCAATTTTTATCTCTTACGACATAATCAATACATTAAATTCTATACCGAAGAAAATCTATAGAATTAAATTGGGATGCAGCCAATATAATACATCAAAGAAATCTGATACTTGTAATGCGAGGAAGATTTGAAGTTGGCATAGAATTAGTGGAATTGAGACTCTGTTAAGAAAGAAGACTTCTCAAAGAAAAAGAAAAAAACATAATCAAAATTTGCTTCATTTAATCTATTGTAACTTTTATCATGTTTGTTCTTAGTTGTGTTTTATGATTTTCAATATTGTATATGTATTTTTGGATTTTATATAAATAACGTTAGATGTTAAAGAAAAAAAAATTGTGCATTTAATTACTAAGGCCGGCCCACTTATTCTAAACCCAAACCTAAAAGAGGCTTTTGCGACGTTGGTTCTTTCATCCTCTTCCTCCTTCGCTGTGATCTCTTCTCCTAAAACTCCCTCATCTCTGTCGATTAGCTTCATCAAAGGTAAGTTTTTTTCGATTCCCTCATAGACTAACTTTGCCTCGCATCCTTTGCAGTCATGCCGTTACGTTTCTAAACCCTAAATTCCATCCCTTTTCTAAGATTCGTATCTCAAAACCACAGTGATTGATAAACCTTAATTACTCGTTTTTTTTTGTTGCTGAAACTTTACCTAATACTGTTGTGAAATTAATCTGGATCGACTCATTGCATATAGTTGAGTTTAGCTTTCACGATAAACTCTAATTTTGGGAACCGAACCAGCTTTTGTCATATACAAGTGCTTAATTGAGACTTACTTTGAAAGTATTAGAATCAAGCTTGTAAAACAATAATTTGAATTCCTTCGTCTAACGTTGTGAATTTTGCATTATGTAGAAAAATGCCAAAGGTTAAGACTAACAGAGTCAAGTACCCAGAAGGGTGGGAGTTGATCGAGCCTACTCTTCGAGGTCTAGATGCCCAAATGAGAGAAGGTTACTTGAGATCTACATTTTGTTATTCAGATGCTAAAGTTTACTTCTTTAACTTTTGATTCTACTCTTAACTATTTATTTGTTCTTTGGTGCAGCTGAGATGGATACACATGATGGCAAGAGAAAATGTGAAACCTTATGGCCAATCTTCAAACTCTCTCATCAGAGGAGTCGGTATGTATATGATCTTTATTACAGGAGGGAGGAAATATCTAAAGAGCTCTATGAGTTCTGCTTGGACCAGGGCTATGCAGATCGTAGCCTCATTGCCAAATGGAAAAAGGTGCCTTGTCATCTCATTCTTGGTTTAATCATTTAGTTGTCTGAGGCCATATTGAAGCGATTTGGAGCTTATCCTGAATATCTCTAACATGCCCCCAATCTTTGATGATGTTTTCTCTTTGCTTTCAATTCGAATGCATACTCTGTTTGTTGGTTGTTTGTCTTATCAGGACATTGATCTAGCTACAGTTTTATTTCATTGAACAAAGATTTTGTCAGATATACATGTCTCTTTAGTTTGTTACTAAACTCTCTGCTTTGTGGATTGCAGTCAGGATATGAGCGTCTATGCTGCTTGCGCTGCATACAGCCAAAAGACCACAACTATGGAACAACATGTGTATGTCGTGTTCCCAAACACTTCCGTGAAGAGAAAGCGGTTGAATGCGTTCACTGTGGTTGTCAAGGATGCGCGAGTGGCGATTAATCTCAACTGGATTCTTACTGCTGCAGTATTCTATATGTTTTGTCAGATCTGGATTACGTACCCTAAAACCCCTGACTAAATCCCCTTTCCAATACTTGTACTTATCAACGCTTATGTTGTTGAAATTAGAAAGACAGTTCCCGGTTTGGTATATAAATGAATTATGAGATCTCGGTTCGATTTGGTTTACTATATAGTTACATATTACGAATCTAAGTATTCATAATGAGTTGGTTATTTGATATTCTAAAAAGAATTGTGAAACCTTGATACATTGTTCAAAAACGACTTTACAAGTCTAATCGAGCTCACTTGACTCGGAGTCAAAGACCCCTAACAAATTTATGAAACATGGCGATGCATCACTTTACTAGGCACAAATAGAACTACGAAGAGGGGAATTTGAATAGGCTGTGTTTTATTAATGGCACTCAACTAAACAAAGCGTCGAAGAAGCACAGCCTTGCTATCTGTAGAGTGAGAGAAACGCTCTCGGGCACCCTTCTCGATATTCTTCTACAGATCTAGATCTACTTTCTTCCATGATTCAAATTTTGAATTCTGCAACCCCTGTCCGGTTTTAACCTGATACAAACGCCGCCGACCATTTATGCTGAAGATCCATTGCTCGTGAAACAACAAGCACCTCCCCCTACTGACCTTGAAGACTACAAGAGAAAATCCTGCTTCTACCCTCGAAGAATGAAGCCTCATGTCTTCCGTGACGTCCATCTACACTACGGGGTCCCCGCTCGCTCCGTTTAGTTCAAAGCTCCTAAACGGACTGGTGAAGGGTCTTCTTTCCCTGTGTGGAAGGGGACTTTTTTCACGACGCCTCTGTCTCCTTGACCCCTCTCGAAAGCCATTCCTTCTCTGTGCTCCTTTGTTCCTCTGTGTGGAAAGCTTTATCGGTCTACTAGATCTCAAACCTTCTCCGGCTGGATCTCGAACCTACCTCTGCTTCTGCTTAGCTAATCACTCCAGTAGACGCTTCAAAGTTTTACACTTCTCTCTTTTTCCAAAGTAAGACTTGAGCTCTTCTTCTCTGGGTAGAAGGGGGTTTCAGTTTATGAGATACATAAAATCTGGTTTCAAGAGCTTAAACAGAGGTTCTCTCCATAACTCTTACTTGTCCCACGCCAAAGGAACGTCTCTTGCCTTCTTCCTCTGATTTGTACCAATTTGGAGCTACAAACAAAATTGTAATTCAGTCAAGAGTCTGTCGACGTTATAAACCCGCCGTTTCTGCTCGCTTTGTTCGCTGCTTTTCCTGGGCCACCGACCTGTCCCTATTAGTCTCGCTCGTTCTTCTGACTCCGCTGGGTCCGTTGGTATTTGCTCTGGTACCGTTTTTGTTGTGACTCAGTTAGGGTTCTACGGCGCGTTTCTGGTGCTGAACCTCGAGATTGGCTGGGCTGGTCTCAATCGCAGTGGCCAAGGAAACCGTGGCCTAGGGAAGCTTTACAAAACCATAGTCGGGGATCCATTCTCTGATTCGGAGTCGGTGTTTGATCAGCCACAGTCCGTCGGCACCTCGATTGAATCTGGATTTTTCGAACAAGGAGACAACATAGAGCTCTGGTATTGGGATTTTCGTCAAAAAAGATTTTCTTGGTGTTGGGCCAGTTTCCAAAGGGAGGGAGAGCTTTACTGGGCCAAGTACAAGGCCGGACCCAAAAAAGAACAAGCAAATTTATTCATTTGCATTTTTACATTTGTTATTGGATTGGCTCCTCGCTTCAGGCATCGTAATCACTTGCTCATTGCTTAGGAATTATTTAATCCAGCATTAAGGTTGGGGTTCTGTGTAACCCTCCCTATTTTGCGATACACCTTCGCTGTAAAAAGAAGAGAAAACAAAATCCGCAAATAAACGTGTTTTTTGGAGGAAAATTTTCTCCTCGGTCATCCTGATGGGATTGAAGAGTGAAAAAGCAAACTCAGCTACAAAATAATTTGTTTTTTTTTGGAAAAAGTTCGTGAGAGTTTAATTCCAAGATAAATACGATCGCTTGGAATTGTCAAGGGGTGAGAGCTGAACTCACGAAAGAGCATCTCGAAGAACTTCATAAATGTTTTGCCCCTAATTTCTTATTTCTATCGGAGACTAAAAACAATCGGAGTATACTTCAAGACATGCAAATAACTTTTGGCTACGACCAAGTTTGTACTGTAGACCCGAGAGGCCTAAGCGGAGGTCTAGCTCTTTTCTACATGGATGATCCATCGGTTTCTATTTTATACACGGATGATCATATTATTGATATTGAAACCTCTTTTGAAGGCCATAAAATATTTATGTCATTCGTGTATGGAGACCCGACTATCAAATTCCGAGAGCGTGTGTGGGAAAGACTTACTAGGATTAGCCTTAACCGTAAACATGCTTGGTTCATGATTGGTAACTTTAATGAGATCCTAGGCAACCACGAGAAGCGAGGAGGATGCAAGAGGGCAGAAAGTTCATTCATACCATTCCGGACAATGTTGGATAATTGCGGAATGATAGAACTACCATTTAAAGGAAATTCATTCTCGTGGGTGGGAAAAAGGAAATGCGGAAAAGTTAAGTGCAGATTGGACAGAGCGGTAGCTAATAGTGAATGGTTATCGCTCTTCGCTCATACGACAACAGAATATTTAAAGCTTTGGGGCTCTGATCACAGGCCGGTTCTTGCTCGGATCCAATCTAGACTCGGCAGACCAAAAAAGAGTTTTAGATTTGATAAGAGATGGATCGGAAAACCTGGTTTTAAGAAAACAGTTGTCACGGGATGGGGCCCTTTTGACGAAGTTCCGTTTAGGGACTTTCATCAGAAGATCGGATCTTGCCGTAAGAAAATCGATGTATGGAGGAAATCAAACTTTACTAATACTGCAAAGTTGATCGAAGTGTTAAAATCCAAGATTGATTTAGCACAAGATGATGATAATACCTCATTAGAAGAACTCGAAGAGTTAAGGAGACAATTGATTGCGGCCTTTAGAGAAGAAGATCTTTTTTGGCAACAAAAAAGCAGGAATCTCCGCCATAAGGATGGGGATAGAAACACAAAGTTCCATCATGGCCTAACAAAACAAAGAAGGGCAAGAAATCGCATTGTTAGTTTGAAAGATCACAACGGGAATTTGGTAGAAAGTGCTTTTGGAATAGAAAGAGTCTCTACCCACTATTTCCAAAACCTTTTCTCTTCCTCTTCCCCTACGGAACTTGAAAACTCCCTTCGATATATTACCGTCAAGATTTCTGAAGCTACTAATCGTTCCTTAGTGAAGACACCGACGGAGTCTGAAATCAAAAAGACGCTTTTTGACATAAACCCTGATAAGGCTCCGGGACCGGACGGTATGACGAGTAGATTCTACCAACGCTTTTGGCAACACTTGGGCAAAGATATTATAAAACTGGTGAAAGACTTCTTCGTATCAGGACAATTCGATCCAAGACTGAACCAAACGAATATATGTCTTATACCGAAGAGGGAAAGGCCAAGAGAGATGTCGGAATTCTGACCTATTAGTCTTTGTAATGTTAGTTACAAGATCATTTCTAAGCTTCTGTGTAAGCGATTAAAGAGTGCTCTTCCACCTCTCATTTCAGAGACTCAGTCGGCATTTATGGCAAAGAGATTGATCACAGATAACATTCTTCTCGCTCAGGAAAACTTCCATGCCCTCCGAACAAATCAACGATGTAGAGAAGATTTCATGGCGATAAAGACTGACATGAGTAAAGCCTACGATAGAGTAGAATGGAAATTCCTTGAGGCGCTAATGCTTAAGATGGGATTTGACCCTCGGTGGGTCCTACTTGTGATTTCATGTGTGACATCGGTCTCTTATCAGGTCCTGATCAACGGCGAGCCAAAAGGCAATATTATCCCCTCGAAAGGCATTAGACAAGGAGATCCCCTCTCTCCTTTCTTGTTTATCTTATGCACGGAGGCACTAATCTCCCTCCTTAAGGGAGCAGAAGAGGAACAACGTATCACGGGCCTTCGTATTGCAAGGGCTAGCCCGAGAGTCTCGCATCTCCTCTTTGCAGATGATAGTCTCTTCTTTAGCAAAGCAGAGACCGCTCAATGTTTAGAGATTCTAAATATTAATGACACTTATGGTAAAGCATCAGGACAACTCCTTAATCCGGCCAAATCCTCCATTATGTTTGGAAATAAAGTGGAGATTGGAAGAAAACGAGATATTAAGATCATTCTTGGCATACCTTCAGAAGGCGGGATGGGTATGTACCTGGGACTTCCGGAGCAGATATGTGGCTCTAAGATGAAAGTCTTTTCCTTTGTGCAGGATCGGCTTAATTACCATGTCTCCACTTGGTCAGCTTGTTTGTTGTCAAAGGGGGCGGGCAAGGAAGTCCAGATAAAATCAGTAGCTCAAGATGTTCCTACTTATACTATGTCATGTTTCCTCCTCCCTAAAGGCCTAACAGATAAACTTAGGAGCTCGGTCTCAAGATATTGGTGGAGCTCGAGTCGTAAGAATGATGGTATTCATTGGATTGCGTGGGATAAATTATGTTTGCCCCATGATTTAGGCGGACTGGGTTTCCGTGATTGGCATGATGTTAATATCGCCCTGCTAGCAAAGCAATTATGGAGATTACTCCATTTCCCATCATCACTCATAGCCCGCGTCCTTAAGGGGCGTTACTTCAATCGATCGGACCACCTGGAAGACCGTAATGTCTACTCCCCATCGTATGGATGGCGTAGTCTTATGGCGGCGAAACCTCTCTTGAAGATGGGTTTACGAAGAACAATAGGATCAGGGCTAAACACTTTGGTGTGGAGTGATCCTTGGATTCCTGATATGTCGGCTCGACCCGCTCGTCCCTCGGCCCAAGTTACCATTTGCCATCCCCAGATGACAGTCCGCCCCTTCATTAGTCAAGAGACTAAAGAGTGGAATTATCCCCTACTACGCGGATTTTTTCATCCAGATGATATACCTCTTATATTAGGTCTGAGACCTAGCAAGAGGGCCACCCCGGATGGGTATGCCTGGAATCATACAACAAATGGAGTTTATACGGTTAAATCGGGTTACGATTTGATCCGAAAGCATAATACGAGACCTTTAATTGAAGAAGTTGGTGAGCCAAGTATTACAGTCCTGAAAAAACAAGTTTGGAAGATCAGAACAGCTCCGAAACTCCAACACTTTATGTGGCAAGCCCTCTCGGGTTGTGTTCCGACGTGTGAAAGACTTACTTATAGGCATCTGGCCACTGATAGGACTTGTCCTAGATGTGGTAGCACAGAAGAATCTATAAACCACCTTCTTTTTGAATGCCCTCCAACCTTACAGGTTTGGGCCTTATCGGACTTCCCGTCCATTCCGGGAAATTTTCCCAGTTCTTCTATTTACCGTAATATGGACTTCCTCTTTTGGAGAACACGAGATATGGGTCTCTCAGAGCCTCAAAGCTCCATATACCCATGGATTTTATGGTTTATTTGGAAAGCGAGGAATGATAAGATCTTCAAGGGTGTCGTAGAAGCCTCTCGGCATTACACGCCGAGTTAGATAGCCTTCTCTGGGCAGCTTCATGTCTCCATGAGAAGGGGCTCTTGAGGGTACACTTTGAGACAGATTGTTCATCATTGGTAAAGATGATTGACGATCCTGAGGATTGGCCGTTATTCTTGTCAGAATTGGATATTTTACTCTCTTTGAAACAGAGTTTTGATTTTTTCGATTTACGATTTATCCCCCGTGCCCAGAACTGCCGTGCTGACTGCCTAGCGAAAGAAGTCCGGGCTCGAGGCGTGTTATTCTCTCATATAAGCCAGACTGTCTCGACTGAAGGATCTTTTCGAAGCCTCCCTTCCAACGGATTAAACTTGGCTTAATCAAGATAGGTCGACGTCAAAAAAAAAAAAAAAAAAACAAAGCGTCGAAGATACAAAGATTCGGTAACTAAATTCCACTAACTTTACTTGTGGGCCGCGAGATCATTAGACCATGTGCATCAGTGATACCGGACACAAACTCCTAGAAAAAAAGAATTAAAAATTATTTAAGGATGTGCACAGTTAAGATTCGGGTCTTAAAAGTTCTCTGTTAAGAACCCGGCTCGTTACTATGCACGTGACGTAGCGAGCCGGAATTGATCTATTTTTTTATTTTATTTTTAAGTTTCAAAAAAAAAAATTAAATTGTTTAAAATTTTTGTGAGGTGTCCACCGATGGACATGCTCTTACGACGATGCAGAGAGCGATCCCCATATACAGTGGAAGAGGTACAATCCTCTGTAAGGAAGTATTACTGTCAGTGTTTCTCTTTCTCTTCCAAGTCTCAATTAGGATGTACGAGATTAAATACTGTATATGCAAGAGTAATCAAAAGAGTTCTCATTGTAACACTTACTAATGCCCTATTTTTTTTTTTTTTTTTTAAAGGGCATTCTATTTAAAAACATGAAGAAAATAAAAAAGTTTACAAAGGCCTAGCTTAGTTTAATCAATCCCACACAAGCCCTATTTTAAACCCACTTATACAAACCGTATCTCAATTAGTAATTAGCCCAATAAGATTTAGTGGACTTAGATGCTCGACCCTGTAGTAAATGAAACTGGTTTATGGCTACCCAACCACCAATTTTCTGAGTCCATTGAATAATGGAACAATTCAGTTGACGGAGAGAACAGAGTATATCGACGCAGTGAACACTTGGGTGATGAAGGTTGGAGAAGATGAAATTTGAGAGAGTTGAGTTACAAAATCGAGCTCGCCCATTAGACGCCGTTGATAGCTGAAGATGACGCCAACCAGAACTGCATCATCTCTGAGGATTTGCTTGGATTTTCTTTTCTGAACCCAGAAATCCTGTTTCTAATTGTCCTATCCACTGCAGAAATTACTGCATCAGCTGAGCGGAAAGTACCTCTGTGGAGCCTTGAATTTCGTTCCTCCCATATCAGGTATATGGTAGACTGCCAAGCCAAAATTATCACTCTTCTGTGGTTTTTGTTACCTCTCAATTGTTGCAAGTACCCAATAGTTGCTGTCCATGATCTAGCATGAGGGAGACGACATCGACCAGCTACTGTATCCCAGATCGTCCATGAGAAATTGCAGTCGAAGAATAGGTGGTTTCGATCCTCATTTGCGAGTTGACAGAGGAGGCAGGATGGGTCAACTTGAATTCCCCAGTTCAAGAGTCTTGCACGAGTAGGAATCCGATCTAAATTGACTAGCCAGACCATAAAACTATGTTTTGGGATCCCGCCGGAGTTCCAAACAACTTTAGCCCACGGTGCAATGGAATGCGTATCACGGAGAAGAGCATAAATCTGGCCAGTATTGTAGTTCTAGTGTCCTGCTCAGTAGTTAGGGATAAAGTTGTTATGTAAGCTTGTAAACTTACTTGCATTTCTGATCTTGCCGAGGAGAAAGTCCAATTTCCATTTGAGTAAAGCTCACGAAGAGTAGCATTTGAGTAGATTGTTCTTCTGAACGACGGATCCTCCGCAAAAACCGTATCAAGTCGCGACCAATTGTCAGTCCAAAAGTAAGTATTGGCTCCATTCCCCACTACCAATTTGATCCAGTTGTACGCTATGTTTCTGATCCGTATAAGTTTATTAACTAACCAGGGCTGATTTTGTTTTTCTTTGACCTTCCAGAAATTGTTCAGACAGAATAAATCAGGATAAAATTGTTTTTCTAATGCCCTATTTTGAATCTAAATATTTATAAGATAAAGAATAATGAGGATGACGGAATATACGATTAAAGCAATCTAATAACAAAGGCTGACAAAATTGAGAACATTTGACAATAAAAATAGTGAACAATGAAAACTTCGAAGAATTGAAAAAGCAAAGAAAACTGAAAAAGGGGGGCAAAGGTTTTTTTTTTTTTTTTTGAAAAAAGCTTTCGTATTAAAATGCATGAAATAAAAAACATGGCTACGACTTTTACAAGTCATACAGTTTTGTAGAGTAGAATTAGACATACAAAGTAAGGAGAGAGATACACTTAAGCTAGTCTTAGTCTCAAAAGCACAAAATAAGTTAAACAAAGGGAGGAGTTAGGAAAGACACCAACTCCCTTCTAAGTGATTTGGCCACGTCCACCTCGGCCTCGTCGACCACGGTTTCCACGACCGCCAATTGTAGTCCAAAGCATTTCTTGATGGAGGTACGATGGAGACAACACATCGCGGAAAGAAAACACACTCATGCAACGATTGCAACGAAATAAATCATAAAAACTTAGTTACCTATAACAATATAATCTTGATGGAAAGACAATAAAGGACTTTCTCTCTCCTCGACGCGGATCGAGGACATTGGCGAGTTCACCTTAGAGTCTAAATCCGCCGCACTCGCTCGTTAATTCAGCTTAACGCCGACTTCCCGGTGTTCGGCGCTCCTCGCCGGAGCCGGGGAAGGCTCATCCTCTTCTCGTCGTTAATTTCGGAGCTCCCTTTCGCTTTGCTTCACATTTTTCAGCGATGGAGATTTTCTCTTCAGGGATGGCGATGGCTCCTCGTGGTGACCTCCGGCTAGTCAGAGCGGTGGCTCGTTCAAGGCATGGCGTCCGACGGTTTTTTAACCGTTGTTTGTAGTTTTCGGTCATTCTGTTTTTGTTGTATTTCTGTAACCGCTGTCACAATTAAAACTTGATATAAAATTTAACATTTTATCAAAAAATAAAAATATAATAAGACTTAAATACAAACAATAATCAATACTATTAAAAAATTAGAGTAATTAGAAAACTAACATTTGGGGCATGTGTTATTTACAATGTGTGTCATTGTACATTAATGATTTAATTAAATTCCATTAAGTGTAATTAGGGAATATTACATTATCTCTACAATCCATGTTTCCAAACAAGACAATTATTAAACATGTAGTCAAACAACCAAAATATAATGAATCATACTTTCCTATTAATTAAAATTGAAACAAATGTATATACAATCATTAAACTATTAAAGAAATTGATAAATACAATTAAATAACTTATATATCAACTATTTTATATATATAAGTTAATATTCTATAATTTATGATTTAATTCAAAATATATTTATAATATATTCTAATATTTTCTTTATTTTTGTTTCAAAAAAAAATATATATATATATATATATATATATATTACGATTGATGTTTTTAAGATTGCACTTTTTAGCAGGTTCTTCCATCAAATTACAAAATATTTAAATCATTGAATGGGTTGAAAAATAAATTAGCCAATTTCGATTATAAATTTTCTAAAAACAATATTCGCATGAGTTTAATATATATATATATATATATTAAATAATTTGAGTTGATATATTTTAAACTTAATAAAATATTAAAATTATTCCATATTTATATTATTCAAATATTTGAGGCACCAAATTATATTTTATGTTTGAATGCAGTTTTTAACGGGTTGTTCAATCAAATTTGAAAATTATATATACCACTACAACATGTGTTAAATATATATAAAGGGATTGTTTTGTTTCTATTTTCGTAAATATTTAATTATTAAATATAAAACATAATAATTTTTTTAATTATCTATTGTTTTATAAAATAATATTTTAGATAATTGCAATAAAATTAAATTTATAGCACATAACTTTTACAATGGTTGTTTCACACACACACATATATATATATATATATATATATATATATATATATATATATATATATTTTTTTTTTTCAAACCATGATCTTACGATATAACACAGATTAAAATATATAATGCGAAATCGTTATTTTAATATCTCTTCCCAAATAACACACAATTCATTTTTAAAGTAATCTAAATTATTAACTCACTTTTTATAATACGGATTAAACAATTATAATCAAAATTAGATTATTTAATTAAAAATCTAAATTACTATGAACAAAATAAACAAAAATTAAAATTTATAATCAAAATCTAGTATAGATTAAAAAGATGGCGGTATAAAAGTGTCATACGACTTAAAAAATTCACTAAACATAAACACTAGTGATCATAGTTCTTGGACATCGTTTTAATATAATGTATGGAGGAAGTATAACTTAAAACAAAATGAAAAAGATCTTGAAAATTAGGTGAGGCCGATGATTTATTATGAGAAACTTAAAAGTAGGATCAAATGCGGTAAGTGGTTGGTGTGATATTTGAACCTAACCAAGTCAAAGCTAAAGAAAATAAAACAACCAATCAATATCATAAAGTAGATCCGAACAAATACAAAAATTTATAAGATTTTATCGAGAACTATTTAGTTTCAAAATAAAAAATGGATAAAACACAAATAATCCACGTGAAGTATGTTGTGGACCGAAGGAAAATCTCGATTGAATAAGACATTATCTCTTCTTATTGCTGATTCTGTTCAGTAATAAGGGGCATACTGTAAATAAGATCTAAAACTTCTCAAAATTCTGTTTTCTTTTGAAAAAAATAAGGGTTTCAGTTTCATCTCTCTCTCTTTTTTTGTATCTTCCCAAGTCTTTTATACACTCACTCCAACGTAGGTACCCTTTATAAAGCTGAACTCAGAGTCTGATTCTGAATCAGAATACCCGGAAGCATAAAATGGGATCGGAACACGGTGACGATGGGCTTCGTCGGAGAGGCTGTTCATGCACGAAAGAAGATTTTCTCCCGGAGGAATCGTTCCAAAGCATTGGGAATTACTTTAAAGCACTTAAAGAGATACCGAGTCGGTTCATAGACCGTGTCATGACTCGGTCGCTCGACTCGACGGAGATTCATGAGATGAAGGCGCGTAGTGGTAGCGATATGAAGAAAACGTTGACGTGGTGGGATCTGATGTGGTTCGGTTTCGGTGCAGTCATCGGCTCCGGAATATTCGTTCTCACCGGACAAGAAGCACGAGAAACTGCTGGTCCCGCCGTCGTGTTGTCCTTCCTCATCTCCGGCCTCTCCGCTATGCTCTCCGTCTTCTGTTACACCGAGTTCGCGGTCGAGATTCCCGTCGCAGGTAACAAAATCTCATTTCCTCTGTTTCTAACTATTTATTTTACTACAGTAAATAAAAATTAAACTGCAAATTTCGTTTTACAATTTCAGATATTTGAAACAAAACGCATACTAACAGATTTGCGTTTTTGTATATTCAATCACAAAATTGTGTAAATATTCTACCAACAGTGTCATAATTAGGGAATATTTATTGGGAGTTGCATATGTAACCAGAATCTTTTAAATATTTAACGTACCATTTGTGACAATTTCGTTGAAAAATATTACTATAAATAAATCGTTACGGAAAATATTACTAGAATTACTTGATTCCATAATTTATTATCAAAACAATACTCTGGTTACTGTTCTCGGTTAGTCGGCTTTTTTATTTGTTCGGTGTAAATTATGTTCCATAATCCGAATATGATACTCCCATGTATTGGGAGATCACGAAAGAGACGTTTAAAAAAATATTTACTCTTAAGATTCGTGTGGGTACAACGACGGAAATAGTGTTTTATGCATTCAGTCAACTATATACACACTATGCTCCATATTGCTTAAAATGCATAATACTATATATTAATTCTTTGTCTTAGACCATGTACAACCATGAACCCCCTCTTGGGGTTCTTAAAAAAAAAAATTAATTATTATTTTATTTATTTTTTCCTGGAAAGTAAAAAAAAAAAAAAATTAAAAAAAAGAAGGAACGAATAGAATCATGACACGTGGCATGAACAGTGCAAGAACCGATCCTTAGCTAAGGATTTTTGGAGCTGGGTTTCTTAACTATTTGGTGGGGCCCACAATATTTTATAATTTTTTCTTAAGAACCCCACCCTTAAAACCTTTGTTGCACATGCTCTTAGACTCTTTTTTTTTTTTTTCTAAAGGATTTTCAAATTTAAAGCAAAAGAAATGTAAAATATTACAGCCCATCAGGAAGTTTTTTTTGCTAAGCCCAGCAGAAATAAAAGCCCTTTAAGAAACCCAGTACAACACAAATAATGTAAAAATAAAGAAGCCCACTGGTGAAAGCCCTTAGTGTCATTGAATTCAGTTGGTTGGGAAGTTGGACGATCACCGATCCTTTGGAGTAGAGAGACAGATCGAGAATGATCCATCCTTCGCAGATCGAAGGACCTAGAAGGTGAAGGTAGACAGATGGGGCCAGTATGCGCATGCATGAAGGTTAAGGAGCAGAAGCGAGCCAGTAACTCATCATCTCCGAAGATTTGGCCGGGTTTGAGTCTCTGAAGGAGGAGATACGGTTCTTAGTGGTGGAGTCGATTAGAGAGATGATTGTGTCCGCCGATCGAAATATACCTCTGTGCATCCTAGCGTTCCTCTCTGACCATATGAGGTACATAGTAGCTTGCCAGGCTATAAGCACAACTCTCTTCCAGTTTTTCTTTCCAGTTAACTTTTGCATCTCGCTTATAACCAAGTCCCACTGTCTAGGCGGAGTCAGTCCACTTCTGGATCCAATTCGCGACCAAATTGACCAAGCAAACTCACAGTCAAAGAGTAAGTGATTCCTGGATTCAGTTGCGTTGTTGCATAGCAGACAAGTTGGGTCAGTTTGTAACCCCCAATGTAAGATCCTGTCTTTTGTAGGGCATCTGTCCAGCACAAACAACCAAGCAATGAAAGAGTGTTTAGGGATTCCTGCTGAGTTCCATATGATGTTTCTCCACGGGACAGGCGGAAATGAAGGCCGAAGCAAGGAGTAGATTTGACCAGTAGCAAACTTTTTAGAGCGAATCCCATCTGGTTCCCAAACGTACATGTATGCTCCCTCCTTCAGTGTTATAGTCGACATAAACACTTGGATATTCACTTGGTTTTCCGAACGAGCTGGAGGTAATTGCCAATTTCCATTTCTATATAGATCACTGATTTTAGTGGTAGTAGCAATAGCTCTCCTGAAATTAGGATCGGTAGCAAAGTAGGAAGAGAGGTTACCCATAGGGGACCAATTATCTGTCCAAAACTTAGTTGATTCACCATTTCCAATCTCGACTTTCAACCAGTTGTATATAAGATGCCTAGAACGGATTAGCTTATTTACTAACCAAGGGTGCTTCTGTTTTTCTTTGATTGTCCAGAATGAGCTGATGTCGCCGTCCAGAATTTCCTCTATGAACCATCCTACCCAGAGAGAGCCACTTCTGAAGAATAAAAGCCATATTAACTTGAGAGAGGAGGCCGTGTTCCATGTCTGTAAGTCTCTCAAACCTAGTCCACCTTCATGTTTTAGTTTTGTAGTTGTCTCCCAAGCTACTCTTGCAGTGTATCTCTGCTCTATTTGCCCACTCCACAAGAAACTATTGCACAAGGAATTAATCAATTTGATAATTGATTTTGGCAGGACAAAAGAAGCACACCAGAAGTGTGTAATTCCGTTGATGACCGACTTAATGAGAAGAAGTCGTCCTGCAAATGAGAGAGACCTTGCTGACCATGAGGATATCTTTCCTTTAACCGACTGGACCAGGGGAGCACAGTGAGACTTGGTAAGTTTTTTTGTGGTTAAGGGAACCCCTAGATATCTAATAGGAAGAGAACCTTGTGAAAGGCCTGTAGACAATCTGATTTCTTCTGATTCTTGTGTAGTGAGGCCACAAGGAAAGAAAGAGGTTTTATGAATGCTCATAGCAAGACCAGACATAGCTTCAAACTCCTTGAGCACTGATATGGTGTTTTCCACAGATGAGAGAGACCCTTCAACAAATATCAGCAGGTCATCCGCAAAACAAAGATGGGTGAGTTTTGAATTTTCACAATCTTTGTGGTATCTTATTCTTCCTTCCTCTGCAGCACGGTTGAGCATAATTGACAGTATGTTCATTGCCAGGACGAAGAGATATGGGGAGAGGGGATCTCCTTGCCTGATGCCCCTCTTTCCTTTAAAGTAGCCTTGGACCGTTCCATTGAAGCCTACTGAGAAAGAAGGAGTTGAGATACATGCGAAGATCCAAGAGAGGTAAACTTCCGGAATCTCAATGCTCCGAAGAATTGCCATGATAAACTCCCATCTTATTGTGTCAAACGCCTTAGCTATGTCCACTTTTATGGCTATCCGTTTTGTGCCAGAGTTCTTGTGATAGCCATTCATTATGTCAGCAGCTAGGACAGTGTTTTCGATTAAGAGCCTTCCTTGAACAAACGCCGTTTGATTAGGTAGAATAAGATCAGGAAGTATTGGCTTGAGCTTTGACACTAGGATTTTTGAAATGGTTTTGTAGATTGAATTGCAGCAGGAGATGGGCCTGAAGTCAGAGATAGCTGACGCACCTGGTTTCTTGGGGACCAAGGCTAGAATGGTGGCATTAACACAAGAAGGAAGAAAACCAGAGATGAAAAATCCTCCAATTGATTGGACAACCTCATTACCTAGCAAGTGCCAAGTTGCTTTAAAGAATCCGGAGGAGAAACCATCTGGACCAGGTGATTTTGACTGATTCATTTTCAGGAGCGTTTTGCCTATGGTTTCTCTCGATGGAAGACATGAAAAGTTAAGCTTGCTAGCAGGAGAACATCTGAAGTTAGTAATCTCCTGGAACCAGAGAAGAGATAAGGAAATCGGCGCAAGATGGTGAGGGGCCAGAATATCCTGGAAGTACTGCACTGCCAAGGAGCTCATTTGATGTGGATCAAAGATCACCGTTCCAGAAGGGAGAATGAAGAGCATGATGGAATTGAAAGCTGCTCTAGAAACACAAGATCTGAAGAAGAACACGGTATTTGAGTCCCCTTCCTTAAGCCAGTTGATGCTTGACTTTTGCCGAAAGAAAGCCTCTTCTATTAGTCTAAGTTGAGCTAGCTTTGATTGCAGGTCTCTTTGTAGCTGGAATAAATATGTGGAAGGTTGATGAAGCGCCTGATCCTGCACATCTAAAAGTAAACGGTTAGTAGTGTTTACTCTCATTTGAATGTTTGAAAAATTCTCTCTGTTTAGCTTCTTAAGTGACCCCTTGATTTTCCTTAGCTTATAGCAAAGATTTGCTAAATTCAACGCCTGTCCTCCAGCTTGTAACCACGCTGCCTCAACCGTGCTTGTGAAATCCGGGTGTTTAGTGAGAAAGTTCAGAAATTTAAAGGGGCGGGTACCAGGTTGGGGTAGAGGGTAGGATAAGTCTAAGATTGCTGGGCAATGGTCTGAAAGTTTACCAGGAGGATGGAAGGTAGTGGAGCTGTAAGGGTGGATGATAAGCCAGTGGGAGTTTGAAAGAAGGCGGTCGAGTTTTTTCGCAATTGGGGTTAAGGGCTGGTTGTTCGACCAAGTGAACGTGGGTCCTTGGTACCGAATGTCAGAAAGATCCAGATGTTGCAGACTGTCCTTAAACTCAATCATAGAGGATGTGAGCGTATTAGTAGTACTTTGGGAGTCTTCATCAAAGTGCAAAATCTGGTTAAAATCACCAGCAACAACCCAAGGGGCTGAGTGAAGGCTAAGGAGGTTTTGGATATCCATGAGCTCAACATATAAATCAGAGCGCTCAGCTGCAACATTTGATGCATAAACAGAGCTATAATTGAACGGAGCAGAGCCAGGAAGCTGCACAGAGCAAGTTAACGTCTGGCGAGATTGATGCAAAAGCTGGACAGAGACAGATTGATTCCATATAAGTATAATACGGCCATCATCATCTTGGGAATGGTTTGAGCAGAAGTTCCAACCAGGGCAGACACTAGAAATAATAGAAGATAAGTTGTGAAGTTTAATATGGGTTTCTAAAAGGGCTCCAAAAGAGGGCTTATGCAAATTGAGCCAAATAGACAAGGGCTTATGCTTCTCCGGGTCATTTAAACCTCGGAGGTTCCAAAAAAAAGTTTTTACACTCATTGAGAGGATGAGAGAACCTTCTCTAAAGAAGAGGAAGGCTCAGAGGAAACAAAAAAGCTAGTGTTTAAAGCTGAAGGAGAGGAGGAAGAACGTTTGTGATTAGGAGTGGGAATGATGGGAGTTGAGGATAACTGCTGAGTATTAGAAGAAGACAGATTTGTGGGGGTTAACAAAAGGGGAGAAGAAGGGGTAACAGGACAGGCTAAATGAAAAAGAGACTGAACTTGGATTATTTCTGAGTGAGGAGAAAGGCCAGGGGGACACACGGGAGAAGGAAGGGAATTGGATGGATCATGGACAGGATTAACAACAGTGCAGGCAGGATCAACTTGAGATGACCCAGAGACCTCATTATTGAGCAGTAAAGGAGCCTGGGCTTCTGTTTCCTCATTATGCACTTCAGTTCCTTCTTTCTGTTTAATTGTTTCAGCCGGCTTTGCTTCTTTAGGAATCCAAGCTTGAGTGTTGTTTAAGCAGTTTCTCAAGATATGTCCTACCTCTTTGCAATGGGAACATATAGGAGGTAGCCAGGGGTAGTCAATCTTTATCTCCCTTATAGACCCATCATCTCTTAGGATCTCAACAGTGTCAGGAAGAGGAGTAGTGACATCAGTTACCACTTTTATGTGAGCTTCAGTGACAACTGTTAGATTTCTAGTGAAATCATCCACTTCTTTAGGTTCACCTAGAGCTCCTCCTAGCCTGCTCCAGCCCTCTGTAGTCATAAGATCAAATGGGACATTCTTGAAATGAGCCCATAAAGGTATTACTGTGAGAGATGAAGTATCTGCCTTTTGTTTTGAATCCCACTCATAGATCCTGAACATACTCGAACCAACATACCAACAACCTTTCTCAATGATTTTGGACCGTATGAATTCATTTGGCACCCTGATTAGCATTGACCTAGCAATAGGATTGAAATGAATCTCAATGCGAGCGCCTTTGCCCCACATGTGATTCAGAACACTCTGGATCTGGGAGTAAGGAGGAGCCTTACCAAGGAAGTAGCCTACCAAGAAATCTTTATGCTCAGCAGCACCCCTTGCAAAAACTTCATCAGGTATACAAATTCTTCTTTTACCTTTATCAGATGTAACCACTGAATCTATTTTCTGCAACACTTTATCCTGAGCTTTCCTAATTTTGTCAATCAGGGAAGGTTGAGAAGAGGCTGCTGAAGTTGAAGGATTGGGGATAGCAACCGGGTTTGAAGCAATTGGCGCTCCTGATCCTGGAACAGAGGGCTTGACTGTTCCAGAGGGCTTTCCAAGGACAAAGGGACAAGGGGGAGGTATGGTTGAGAAAGGACCTACCGGTTCAGTAAGGTGAGTTACAGAGGATAAGAGAGGAAGGGTGAATGAAGACTGGGATGAGGAAAGGGAGGGACAAGAGGAGGATAGGGAAGATACTATGGAAGAAAGTCGGGACGCTGAAAGAAGCAGGTTAGATTTTTGCTTCGGGCACTGCTCATGAACAGTGTTAGGGTTTTTGATTTCCACAGAGGGAATAGTTGGGGATGAAGTTTTAGATGATTTGGGAGCAGAACCAGCTCCAGTTTGTCTTGCCTTACCAATTTTTTTAGTATTGGAAGCAGATGACTTAGTAGGAGTGGACTTTGAAGCCACACCAGTAGAGGTAACCAAAGAAGAGGCCATTGAATTAACAGGAAAGGAAAGAGGGAGGAATGAAGCAAGATAGGTTGGCGAGACAGGGTCAGGGGGAATGGGAGGCTTTGGCGGAAGGGGAGGGTGGATGAGGAGACCACAAGTCGGCGACAGCGGAGGAGACAAGCCGGTGACAGGAGAAGAAGGGAACCAGGGGTTCACTTCCGAGGAAGCACTCATTTTTTTAATGATATTTTGATGTATGCTCTTAGACTCTTGGTGTAAATAATTATTTAGGGTTCAGTTTTTAGATGATATAACTGATAATATCATGCTAATCATAATCAAACAAATTATATAACAGAATTAACAATTATACTGAATTTTTCAACTCCCGGTTTGGGCGAGACGGAGTCTCCGGGGTCAACTGAGGGTGAATCGTTCAAAACTAAATTATTTTAAATATGATATTTAGCTAATCAATCGTTGAACAATAATTAACAAATTCAATGCTTAAAATGTCTAAGGATCGATGTGGATTAAATAACACACATGATATGTTAACGCAAACTCCAATAATCTTTTGGTACGGAAAAGTATTTAAATGAGATTATCTAAGTGCCAATACCCGACTCATGTGAGAGCACGTTGAGGCCATGTAGCTGAATACTATTGGGTTTTTTTTTTAGATTTTTGCTTTTTTTATTTAATACTTTTTCAAAAAAAAATATATTAAAAAATTCTTTAAAAACCTCCCCCTTAGGTCATCTCCATCAGCGATACTCGGTGTGTTTCTTAGGTAAAAGAAATATTAAAATAATGTGGGTTACACGTGGGACTCACAATTTTTTTTAAAAACCGTCCCTTACAACCCTTAGTTAAGATACGCTCCTTCCCTCAGTCTCGCCACGTGTCCTTCTCCCGTTGGTCGTCTTTTTTTTTTTTGTTTTTTTTTTGCCTTAAAAAAAAATAATAATAATAAAAAATGAAATAAGAGACGCACCTTCGGGTCCGCCGCTGCTGATGCTCTTAGAGTTGACCAATGTACGTACTTATCAGGAACTTCTATAGTATTAAAAAAAACTCCAACGCAAACAAACAACCAAACTTTTTTTTTTCTTATTTCATTTGCTTTGGCCACAATTATTTGATCATGTAATTACTTTCGGTATTTACTATTTACTTTACCTAACCATTCTTACCAATGTCTGTAGGCGGTTCTTTTGCCTACTTGAGAGTTGAACTGGGCGACTTCGTGGCTTTCATCGCCGCTGGAAACATAATCTTCGAATACATAGTCGGCGGAGCAGCCGTGTCTAGATCATGGACCTCTTACTTCGCCACTCTCTTAAACCACAAACCTGACGACTTCCGCATAATAGTTAGTAGTTTCAGCGAAGACTATAGCCACTTAGATCCAATCGCGGTCGGCGTCTGCGCCATCATTTGCGTTTTAGCCGTTCTTGGCACAAAAGGCTCATCAAGATTCAATTACATCGCTTCCATGATCCATTTAGCCGTGATCCTCTTCATCGTCATAGCAGGGCTAACTAGAGCTGATCTCAAAAACTACTCCGACTTCGCTCCGTTTGGAGTTAGAGGAGTGTTTAAATCATCAGCGGTTCTTTTCTTTGCGTATATTGGATTCGACGCCGTTTCAACGATGGCGGAAGAGACGAAGAATCCGGGGAGAGATATTCCGATTGGACTTGTTGGATCAATGGTGCTTACTACGCTTTGTTATTGTCTCATGGCGGTGGCGTTGTGTCTTATGCTACCGTATGGACAGATTGATCCGGACGCGCCGTTTTCTGTCGCGTTCTCGGCGGTTGGATGGGATTGGGCTAAGTACCTTGTCGCGTTTGGTGCTCTTAAAGGTATGACAACTGTTTTGTTGGTTGGAGCCATTGGTGAATCTAGGTACATGACGCACATCGCCCGTGCACACATGATGCCACCATGGCTAGCTCATGTCAACGCAAAGACCGGAACACCGATTAACGCGACAGTTGTAATGCTGTCGGCGACAGCTCTCATCGCATTCTTCACAAACCTCAGAATTTTAGCCGATCTCTTGTCCGTTTCCACACTTATCATCTTCATGTTTGTAGCGGTGGCTCTTCTCGTTAGGAGATATTACGTTACCGGAGAAACATCTTCCCGTGACCGGAACAAGTTCTTAGTGTTCTTAGGTTTGATTCTTGCGTCCTCAATCGTGAATGCTGTGTATTGGGCCGTGGCAAAAGACGGTTGGATTGTATATTGCGTTACAGTTCCTGTTTGGTTTTTGTCTACTGCTGGGATGAAGTTTTTGGTGCCGCAAGCTAGGGCTCCGAAACTTTGGGGTGTTCCTTTGGTCCCGTGGTTGCCTTCGGCTTCGATCGCTATTAATATCTTTCTTCTTGGCTCAATCGATGAAAAATCGCTCATTAGGTTTGCGATCTGGACTGGTGTTCTTCTTGTTTACTACTTCTTGTTTGGGTTGCACGCAACCTACGATACAGCAAAGGCGACGTTGAAGGAGAAAATGATATTGCAAAATGCTGAGGAAGGTAGTGTTGCTGCAAATAATTCTGGTGCTGCAACTAATTAGTTCATTAGCTTGTTTTAATAATTGTTACAAATATTGGCTTAGGATTTTGATTTATTAATTGTTTGGTGATTCTGCTGGGTTTTAGGGTTTTTGTTGCGTGTTTAACAAGTTTGTAAGAACGTTTGGATTGTTTAGAGCTTTGCAGTATGTAAAATACTGTATGTTTTCACGTTTCATGCAAAAATTCAGTCATCCAATACTTGTATCACAAATAAGTACATCCAACACTAAGCTCACAAAGCAAAAACCTCCAATTTTCATTCGGATTAAGCAAGTGTAATCTTGGTATAGACCGCTATAGAGATTCCATGTTACTTTGGAGGTATTTATTGCTAATTACAGATCACTTCTACTTTAGAGAATATTGATTATGTTGATGATATTGACCATGTTGATGCAACACAATTCAAAATTAATCATCTAGAAACCTTCAATCACAGATGAACAATATCGGAAGACGAAATTGGTCAAACGATTCTATGTGACATTCTCTACTTGGTTCATCCTTTTAATTAAAGTTGTAGACAATATTATTAAGATATTTGAATTTGAATATATTAGCCTCCAAATACCTTCTTGTATGCCTATAATACACATGTAATCTAATGAGAAAATACACACTTTTTTTTGTTACAATCTCTCTCTTATGTAGTTCTAATTCTCTAATACACTCTTTTTTTTATTCATCATGTTGTTCATAATCTAACATGGTATCAGAACTTAGTTCATGATTCTATATTGTTAGAGTCAAGATTAGCACTTTCCTAAAGAGGCCTATTCATGAGTTTAGGCCGGCCCAGAAGGGAAAGTCGGCGACAAAGCCCAAGGCGGTAAAACTAGGTTAAACCGAACTCGGGCTAAACCGGCTTCACTAGGGTTTGGAGGGTGTCTAGTCCAAGGGCGCCGCGTGAGAAAGTTGGTAAAAGGAAATATTCCGTATCAAGACAAAGCCGAGTTATTAGGAAACATTCGTAATTATCTCTTATTTTCCTTTAATTAATAAACCGACTTGTAACCCTATATAAGGGAACCCCGATATTCAATAAACGACACGCTTTTCTTATTACTTTGTGCCTGAGAGACTTTTAGAGCGAATTTAATTAACCTAAATATCTCTCCGGCGACTTTAAACATCCTTTTTACCGACTTCCGACTTGGAAACACCGGTTAAAAACCCTAATTCCCAAATCTCACCGCGTTCATTAATCCTTCTTTTAGAATCCCTAATTCACAAACCCTAAAACTCTTTCTATCTTTAGATAGACCGAGTTGAGATCTTACAATTGGCGCCGACTGTGGGGATTTCTAAGAGAAATTTCTGAAACGAGATGTCAGGAAATCATAAGGAGATCGATCAAGAAAACCCTAGGGTTGAATTAAGCATTCAAGATGAAAGTGATTACAACCAGAGTGATCACGAAGACGACGCGGCGAAAGGCGGCAAGCAGCCGCGAGACGCCGCCAAGACAAACAAAGCTCGAGATGGCGGCAAACATGTCCCGTCACTCAGCGAAACAGAGGCTCAAATCGAGCAAGACAAGGTCTTAGCCACTCTAATGGCCAAGATCGAGTCACAGAACGACCTGATCAAAACGTTCTCAGAGAAAATCGACCTGCTGCAGACAGAGCAAGCAAAGATCCTTTCAGGTCAACAGTCCAGAAAACCCAGGAGAGAGGTGCCGCCGAAGGTGAAAGACAAAGTCGCCAGACGACTGGTCTATAGTACATCTGAGGAAAGCCACCATGAACAGAGCCGTAGCAGCGAGTCCAGAAGCAACCCGCGTAAGGAAAGCGACAAGAAGGATACTCGCGAGCGGAGCTCACATCGGAAGGAGGGGTCTGAAAGACCCAAACGGTGCGAAAGTCGGAGACAGGACAACCGGAGTGATGAGAGGTATTCACCCGATAGGGATGAACATACCAGTCACCGGACACGGGACGTGCACCACAAACGAAATTCGCGACATGAGAATGGCTTGCATCGAGACAACTATCGCCGCGAGCGAAGTATGTCGCACGATAAAACTCATGGAGCGTCTATTCGCGGAGCAAGTCGCAACCATGTCGAGAAACAACTGAGTGAGCTCAAAGACACCCTAAAAGAATTAAAAGGAGAGGTCCATGGTGTGAAGGGGTCCGCACCCGAGATCGACCGAATCATCGAAGAAACTCGTAGGACACCCTTCACCTCGCGCATCACAAACACGTATATCAGGCAAAGAGAGAAGCTCAGGCTACCGATGTACGATGGCACAAAAGACCCAGCAACCCACCTCACAACGTTCAAAATCATGGCGGCAAAGGCACGGTTCTCATCAAGCGAGGAGCGTGACATCGGTTTCTGCCAACTGTTCACCGAAACCCTGGAAGGAGATGCGCTAAACTGGTTCTCCCGACTCCCATCCAAATCAACCGATAGTTTCTCCGACCTTACATGGGCATTCGTAAGGCATCACTTTGCCTACATTCGTAAGGACACTTCGCTGAGTGCGTTGATGTCGATGACGCAAGAGAAGAAGGAAACATTGAAAGATTTCGTAGAAAGGTTCAGGGCGGTGATGACACGAGCGGAGGCACCAGATAAGTTCACTATCGCGGCCCTAACAAACGCCGTCTGGCACGAATCACCTTTTTACCAAGATCTAGTCATCAACCCGCCACTAACCATCGAAGACGCACTCCATCGGGCAAACAAGTTCGTGGAATTGGAAGAGAAGAAGATCGCGTTAGCAAAGAGATTCGGTTCCGGCAAACAAGCAGATAAGAAGGAAGAAAGAGAACCCAGACAGCACTACGACAGTAAAAGCGCCAAAACAATGGTTGTGGACGGCACCGACAAGTCCCGGTCATCAAAACCGTGGAATAAAAGAGGGAAAGAGGCAAAGAAGGCGCAAGCAGCCTCCGCTACAGGGGATAAGTACTGCGAATACCATCAAGCTACGTCGCACGACACGGCTGAATGTCGGAATCTCAGGAACGCACTCTACTCCCGACTTTCCGATGAAGAGATCAAGGCGGCCATCGAAAGGTTAAAGAAGGAAGAATCAGGACAAAAAAAGGAAGACAAAGCCGATGAGCAGGCTCCTAAGCAGGATAAACCACCACGGCGTATCAAAAGCATAGCTTTGAAACGTAACCGTGAAGAAGAAGAGGAGGACGAAGAAGAAACCCCCAAGACTATCCGAAGAATCAACATGATCATGGGAGGTATAATCTCCGTAAATGATTCGGTCCGGTCAATCAAGGTCTATGAACGCCTAGCATTAGCTGCGCAAAAGGCGCCTCAACCAATCATGTCAGATGATCCGCCCGTCATCTTTACCGACCAGGATCTCTATGGAACTCACTACCCTCATAACGACCCGCTAGTGGTTGAGCTTCTGATCGGAAGTTGCCAAGTATCTCGAATACTGGTGGACACCGGGAGCTCGATAGATTTAATTTTCCTAGATACACTCAAAAAGATGGATATTAAGGAGGAGGATATCAAGCAGAAGGCCAAGCCACTCACCGGGTTCACAAGTGAAACGACATACACAATTGGAACGATCAAGTTGCCTGTTTTCTCAGGAGTTAACAGATTGGTGAGGTTTCATGTCATTGACAAGCCAACCATCTATAACGTAATCCTCGGAACTCCATGGCTGTATAGCATGAAGGCGGTATCCTCGACATACCATCAATGTCTGAAATTCCCGACACCTAAAGGAATCCAGACAGTCAAAGGATGCCAGAGCGCAAGCCGGTCATGTTTCGCACGAGAACATAAGATCAGGGTGCCTTCCTGCATGATCAACACAGAACACGGAAGAAAAGGACCAGAGAAAGAACTGATCCAGCAAGTCATCATCGACGAATCAGACGCAAGCAAGTGTGTAGGCATTGGCGCAGAATTGCCAGACGACATCAAAAGGGAACTGATCGCCTTCCTACAGCAAAACGTTACAACGTTTGCGTGGACAATGAAGGACATGAAGGGTATCAATCCAACCATTACAACTCACGAGCTGAATGTCGATCCGACTTACAAGCCAATCAAGCAAAAGAGGCGAAAACTCGGCCCTAAAAGAGCTAAAGCAGTCAACGATGAAGTAGAGAAGCTACTTGAAGCCGGTTCAATCCAAGAAGTCAAATATCCTGACTGGTTGGCCAATCCAGTGGTCGTGAAGAAGAAAAACGGAAAGTGGAGAGTATGTGTCGATTTCACGGATCTCAACAAAGCTTGCCCCAAGGATAGTTTCCCGCTGACGCATATCGACCGACTTGTTGAGGCAACGGCCGGGAACGAATTGCTATCATTCATGGATGCGTTCTCAGGGTATAATCAAATCCTCATGAACCCAGACGACAGAGAAAAGACGGCCTTCATCACAGAACGCGGCACATATTGCTATAAAGTCATGCCTTTCGGTCTCAAAAACGCCGGCGCCACCTACCAGCGGCTGGTAAACCGGATGTTTGCAGGACAAATCGGCGCGACAATGGAGGTTTACATCGACGACATGCTAGTCAAATCTCTGATTGCCTCTCAGCATGTCGGCCATTTGAAGGAATGTTTCAACATCCTTAACCGGTACGGCATGAAGCTCAATCCAACTAAGTGCACATTCAGAGTAACATCAGGAGAATTCCTTGGATACGTGGTAACCCAGAGAGGGATAGAAGCCAATCCAAAACAGATCACAACTATAATCGACTTGCCATCCCCCAAGAACACTCGAGAGGTACAACGCCTTACTGGCCGCATAGCCGCCTTGAACAGGTTTATATCCCGGTCAACGGATAAATGTCTGCCTTTTTACGAGCTCCTACGAGGGAACAAAAGATTCGTGTGGGACGATAAGTGTCAGGAAGCATTCATCTAGATCAAAGACTACTTGTCGAACCCGCCGATACTGTCTAAACCCGAGAATGGTGAGACATTGTTGCTTTACATCGCCGTCTCAACGACAGCAGTCAGTGGCGTACTAGTACGGGAAGATCGAGGGGAACAAAAGCCGATCTTCTAAGTTAGCAAAACGATGAACGGAGCCGAAACCAGGTATCCTGCAATGGAAAAACTGGCTTTCGCAGTCGTCATCTCGGCACGGAAGCTGCGACCGTATTTTCAGTCACATCCGATTGCCGTATTAAGCAGCCAACCTCTTCGAACGATACTTCATAGCCCAGGGCAGTCTGGCCATCTAGCCAAGTGGGCAATAGAGCTAAGTGAGTACGACATCGAGTACAGAAATAGGACAACCGCCAAGTCACAGGTGATAGCTGATTTCCTCGTCGAATTATCGCCTGAATTGGATGTCGGTACCGAGACAGAAGACAAAAATTGGAAATTGTTCGTTGACGGCGCTTCATCCAAAAAAGGAGCCGGGATAGGGATACGTCTCATATCACCAACCGGCGAGATACTAGAACAGTCATTCAAACTGGGTTTCACGGCTTCTAACAACACAGCCGAGTACGAAGCTTTGTTAGCCGGTCTCAAACTAGCCAGGGAAATCGGAGTACGACATCTCTTGGCCCATTGTGATTCCATGCTTGTAGCCAACCAGATCAACGGCGACTACGAAGCTAAAAATGAACGAATGGAGGCTTACCGAAAGACGGCGTTGGAACTCACCAGTTCCTTCGAATTCTTCGACATTGTCCAGATACCAAGAAAGGAGAATGCCCCGGCAGATGCACTCGCGTCGCTGGCATCTAATCCCAATCTCTGTCGACGGATCCCGATAGAAACGATCCATGAACCAAGCATCCCACCCCCTGAGAGCAATCAAGAAGAACCTGCAGAAATAATCCCGAGTGGTGAGGACGACATGTGCTACAATATTCAAGCAAAGGGCACAGACCTCATCGCTGTCCTAACCGGCAACAATAAAGACTGGCGACTTCCGATAAGAGCATACCTGACAGAAGGAAAGCTCCCATAAGATAAATGGGAAGCACGACGACTTAAAGTCAAGAGCGCGCGATACACTATACATAAAGGTATCCTCTACAAGTATTCTGCTAACAAGATCCTCCTCAGATGCATAAACGGAGATGAAGTAAGTCGGGTTCTCGAAGAAACGCATTCTGGAGCGTGCGGAAACCACTCCGGAGGGAGGTCTCTCGCCCTCAAAATCAAGTTGAACGGACACTATTGGCCGACTATGATAACCGATTGCGAGACCTATTCTAATAAATGTGAAAAGTGTCAGCGACATGCGCCATTCATACATCGACCTACAGAGTTGCTCACGACATCAACCGCGGCTTACCCGTTCATGAGATGGGCAATGAACATCGTTGGACCGTTACCATTATCCAATCAAAGACGTTTCCTGCTCATCATGACCGACTACTTCACAAAGTGGGTATAGGCCAAGGCTTAGGTCGCAATCCACGATGTCCAGGTTCAATATTTCGTCTGGAAATACATAATATGTCGTTTCGGGCTACCTTATGAGATCGTCATAGATAACGGATCGCAATTCATCTCGAAAGTATTCGAAGGATTCTGCAAGAAGTGGGATATACGCCTTAGCAAGTCGACACCAAGGTATCCTCAGGGGAATGGCCAAGCCGAAGCTACAAATAAAACCATCATCGCCGGCATCAAAAAGCGCCTTGAAAGCAAAAAAGGAGTTTGGGCAGACGAGTTAGACGGCGTCCTCTGGTCGCATAGAACGACGCCTCGCAGCGCAACAGGAGCCACCCCTTTCTCCTTAGCCTTCGGCGTAGAAGCAATGATACCGGCAGAAGCTAACATTTACACTCTACGCCGCTCTCTCATGCCGCACCATACTGAAATCAATGAAAAGATGCTAATCCAAGCTTTCGACACCTTAGAGGAAGAGCGGGATCGAGCCCTACTCAGGATTCAAAACTACCAACAGCTCGCAGCTCGGTACTACAACCAGAAAGTCAAGGAACGCCATTTTCAAGTCGGTGACTTCGTCCTCCGCAAAGTTTACGAAAACACCAAGGAGTGGAGAGCAGGGAAACTCGGGGCGAAATGGGAAGGACCCTACAAAGTCACAAAAGTCGTCAAACCGGGAGTCTACGAGCTTGAGTCAATGAAAGGCAAGGCTTTACCTCGATCCTGGAACTCGGCAAGCCTGAAGGAGTACCACTAAGACGGCAAGCCACAAAAAAAAGAAAGGATTATGTACTATGAACTACGAGTGACTTGATTCTTCCTCGGGAGATACGTAGGCAGCCTTTACCGGCACAGTCACAAATCTAATAAAACCCTTATTTTCAGATAATTTACCATCTTGAAAGTCAAGCAAAGCCAAAAATCAGGTAAGTCCTTTCATTAATATTCAAATATTTGATGATATTAACAAAGCCGAGTATCAACTCGCAAAAAGCCAAGTATCAACTCGCAAAAAGCCGAGTATCAACTCGCAAAAAGCCGAGTATCAACTCGCAAAAAGCCGAGTATCAACTCGCAAAAAGCCGAGTATCAACTCGCAAAAAGCCGAGTATCAACTCGCAAAAAGACGAGCAAAACGACTCGCGTCATTAGCATCATGCCTCCTGGCCAGGGGCGTGGTCTTCCTTGCGCACGAGGTGCACATTGTGGTAAGGAAAAGCCGGGATCCGTCCCGCAAATTCTTCGCGGAAGGGGATAACAAATAAGCCGAGCAAAAAGAACTCGCACATTCTCTCACCCTTAGAATAAAGCCGAGCAAATTATAAGACTCGCAAACCGCCTTAGGGCAAAACAACATTGAAAGTCGTTATAAGTTTAAATACAGTAGCACGACTTCATGTCGTTTTGTCAAGACGAAATTCACTAAATCGTCGGCACCGAGCTTTATCTAGTAAAGCGTTCATTCGAAGTTACTAAACTGTCTAAAGAGTTGTCCAAGAAAAAACTTAGACATGATTGGTACGGCTTTAACTAGTATCTAATTAAGTTTTGCAAAAAGAAGATAGACTGATTCAAATCGCTATCAAGAGCAAACTTAACTTAAACACTAAAACAGAGTCATTGTTACAGAACCAACCAAGAGAAATAAAACTCTAAAGGCAAAATAGAGTTACAACTTATTACAAAGTTAAACGAAAAAGTTTTCAGAAACAAAAGGAAACAGGGCTCCTTCAGTCAACTCCAGCCGACGACTTCTCAGCATCACCAGGACCGCTCTTCTCAATATTCTGATCCTGTAAAGCCGCAACCTCTGACCGGACAGACGAGACGAGATCAGCAGGAACCGCCTCCGGAATTACCCCACGATTCGTTCCGAACTGGTCAACGTCCGACGGAACTGGGGGAGGGGAGTCGTGAGAACGATCGAGAAGAGGATGATGCAGTGGAGAGAGAACAAATGTGAGCTCCTCCTTCGTCACGACACTCATGTCGTCCAGCTCCGCGTCGGCCGCAGCCTCGTCCGCAGCAACCTTGTCCAAGACGGCCTGAGGAATCGGCACACCCTGCTCGCTAAGTTTGAGCAGACACTTCCTGAGTCCAGAAATTAGGGCCTGCTTGACCTGAAGCGCAACAGCACCCTCCTGGTCCTTGACAAAACGCTGAAAGAGGTCGAAATGAGTCTGCGCTTTTGTCCTGATAGCGGCCTCGACTCTCTCCCTTTCCTTGCCGACCAGGTCAAGACAGGATTTGTGCAGCTTCTTCGTCTCCGACTTAAACTTAAGGGAGTCGGCCTTCGACTTTTCTTCAGCTTGCCTAAGTTTACCCTCGAGAACCAAGTTGTTCCCTTCCAACACCTTCTTCTCCTCTTTGATCTTCTTAAGGAGGTCGTCTCGTTTGTTGACTGCGTCGGCCAGTTTCTTTTGGGCCCAGGAACTCTCCAAAGCCACACGGTTCGAAGCCGCGATCATCTGAAAACAGCACACGAGTGTCATTTTGGCAAAAAATGCAAAATTTTAGTACCAGAAACTTACCGTCGCCTCAACATGCTTTAGCCTGACGATGGCATCTGAGTGAGGCAATTCCTCCAAAACCGGCCAATCTGATTCATTCCCCCTCACGCATGTTAGCATGTCAAAACAAGCTCAGGGGTTGTTGATGAAAGGAACCTCGCTCTCATATTGATAAGCGAAGTTATGAATTGAAGGGCGCACTTCCCCTTCTTTCACCTCGCGCCTTGGTCGCACCAGGACGAGTTCCTTGTTAGACTCAAAAGGCTTAGAACTGCCAGACGAGTCGGGAACGGTCCCCTTGAACTTGTAGAAACACTTCCACGGGTCCTTTTGTTTAGCAGGCTCGCTGACGGGCGCCACCTCGTTAGAAGCATCTTGGGCTGATTTGCCGGTCTTTGACACCTTTGCCGGTTTGTCTTGAACCGACTTATCATCAGCAGGCCTCTTCCTTGATGGAACCTTAGGCGGAAGGGCGGGGGAGTTTGCCACTCGAGCCACAGTTTTCTCACCAAGCTGTTTGCCGTCTGGAGTCGGAGGAGGCGCGTCCGTCCCTTTCGACGACTTGGCAGAAGAAGACGTTTGGGATGAAATCTCCTTGGAGTAATCAACGGAGCTGATTCGCTGCACCTTGCCCATCTTCCCGGGTTTCACGAGTTGTTCAGGAGTGACCTTCACCGTGGTATCCCACTTCACTAGAAAGAAGAAAAAGCAAGTTAGAAAGGGAAATTGCAATGACGAGTTACGCTCATCACAAAGGAGTAAAACTGACCCTTGGATATTTGCGGAAGCGTCCTGGTTATGCGATCCCAGGAGAGATCCGACCACTTGCGAAGACCGAGAGATTGGATCTTTTCGAGAATCGAGAAGTAATTGTCAGGGTACGGCTTGAACAACGGGTGATGCACTGCAACAAAAAAAGAAATTTGAGTAAATCATCACATGCGAATGACGGCAAATTTAGAACGACATCTACCAAGATCTGTGTTCCAAGAAGTCCTGACGAGGTCCCTGTGCTCATCAGGGACGACTAACGAAGAAATTTCAACAAAGAAATAATTTCTCTGCCAGTTATTAATTTTCTTAGGGGCATCTGTCAGTATACGATGGCCACTTTTGAACTTCACCGCATAGCATCCCGGGCTGGAACTCATAGCATTAATCGACGTCATTTCTTCAAAAACACTCGCAGTAATTGTGACGCCGGCTTCAGCACCCAGCATTAAGAGACCGACCATGTGGCGTACCGCAACAGCCGAAAGCTGGGAAATGGCGATCTCACGACGGAAGCAGTACGAAAATAGCAAGTCGGGCAACGGAAACCAACAGCGACAACCCCCAGACTTGGTGTTCATAAAGAACGATTCGTACACGGTAATATAGCCGGGCGGAGGAGTCCAAGGACGGTCGAGCGGAAAGGGAATAATAACCTTAATCGTCGGATCTGCTCCACAACCGCGAAGCGAAGATCTAACCGTCTCTGCAGTAGATCGAGTCCCGAAGACATTATCATATAGCTCTCTCGGTTCAGCAGGCAATACAGGAGAAGAGGCGTTTTCATGAAAAACGTCTTGGTCGATATCAATAGCATCCTCGTCTCGAAGCTGCGGGACGGTGAAAACCTCTCGGCCAGAACTCTCGGCAGCAGCAGTTTGGCGTGACGACTCGCAGCGAAGCCTGAACTCTTCAATCTCAGAACGAGCAGGACGGCTCTCCAAGTCGGACGAAGCACTTGAAGAAGTAGAAGCGGATCGACGACTTAACGAATCATCTGCGGAAGAGACCGAAACAACTTCTTTATCTTTTCTCGATGAACAACTGATCAAAGACATAATTTTCGGAAGAACAGAAGAAGAACGCAACAAAAAAGTAATGCTTCGATCTAAAATCCTAAGAACACAAGGCGGAGCGGCGGCGGAAATATGGCCGGAAAATAAATAAGACAGAGAGAAGATTACCTCTTGAAACTTCTCCACTTGAGCGAAATGAGAAAAATGAAGTATGAAGGAACTATTTATAGCAAAATGACGGCGCAGGAACCAAGGCGCATCGTTACCTAGGCGACGCTTCGTATATTGCACCTACCCAGTGATTGAACCGAGAATCAATTCCGGTTCCGCCGGGTCATCAGTGGTTTTCAAACCGGTTCGTTCGATTTCATCATTCCGGGCCAAGCTAGACCAGCCCAATAAAAATAATATGGGCCGAAACAGCGACGTACCTCGATAGATGACGGATATGGGCCAAACCAAAATCATATCATAAACCATGAGTTAACTCCTCGTAATGACGACTTGAGTACAGGTCGCCACACTGGGGGGGGGGGCTTATTGTTAGAGTCAAGATTAGCACTTTCCTAAAGAGGCCTATTCATGAGTTTAGGCCGGCCCAGAAGGGAAAGTCGGCGACAAAGCCCAAGGCGGTAAAACTAGGTTAAACCGAACTCGGGCTAAACCGGCTTCACTAGGGTTTGGAGGGTGTCTAGTCCAAGGGCGCCGCGTGAGAAAGTTGGTAAAAGGAAATATTCCGTATCAAGACAAAGCCGAGTTATTAGGAAACATTCGTAATTATCTCTTATTTTCCTTTAATTAATAAACCGACTTGTAACCCTATATAAGGGAACCCCGATATTCAATAAACGACACGCTTTTCTTATTACTTTGTGTCTGAGAGACTTTTAGAGCGAATTTAACCTAAATATCTCTCCGGCGACTTTAAACATCCTTTTTACCGACTTCCGACTTGGAAACACCGGTTAAAAACCCTAATTCCCAAATCTCACCGCGTTCATTAATCCTTCTTTTAGAATCCCTAATTCACAAACCCTAAAACTCTTTCTATCTTTAGATAGACCGAGTTGAGATCTTACATATATTTCTAATATTTTATTCTCGGATTTCTCTATTCTTAACCTTTCACTCTCTGGTTATCTTCTTAACTCTTTCATTCTCGGGTTTTTTTTCATTATCTATGGCTTCTAATGTTCTTATTATTGAAAAATCAATATCTGTTTTTTTTTTGGTCAATTTTTTTTTTTTGTGGTCAAAATCAATATCTGTTTTTATTCCAATGATTCTTCGAACTATTTGGTATGGCCAATAACCATAAAACTGCCTTGCTCGGGTGTGGTCTTTGGAAATATGTTTTTGGAAGACAAAACACCAAAGGAAGATGTTGAAGACAATGAAGAGGATGAAGAAGCCGTGTCTGAAGAAGACAAGTGGTTCCAAGAAAATCAAGCACTTTTTGGTTTCATCCAAAATTATCTTGAAGCGTATTCCTATTATGAAACCTCTAAGGCTGCGATTGGTTTCAAAACTGTAGAGACTGTAGGTTGTCTAAGAGTCCTCACAGTTATTTATTTTCCAATCAGGATTTAAACTTTTTTTTTTCTCTACAGCCACTACAATCACTTTTTTCTTTTCTCTCTCTATTTACTGTTATTTTTTAAAGTCTTCAATATGAGACTTTTATGGCTGTACAATTAGAAACAAATCATCAATTACGTATGCTTTTATTTTTGTTTATTTATTTAACACAGACTAGATTTTGACCCGCGCTAAATAAGCGCGGGTTTATGTTTTATTTTTAAAATATATATTTTTATCTTAAATAAATATTTTATAAATTAAGTTTGTTAGCTATTCTATCTAATCTATATTAAGTTAAAATAATGTGATATGATGCTTAATGTGAAAAGAAATTTAATAAATTTTATTTTTGTTTTGATATTGTCAACTTATATTTTAATAGTTGTAGTTTATTGTTATTTTATTATATGATTATTTGTTGACAAAAAAGTGTATGATTAGTTTATCTTATTGATGTAAAACTGCAAGTATATTTTATTTGATACTTTTTATTTAAGTTTTTGTAACTTAGACATGTTTGAAATTGGTTAATCTGTTTTTTCAACATGTATTCTAATGATTTGTAATTTAAAATTTTGATTGAACAACCCGTTAAAAATTTCATTCAAACACAAAACATCTTGACGCATCATATATTTGAATAATATAAATATTGAATAATTTTAATATTTTATTAAATTAAAAATATTCCAATTGAAATTAGTTTAACACGTGCAAAGTTCATTTTTATAAATCGAAATTGGTTAATTTATTTTTCAACCCGTTTTTATAATAATTTAAATATTTTTCAATTTGAATGAATAACCCTCTAAAAGTACAATCATAAAAATGATATTGTTCTTATGAAATAAATAAATTTAAACAATTTTATAAGAGTTTGTTAGAATATAAAAATAAATATTTATATTTGAAACAAAAAATAAAGAAGACATTAAAGTATATTATAAATATATTTTGAATATAATCATAATTAAAGAATATTAGCTTATATATACAAAAGTAGTTGATGTTTAAATTAATTAGTTATATTTATCAATTGATTTAATAGTTTTATGTTTATACATATATGTTTATATTTATTTTAGTTAATTAGGAAAGTGGATCTCATTATATTTAGTTTGTTTGGATACATGTTTAGTAATTGTTTTGTTTGGAAACATGAATAGTAGAGAAATGTTATATTCCCTAATTACCCTTAATGAATATTAGAAACACTTTTAATTTTTCAATGGCATTCTTTGTAAATAACACATCAACTAAAGGTTAGACTAAAAAACACTCTAATTTTTAATAGTATTGATCAATGTAAAAATATGAATAAATCAATAATTCTATTATTTTATTTTATTTAGTCAAATAAATACTAATTCATTGCTATTTTTAGACAAAAACAATTGACTGTTAAATGCTAGAATTGTTCAATAAAATATTTAAAACAATCAATAGAAGAGAGTTGAAAAGTTATAAGTTATATGACAATAATAACATTATAAATTCCATTAAAAATTAATAAATATATTTAAATTTGGCTTAATATATATTTTTATAAAAAAATATTATTTAAAGTACAGTCACAACTTATACAACTTTTGTTAACAATCAGACTTTCAAATTTTTTAAAATAACAATCACAGTTTTTACAACCAAAATTTCTACAGTAAAAAATTTACAGTCACATGCCACAGTTCGTACCAGTAACAGCCTAAAGCACTATGGGAAACTCTCAAGAATTTGTATGGCAATGTTTCTAACTTTACCCATGTATTTGAAGTCAAGAAGGCTATCAATGACTTAAGCCAAGCTGATATGGAGTTCACCAAGCACCTTGAGAAATTTCAATCTTTGTGGTCTGAACTTGAGATGTTAAGGCCAAACACCATGGATACCACATATTTATACAGGTAATGATTCCTTGGGAAGGAACATGAAAAATTTGTCTAAAGAATTTTGTTTAAGCCATGATTCAAATTGTTCATGCATTAGGAAACTAAAAACCCCAACGCGTCATGAACTACCAACAAATTTAGTAAAAAACAGATTTGGTGTGTATTATTATTATTATTATTATTATTATTATTATTATTATTATTATTATTATTATTATTATTATTATTATTATTATTATTATTATTATTATTATTACCTACATGATGGGATTCTCAGACCATGTACATCCATGAACTCCAATGTGGGGTTTTTAAAAAAAATTTAATTTTTTTTTCTGGAAAGTAAAAAAAAAAAATCGAAAAAGGAAACGAATAGAATATCGTCACGTAGCATGAACAGTGCAAGGACCGATCCTTAACTAAGGATTTTTGGAGCTGGGGTTCTTAACTATTGTGGTGGGGCCCACAATATTTTATAATTTTTTTTAAGAACCCCACCCTAAAATCCTTCGATGTACATGCTCTCATACTGCAGATTCACACTCTCTGCATGAGAACGCATAAGCGGAAAACGTATACACATCACTGTTACTTTTACTTCTGTATCATTCTGGAAAGACAGGGGCAGACCCACTTGGACCAATGGGGTGTCAGTTGACACCGGTAAGATTTATATAATGCAAGTTTTGGGCTAAAATTTCACAGGTTTCAGTTGGTTTAGTGGCGATGTCTCATGGTTGACACCCCTCAAAACTGGAGATCGAGGCTCTAGTGAACCCACTTGCAATATTATTTATTGTTTTTATTATTTTTGACACTTGTAAAGAAAAAGTCTGGGTCCGCCCTGTGGGAAGATGCAAGAAAGGTAAAGGGTTTCTTAACACAACCAAAATTTTGAACAAAAGATCACAGTGAAATGAATACAAAATAGCTCCTTTTAAGTTAACACACCCAAATCTTCCTTGTTTCTTTAACAAGTTTCATTTCCTCTTTGTTTTAACCATTCTCGGTGATTGTAGCATTATGGGAAAACATATTAAATGCATACTATAAAAGACCTAAAACCATCAAGTTCAGAAAAATGAATTCAGAATCAAAACATTTGAAACATAGACTATAATTTGTTTGAAATATACAAAATTGACCCTCATGATTAAAGTCAGAACCTTTACTTTGCACCCTATTTGATTATTTTTTTGTTTGCTTTTCATATGTTTATGTATAAATATAATGCTTTATATTTTTCTTTTATTAGTTGTATACTGATTTCATATATCATTTTCTATTAATTTTTAATATATCTTTTTATCTAAAGAATACAACTTACAAAAAGTTAAATATTTATAAAATTATATATATTTTTATTGATATTCTATAATTTATCTTTAAAACCAAAGAATATCACAATTCATTAGATATAATTTATTAAAATACAAAGAATGATACCTAAAATGTTTTAAAAATTTGAAAATAGAAGTTTATCAAACCAAATATGTATTACAGATTTATATTTAAAGCAAATTATTTAATATTTTATATAGTTTATTAATTTTTTATTATACATATTTAATATTTTTATATAATTTATTTAATATTTTTATATAATTATATTAATATTGACCCATATAAAAAATATTTCTCACCTTCTGCTCGAAGATGTTACAAGTCGGAGGCCTACCCGCTAAAACCTAAGGGAACACAATCCAAAAGATGAACCAGAACACTACTTAGTAAAATCGTCAAAACATTATCGTCAGGGTAAAATCAATGGAATGCTTAAATAGAAACTAAACCTCATGAGTATGCTGCACAAGCTCTTCCATTGCTGCAGCACCATCACCACAAACTGCTTGATATGTACTCACCACCATCCTTTTCAACTGTTGAAACCGATAGATCTTTATTTCATAGCACAAAAATGCATATTTTGCCATTGATAAAGTCAGGGTGAATTTTAAATTTTCATGATTCTCTAAATTACCCTCCATTCTGGGAATTTAGATTAAACAAGAAAAAATATCAAACCCTGGCGCGATGATGAAGAGGCATAACATGCATCAAATAGATAATGTTGGAGAAATTTGGATTCACTATCAATTTCCTCATGAAGACACATTAAAATCTGTTTGCTCAACATTTCTACGAATTTGTCTGCAACAAGCATATGCACATTATACAACTTCCTGATTGAATTCTTTTAAACAATATTGAGAACAAATAAAAGATCAAAATACTATATACATGATGTTTGGATCATGTCATTTATATAAAGAGCATAAATGCTTGATCTTCAGCGTAAGCAATACGGACGAAGGATAAGGATTTACATGTGTATCATGTCAAAATACTTACATTTGCTTTAGAATCCACTACAATGCCAAGAACATGATCCTTAGGGCGAGGTATGTACTGCAAAAACCATAATCTCCCCAAAAGCAGATTGCAAAAGACTCAATCTTTCTTTAGAATTGCTTTTGCCCAATTTAAGAACTATTTGCATATAAAATATGATTTAAACACTCTTCTCACCCTTTTATGAGAACTTTTCACCCAATCCATATTTGGGTTAGAGTACCTCATTTTCCTAGCTTTCATAGAAGATATCATATCACTATCCTGAAACAACAGAGGACTGAGCAAACTAAATATGTAAAATTTTGATTTGGGAAAGACACAAACCTGATGGAGGCCACTACCAAGCTTGATTGTTTGGTTAGTCAATGTTGATAAATCAAGAATAACATCACCTGAGACCTGAAACCATCACAAAAAAAATTCGTAAAATATTCCTTATAATCATAATCTACAAGGAAAACAACAAAATGTGCACGACACTTTGATTGACGAGGGTTTTCGGTGAGATAGAAACTTCGATACCCATCATTTTTTAATTCTTTGCTAATTACAAAAACATAGATCCTTGATAGTGACTATTTTTTAATTCAATAGTGACTATGAAAACAAACCGAAAGAAGAAGAAGAGGAGGAAGAAGACATATCAGGATTCGGCTATAACTCGCTTTAATTTTTATAATCCACAATTATGATTAAGGTTAAGAAAAAAGTCAAAGGAGAGTATTTTAATCTGACAGACGGTTAAAAATTTTGCTATAGGATCCGCATATGTTTCAGGAAAGAATATGGTCATCAATTTGGTCCAATCTTTGGGGATTCACGTGTATCTGCTCACATATTTTTTTTTTTAAATACTAAAATATCCTTAATGATCTCATTCTTTTGTTTATAATGACAATAACACACATTGTAAATAAATAGAAAAGTATAAACATTTTCTAGAATGTGCTTCTGTTTTCATAGTATAGGTTTATATGAAAAATTTAAAAAGCATTGAAAGCATTTGCCTCCTCCTAAGTAACGTGGCTCTGCCACTGTCTGTTTACGGTATATCTTTTGAAAGTATCATATGTTTTATATCTCAGGAAACTGGGAAAACAAGCTATTTCCACATAATAAATATATATATAGCATCAGATCTACACCAAACTATCGTCTCGATTTGTATAGCCACGATAGCATTGTTAAATACCAATTTCCACACAAGTTTAAAGTTAAATAGCTATTCTCCCACAAATTAAAAGATCGAAACTTAGAACCACACAAACCGTAATTTATTTGGTTTACTGTTTTTGAGAAACCCTTAAACCAATTTCTAACCAATCTCTGACCCGATTACGCCTGATTAAATACGGATTATGACCCGTTTAGCTTTAAAAAACCAGATCCGAGGCGTTTTACCCTTACCCATCCCGAAAATAAAAAACCCCCAAAATCGAGAACCCTAATTTCAATCTCGAAATTTCCTATGGAGAATCCAAATTGAGCCTCTGGGAAGAGATTGAAGTCGCAGGAGCTCTACCATGTCTTTAATCGTTTGACCGCAGTGTGGAGATGGTGATTTCAACGAGGAAGAAGCAGATCGAGATGCTGTTGAAATCGAGCAGATGCTACAAGATTTTCGAGTTGAGCCTCCAATCCGCCATGACTAGTACACCGAGAGTGAAGAAGAAGATGTAGAGAAGGGTTCTAGGAAGCAACTAAAATCAAGGCCTTATTCAACCCGAGGCGATGGAAGATTGTTCAAGGATCAAGTGTTCTTCAATGGCGTCGCATTCAAGGAGAATGTTCTTGATTATGCTTTGAGGACATGACGTAATTTGAAGCAGTACAAGTATGATAAGGAAAAAATTGGATTCAAGTGTGTTGGTCTTGGTGAAACTGTGTGTAAATGGAAAATCTATTGTGCGACATTTCCAAAAGATAATGTGTGGAAAGTTAGGCTGTTCGTTAATACTCATAGCTGTGAGCCGAATGGTGACTGTGAGATGCTGAAGGTGCCACATATAGCAAGACTTTTCGTGGAAAAAATTAGGGATGATCCCGAGTACTATATGCCAAAGAAAATCGAAGAAAACTCTTCCAGAAATGGAAGTTCACTATTTATCGACCACAATGTCAAGCGGCTAGGAACACTGCCTTGAGATGGATAAAATCGGAATATGATCATCAATTTGCAAGGCTTAGGATTATGCGGCTGAGTTAACTTACTCGAACAAGGATTCTACGGTTTTGATAGATACTTTGACAAATGAGAAAGGTTAAGAGGAGTTTAATAGGTTCTATGTTTGCTATGATGTCTTGAGAAGGACTTGGAAAGAGTCAATGAGACCTTTGATATGAGTAGATGTCTGTTTTGTGAAACACAAAGTCAAGGGGCAGATATTGGTTGCATTAAGAAGAGATGCAAATAATGCAATTTATCCAATTGCTTGGGGTGTTGTTCAAGTGGAAAACACAGAAAACTAGGCATGGTTTGTGAATAATTTGAAGTTTGACTTGGATCTGAAAGATGGCGATGGCTTCATATTGGTGTCTGGCAGTCAGAAGGTAATGGTTACACGAGTTTTTCTTAGTCATATATGATGATCTATCTGTGTTTTTATTAGTTATATGTTGTGCTTGATGAATGTAGGGGTTGATTAGCGCAATGAAGACATAATTTCCCAAAATAGAGCTTAGAATGTGCGTTAGACACATATACGAGAATCTGAAATCAAAATTTCCTAGTAAGAAGGACATGAAGCCAATGATTTGGAACTTATCATGGAGCTATAACGAGGCGCAATACAAAATACGGCTGGACAGAATTAGATGTTATGATACAGGTGTCTATGATTATGTGATCAAGAGTAAGCCGGAAACATTGTGCAGGGCATTTTTCAAGCAAGGCAATTACTGTGAAGATGTTGAAAACAATTCGACAGAATCATTCAACAGTAATATCAACAAGGCAAGAGAGAAACCGTTTGTTCCTATGTTGGAAACAATAACAAGAGTTGCCATGGCTCGAATTTCAAAAATATCAGTAACCTCACATACACATGAAGATATTTTTGTTTTGTTCTCTACGCATATGTGCTTATGACTCGCCTGTTTATGATTGTATACATGTTTTTCAGGTTCGTGCACTCCTTACGTTAGTAAGTTCTTAGCTAAAGAACACAAGAAAGCTTCAGAGTGTAAAGTGACAAGAAGCACAAATAGTGACTTTGAGGCAAGAGTAAGTGGGTATGCTTACCGTGTTAATTTGGAGAAGAGGACTTGCACATGCATGAAGTTTCAGATTTGTGGAATTCCATGCGAGCATGCTTATGGTGTAATGCTTTCTAAGAAGATGAGACCTGAAGACTTCGTTTGTCACTGGTTTCACACATCAACATGGAAGAGGAACTACGTAGAAGGACTTGTACCTGTGAGAGGAGCTCCGTTTTGGCCTCAGACTAGTGCTCCAGACGTCCACGTTCCAACAAAACCAGATGAACTGGGTAAGAAGAAGGTTACTAAAGCAGACAAGAAAAAAGGGCGTGAATGAGTCTCCAACCAAAAAAGCAGCCAAAGAAGAAGAAGAAGTGTATAATGCATTGTAGCAAATGCGGTGTTGCTGATCACAACTCCATTTTCATAAAAAGAACTCTACTCAGGTTTGTGAGCTGCCTTCTAATGTAATTTGTTTGTTTGTTGTTAGTCATTTAATGGTGGTGTTGTGACTGTTTTCAAGGCTTCACAAGGACAAGAAATTGAAGCTGAGACATCTCAAACCAATCTCAGTCAAGTGGAGACAGGAAACTAAGCATGAAAAGGATAGGGACATCTATGTGTTTTTGTTATTTTGATAGGGTCAGTATTAGCAGGTTTTTGTTGGAACCCTTCGGTATTGTCATTGTCAGATTTACTTAGCAAGACTTTTGTCCTACGCTCTTTGTTTAAGCGAATTCAAACTTAGTGGCACTTGTTTTTTTGATGTAGTACTCAAGCTTTTGTGTTATGCTATTTGTTGGAACCATTTGGTATTGTCGACATAACAAAACAGTCACATAAACACAACATTGTTTTACAGACCAACTTAATAACACCAAGCAAAGAAAATAAATGACATGAAACCATAAGATCCGATTACACCATATTCTTTAAAGCACAAAGGCCATGAAACCAACAACCATCAAACAAACAAAAACCAGAAGAATCATCGTCTTTTTCATCCCATAATGCGCCTCTATCAATGCCTCTTCAACTCTGTGAAATATCTCAATCTCAAGCTTCTTTTGAACAGTATCAAATACCATCTTCTCAAACACCTCACACTCTCTTGCAATATCTTTCAAATCTTGCTCTAGCTTCACAGTTTTGAATTGCAATGTCTCGACCTCATTCAAAAGTGTTTCATCAACCCACTTAAATATGTGATTATCATTCACAAGCTACCAAAACCAAATTCTCAGAATCATCAATTCGGTTACATTACAACGAAATCAAAAGAATGGAGCATAAATTATTCCATATTACCTTATGAGCAACTGCGAAAGAGCAACAGAAGTATCTCAGGTAAGGATTATGCTCAGAATTAGACATCAACGAAACGATTTGTTCTCCACACCAACACTTCTTAGGCACGCCAATGAACCTTCCACTTCTACATCGACTACTGCCTGATCCATTTGAGTTGTTAGAAACGTGGCTAGAAGCTCCAGACATCCCTATCTTCAAATTGGGGATTTAGGGTTCTGTAAATTTACAAATTTTTAGATTTGGGAAGAAAGAGAACGACACATCGAAAGGGTTTTATTTCGGGTTTTAGGTCGGATTTTTAGAGTCGGGTCGGGTTATAATTTCATTTGGGGTCGGGTATAACAGTTTGGTGTAACTGGTTTGAAGGCTAGGTCAATGGTTCGCATGAAAACCAACGAAATCTGACTTTATGGGCAACTGGATTTCGAACTATTAATTCAGGTGAAATTAGAACCATAATATAGTTATCGTGGCTATACAAATCGAGGCGATAGTTTGGTGTGGATTTGATGCTATATATATAGTTATCACGTGGAAATAACTCGTTTTCCATGGAACTATCATCTTTGTATCCTGTATATCTTTTGAAAGTACCATGTTTGCTTGGTGACTTTTACATATCTTTTGAAAGTCTGTATCATGTTTGCTTGGTGATTTAATACCAAATTAGTAAGAACGTGAAATTCATGATTATGGCTATAGAATATTAATCTTTGCACAAAAAAAAAGAATGCATTATAACTTAGGGTAAAAAAGTAAAGCTCATTAGAAAGCCTGCCCACCAAAAACCCAAAAGAAATGGGAGACTCTGATACGACGAGTGTATTTAAGTTGAAAGGGAGGGTAAATCAGTCTTATAAGTTACTGTCATCATCATCAAGCTCCACACTCATTTTATCCACCTTCTTCCATTGTTTTGAAAGCCATAGATCGATCCGACGTTTCCCCAAACGCTAGTCTCCGTTGACTACCGAGACTCGCCGACTTCTGGTAATCTTTTATGCCCTGTACGGATCTACTTCTGTTCTTAAAAAAGCTTAAGCATTTCGATCTGCCTGTCGTAGATATTGTTTGGATTTTTGATTTGTTTTGTTTTCTGATGCAGTAATGATGGCCGGAGGTCTCGTACGATTTATAGTTTTGATACTCGCCATAACAATTTGCGGTGCTGCTTCAGTTTTTCAGCCGATTTCAGACTCTCACCGATCTGCGGCTCTCGATGTCTTCGTACCAGTCGATGGATCCTACAAAAGGTTGGTTTCTCGAAAAATCCACAAATTGATTTCCTTCTGTCACATGCTGTAGTGATCCTTAGTTTACTTGATTTATGGATTTTATACCACATTTTACTGATTATGTCTTTGTTCCTCTTTAAATCTCAGGATTTGTTCTGTGTAGTATACCACATTTTACTGATTTTGTACGGACCCGTTTTAAATTTTTGATTTTGTTGTAATCAGCTTAGAGGAATCATATGAAGCATTAAAGACTTTGGAGATTCTTGGAATTGATAAAAAGTCTGATCTAAGGTCAGCGACTTGTGAGAATGTAGTTAAAGTTCTTGCGTCGCCTTCTTCTACTCTAAAGGATGCATTCTATGCTTTGAGCGTTAATGGAATTTTAAAATGCAAATCTGGAGAAGATGTTCCTAAGGTAAACATTCGTCTCCTCTCAGTACCAGATATGTCTTTTTCCTTTTAAGCGGCTTGTGTAACTTCATCTGTTCTTTTGTTTCCTCTTTTGAAGGATATTGTCTCTAAACTTCAAGCTGGCGCTAAAGATGCTAAGTTATTGCTTGACTTCTACTATTCTGTCAGAGGCTTGGTGCTTGTTAAGGTAGACTTCTGGTGAACTGCTTGAATGGGATTTTGACTACTCCCTTTTCCACATAATATTACTAAGATATTTTTCTTAGGTTTTCACTCATTACTTGGAAGTATGAAAATGGTTTGGCGGGAGATACCTGTGATCGTGATAATTTTATTTTATCCAACTCCATTTGTTTCCTGGTTTTCCTCATTGTTGGCTTCAGGCTTGACGTTGACCTCGCCTTTCCATGAATGCAGGAGCAATTTTCTGGAACTGATCTAAGTCTTGGAGATGCCGAAGCCATTTTCCGTTCCATTAAGGTTTGAACTTGTTTAGCGTACCTAATTTGTTGTTGTTGTTGTTGTTGACCTATCAGGTGGTACATTGTACAATGTCTTTCTGAACTATCAATTATAGATTCTGGTAGAAAGCGCTGACATGTTACCGATATTCAGTTACTGGCTCATATAGTAAATTTGTATCAGGCTCTTAGCCAGAGTGATGGAAGATGGCGGTACAGCTCCAACAATCCGGAATCAAGCACCTTTGCTGCTGGTAAGTATTTATTAGTGGATGAACTACTTCATGATGCTAAACGTCAATGACGAACCTTTTCGATTATTTATACCTTTCACTGCTTACTTCTTCAGGCTTAGCCTTCGAAACGCTTGCTGGAGTGATTTCATTAGCACCTTCAGAGATTGATCAATCATTGGTAAGTGAGATCTTTGGTGTACTATACTGTATACACTGATTTCCTGAGAATGTATATTATAAGACATCACTATGATATCTTGGATTAGTGCCGAGTAACTAAAATAAACAACTATGTTTTGATCATTTTAAATTCCAAGTCGTAGCAATAGGGAAGATTATGCATGTATACCTGAACTTTTTATCTGATTATGCCTTTTTGCCATTTTATTTGGTAGTTTGGTTGATATTCCTTTTATCATCTTTTAGATCCAGACATTGAAGATGGGTATCCTGAAGCTTTTTGACAGTATCCAAAAATATGGTATGCAGTAATGCCAGTAAACTACTCGCTATCTTATGTGTATGCATAAGGGATTATTCAGTCACTTTTTTCAGTTTAGATTTGCATTTCTGGGGTTGATTATTTTTTTGGCCTTTTAGACGATGAGACATTTTACTTCGATGAAAGTGAAGGCCCTATCTCAACAACTGCATCAGTAATTAGAGGGCTCACGTCAGTTGCAGCTTCAGAATCCACAGGATTGAACGTATGTAATAACCATATTTCTCTGTATCATGTATTCTGCCAGATGTGCTGACAATTCACCTTCGCTTTCCCATTCTCTCATGCAGCTTCCAGGTGATAAGGTAGTTGGTTTGGCGAAGTTCTTTCTTGGTGTTGGAATTCCTGGTGATGCCAAAGATTTCTTCAACCAAATTGATGCACTGGCTTGTTTGGAAGACAACAGGCAATGCTTATTTCATGCCCCCTTTATGCAATTTCTCTTTGATTTATTTCAGTACACATCTTAGACGAGATTTCAGTAACCTTGAATTGAGTTGAGTGCTTCTATAACTTGCTGTTACTTCCGTCCTTCCGTGTTACCCATTGTTTTTGATAGAGGAAAACTGTTTCTGTTTACATGTAAAAATATTCTGAAGCGCTTGTGGTCCTCCATCCTAGAATATTGAACAAAATGATAGCGGCAGAAATGATATCTGTGGAGAAGAGTAGAAGTTTAAAAGCTCGAACACTTGCGAATTTTTTTAAAGCAGTTGCTCATTTACTATGCTCTCGCTGAAACTTTGTCATTCTATGGGAGCAATAATTTGTTCTATGGTCGTTCTCTATGATTTCAGGTTCTCTGTTCCACTCATCTTGTCTCTTCCATCTACTGTCATTTCATTAACAAAGAAAGAGCCTCTGAAGGTATCCCATTAAATCTTTCATCAAGATGTGACTGCCATAGTTTGAGATGTTATTTTCTTTTATCATCTGTTTTTCCCTTATGGTTTTATACAGTTCTCTTCAGGGTTTTGAGTGTGGTAATTTTAGTAAGGAAAATCCTGTTAACTTTGGATTTTCTAGCTTTGATTACGAGTCCATGTTGAATAGGGATACTCTTAGTTGGGGTAGTATTAAGTCTAGATTTTCTGGCTATACCGGTTGGATATAGAAAGTTTGTAGAGATTGCTCAGTCTCAAAGAATTGCATGTTATCATAGAGATCTGTGTTATTCGATAATGACTCGGTCTAGTTTTAATATTGTGAATATTCTTTTAATATTTTATTCTCTTTATCTGGAAATAGGTTAAAGTTAGCACTGTACTCGGTTCTAAGACACCAGCTCTTAGTGTGAAGCTCGCACAAGCTCTAAGTTCTGGATCAAAGAGTTCTTCTGTAATTAACAACCAGGTAAATAAAGTAGCTTCTCGGACTATCTTAGCTCACATTAGTAAATGTTCCTTGTTTCTGCATTAAGCCAGTTTACATGTTTCCATTACATTTTTGAAGTACAGGAGCTTAAGTTTGACGCTGACAGTGCAACGTACTTCCTAGACTCCTTTCCCAAGAACTTTGATGTTGGAAAGTATACATTTGTATTTGAGGTATTGCTCTTGATACTATATATGACACACATACTTCATATATAGTGTATGTTAAAAACATGATAAGCTTCATTTTCTGCAGATTTTGCTAGATGAGTCCGCACATGAAAAAGTATACATAACCGAAGCTCAAACAAAAGTTCCTATAGCCGCCACAGGAGCTATTGGCATTGAGAATGCAGAAATTGCTGTACTTGACAGTGACGTTGGCAGTGTTGAATCTCAGAAGAAGTATGTTATCTGCATCTTTGTACCATTTGTTCCTTACAAAGTATATATATTTTTTTAAACTTTCTTGTTGTGCTTATCATCATTTTTGTTTCTTGGTTCTCTTTTGCAACTATTGTAGGCTAGATTTAACTAAAGACGGAGCAGTATCATTATCAGCAAACCATCTCCAAAAGATACGCCTGTCATTCCAGTTAACTACTCCACTTGGCCATGTGTTTAAGCCACACCAGGTTTGTTCATTCCCGATTCTGCTTTAGTAATGGTTTTTCTCTGTTCACTTTCTTGACTTGCTTAGATCCTTGCAGGCATTTCTCAAGCTGAAACATGAGTCACAGGTCGAGCATATCTTTCTCGTGAAAACTTCTGGAAAGAAGTCTGAATTAGTTCTAGTTAAGTTCCTTAAACTACATCTTAGTTGGCTTTTGCTAAAAAACTCTTTGACATATCTTTAACGGTCAAGTTTGGTGAAATCAGTGACGTCTTGAATACAATATTAATGGTTAATGTTATTTTTTCTTCTATTCAGGATTTTCTTGGATTGGTTGAGAAGCTCTACTACCTTTCTGGTAGATATGAGATCCAGCTAACTATTGGAGATGCTTCTATGGTAAGTACTGTTTTTTTTTTATTTCAGGGCCAATGCAGTTGAATTACATCTTCGAAAATGTGAACACTGAACACTGTTATTTATCCTTTCATTTCTCCAGGAGAACTCTTTATTGAGTAATATTGGCCACATCGAACTAGACCTACCAGAACGTCCAGAGAAGGCGCCTCGTCCTCCTCTACAGCCTACTGAGCCTTACTTAAGATATGGGCCAAAAGCTGAGATATCACACATCTTCAGGGTTCCAGAAAAGCTTCCCGCGAAGCAGCTTTCACTAGTTTTCTTGGGTCTTATAACTCTCCCATTCATCTGCTTCCTGATTGGCGTCAGTCTTCTTTCGCTTGTAAATAGATTCAGAAACGTAAATCCGGAAAACAACATTTGTTTTTTGTCTGTTCCAGCTTACATGGTTGGGAGTGAACATAAAGAGCTTTCCATCATCGGTTGGAGCTGCAACATCCGCTTCACTTTTCCATGGTGGTATTGGTGCTGTTCTGCTTCTCTACGTGCTTTTCTGGGTGAAGGCAAGTTCTCAAAACCGGTTCTTGTTTTAAGATTAGCATTAAAAATCGAATGCTCAACCTAATAATTTTCTTTTGCATCCTACAGTTGGATCTGTTCACGACTCTAAAGGCACTTTCTTTGTTGGGAGTGTTTCTGTTGTTCGTTGGACATAGATCACTGTCTCACCTCGCATCAGCATCGAACAAGTTGAAATCTGCTTGAAGAATATATTCACTACGATGGATCTCATCGGGCAGATTTTCCTTTTTCAGTTTTGTAGACTACTTATATAGATTATGATAATAGACAATTTCGAAAGGATTTGAGAATTTACTCTTCAGTTAGTATTAAAGTTATCAAGATGAGTTGCTTTCCTGAATCCTGTCGTAATTATTAACACACAGTGGTAGTGTTATTTATTAAGGTAAGATTTTTTAACAAAATAATGAAATTTGGAAAGGCTAGGCATAAAAATCTGAATTTAAGTGATTTTTTTTTACGAATTGAGACTAATCCAAATTTCAATTTGGTGAACTCCAACTAAACTCAAATATGATGAAAATAATATAATTTTTGGTAGATATCTAATGATAAAAGGATACTAGTCAACGGTAACTAAAATGAAATATATTTGGCATTTGACCCTTAACGTGGCATATACGTTACAACTTTCAAACTTTCAGTTGAATGATAAATGGGTAAGAACATTAAATTTTAAAAAGAGCATTAGTTAATTGGGAAAATGGTCAGAAAAATCCCGAACTTTCAAATTTCGGCCTTTTAAAGCTTGAACTATCGAGTAGGCCATTTTAAGCATAGAGTTTTTGTTGACTATCTGAAATAATACTAAACTTTCGTTGACCAGGCCAAATTAGACACGACGTTAAGTCGTTTAACGGAGAGACTTTACGGTGTTAATCAAACGTTAATGGGGTTCCGTTAGTCACAAAACGACACCGTTTTGACAAATTTAAAAATGGAAAAAATGTCATAACAATCATGAACTTTCAAATTTTGGCCATTTAAAGCTCCAACTTTCGAATTTCGGCCATTTAAAGCCCCAACTTTCGAATTTCGACCACTGAAAGCATTTAACTCTTTAATTTCAAAATCTCATACCTTGGTTCGACTCTTAGACCCTTTTTAATCTCTTTATAACATCTGCATGTGTGTCTCTCACTTACACATCTTGAAGCCCTTCAACTTTCAGCCTCATCACTAAAACCTCTCCTATAATAGCTGCTGCCTTGGCATTGAAAGTACGGTCACACTCGAGTGAGTTTTTGACCGCGTGCTCTATGGTTGAAGCTGTTGTCACTACTCTCCCACTGTTTATGTCGATTACGTTTGTTGTTATGCACGTAATCGACATGAACAACTTTAAGACATATCTTTTTAGAACTGTCATTGTTTCTACAAACAAACTATTTTATTTAAAAATTCAAAGAAACCTCAAGATATTGTAAACACTGAAACGAATTTAAACTTCAAAACAAAGTATTCAAGAAAACTAAGAAAACACAATCAGAGCATGAAATATCCATATTCACTTCTTTTATGACATTTTCAGTGTTTACAATATCTTGAGGTTTCTTTGAACTTTCAAATAAAACAGTTTGTTCGTGGACAATAACAATTCTAAAAAGGTATGTCCTAAGATTTTTTATGTCGACCAAGTACATAACAACAAACGTAATCGACAGACATAATAGGAGAGTAGTGACAACAACTTCAACCGTAGAACATGCGGTCAAGAACTCACTAGAGTGTGGCCGTACTTGCAATGCCAATGCATCAACTACTATAGGAGAGGTTTTAGCGAAAAGGCTGAAAGTGGAAGGGCTTCAAGGTGTGAACTGGAGAGGCATACATCCCGATTTTATGAAAAAGATTAAAAATAAAAGGTTTAAGAATCGAACGAAAGTATGAGCTTTTGAAAGTAAAGAGTTAAATGCTTTCAGTGGCCGAAATTCGAAAGTTGGGGCTTTAAATGGCCGAAATTCGAAAGTTGGAGCTTTAAATGGCCAAAATTTGAAAGTTCATGATTGTTATGACATTTTTCCCATTTTTATATTAGTCAAAACGGTGTCGTTTTGTGACTAACGGAACCCCATTAACGTTTGATTAACACCGTAAAGTCTCTCCGTTAAACGACTTAACGTCGTGTCTAATTTGGCCTGGTCAACAAAAGTTTAGTATTATTTCAGATAGTCAACAAAAACTATATGCTTAAAATGGCCTACTCGATAGTTCAAGCTTTAAAAGGCCGAAATTTGAAAGTTCGGGATTTTTCTGACCATTTTCCCTTAGTTAATTAGAATTTTATGACAACGATATAGCATAGATAATCATACCTATGTGGAACTGGAAAAATTGTCCTCGTATAAGATAAAGCCCACAATTCTCGTATGTAATAAGGCGAACACAAACCACACAAATCCTTCAATTCCGTTGGTCTAATTTCCTGCTTCAGTAATTTAGTAGTAGCAACTATTGCATGGACACATGGGTACCTGCATCTTATATGTCTCAAATCCACCACATAAGTAATCTCGTCGTCTCCAACAACACCATATTCAAGCTCGAATGTGTTAAGTTCTATCGTCATAAGTTTGGCCGCTTTCACAATTCTACCGTGCAATGCAAGCTCGACAAGAGGCACAAATTTTCGTGCGCTCGATCCACCAAGATAATCTTTCCTATGACTGTTAAACCACTCAGCAAATTTTTCAATAAGTGCATCGATCATAAGTAGTAAATGATACTTTCTGGCCTTCTTGAAATCTGCATTCATAGACTCATCACAATTAGAGGTGTCTATGTTGTACCTTGCACTGGGAAAATAACACCTTGCCTATTTCTTCACATCTACACTTTTGTCAGGATATGCAGCTGCTTGAGGATACTTGTTCCTAAAATCGTCATATTGTCTTAGGAAATCAGCCTCAGAGTATAAACGAGCAATTTTCCTGAATTTTTTTCCAACTTCATCTTTGCTCGCGTGGGAAACTGATCCTTTCAGATTCTGGGACAGATGGTAGATGCAATAACCATGTTCCGAGATAGGGTACGCCTGAGCTATTGCCTTGATGAGACTTGCATTTCTGTCAGTAGTAAACACCAAGTCACGACTATCCGGTATAACGGTTTTCAGCGTATTGAAAAAACCACATCCAACTTTCATCCTTTCACCATCAACTATAGCAAAAGCAATGGGATAGTGGTGATGATTCGGATCCTGTGTTGTGGTAAAAAATCAGAACACCTCCATATACCTTCTTAATGAAAGTTGCATCAACAATGAGCCCGTTCATCATGGCTACAAACCCTTCACTGGAAGCTCCCAAAACCACAAATAGATACCTAAACCTTTTTTGTTCATCCAAAACCAAACTTGTTTTTGTTCCATGATTCATCTTCTCCAACATATGCAAATAAGAATTCAACATCTTGAAACCATTATCTTGACTACCACGGATATCAAAAACAACTAGTTTTTTCCCTCTAAAAGCCGTAGAGTACGACACTTCCACACCGGCTCTTCCTTGGACATGCTTGACAATAATTTTAGGACATGGAGTATCGAAATTACCGGGATAGTCTTCGTTTAAGATGCTTGCAACTAACCGTGGTGTACCTTTCCTCTTGTTGCTTATACCACTTGAACTTGTCCGAGAGCATGAATGCATTTTCGTGTATGTTCTAACCGAGAAAATGGTTGAATTCGTATTATTTGCAACTCTCAACTGTCATTTACAACCTTGCTTCCCTTCACGCCATTTCACCACATATCGAGTCGTATCTGAATTGGATAATAAAATCCCAAAACAATTCTCATTTACGGCTCTATCAACCAAATACTTCACATCTTCTTTACATTTAAATTCTTGACCTATTTCCAAACCCAAACCATCTTCTCATTCATCTAAACGCTTTGTCTCTTCCACAACCCGGGGAAGCTCAACTAATTCAAACATATCAGAATCATGCATATTATCATGTTGTACAATATCACCATCACCAATATCAACATTCTCCAATGGCTCAGTCGCCTCATGAGGTTGTTCTGCTGATTTCTCGCCAGTAACAGGAGTAGCATCAACATAATTAATTACTCTAATATTATCCCGAGCACTAGAAATAAGCTCACCATAACTCCCACCATCTCGTTTTCCCCTCTCTACTCTTGAAAGTTGCTCGGTGATCGGAAATATTTCCAAATCTGTGACAACCTCTACATGCAAAACACTTCTTCGTTGCTCTTTATCCACAGAGGTTAGATACACATAAACATCCTCGTCATCAAAAATATACGACTACCTTTGAGGTTTCACTACCAATGGAATATAACTCAAATTCAGCCTCCTCGTAGAATCATATATTGGAATCTTTATGCGTATCCTATCCACTAACAACGAATACGTTATCTCCTCCAAAGATGATGTCTTAAACGATATACCATACAACCGAGCTTCTCTTGGAATCCATTCATAGTCATCTCCGGTCATCGAATAATGTCCTTCATAATCAAAATATATGTTTGTGAAAGGAGAATACATCCTCTACTGAAAATGACATACAAAATATGCATTATCACTTAGATTTTCAACAGTAATACCAAGGTCTAGCAGTTCTACTATCGTAGTATTACCAAGTTGTATCAATTCTAGTCAGCTATTAATACCTAGTTTTAACAGTATTATGATTCTATTAATACCAAGTTTTGCTAAGTTAAGCAACTTTTTCTTCAGACCAAAAACGATAACAACAACACGATTCAGTACGATTTAACCACTGATTTCAATTTATTATCAATTCAATAGTCTAATTCACCAAGAAAACAAGGTTGACAACCCAATGTTCGTTAATTTCTGCCCCCAAATTTTATATCGAGATTCATTCCCCAAACTAGCTTCCCGTCGAAGCTCAATTGCCCCAAAGTAGAGATTTAAGAATATAACGAGAATAGGAACAGAGGAGTGACGACAAGAAAGGAGAAGAACTAACCTGTGTTAATCCAGAATCCGAATGTAAGTGGTTGGGATGGTTGAATTGGGAGAGATGAGAGGAAATCGGGTTTCAAATCGAGTTTTGGATTTCGAACAGGAGAGAGAGCCAGGGGCCGCCGAGTGTCGTGAGGAGAAGAGAGAAGCTTATGTTTGATTGGTTGATTTAATTGATTTATTTAGAATTTTTTATTAGTTTATTAAGGGTAGAATGAGAATAACATTAAAATGGGAAGAGTATAGAGTATGATTAATAGAGTATGATTAATTGCACACAATGTATCTTATTTGTAAAGTAATAGCAATCTTATATCTTTTCAAAATCTCTTGCAATTATGTATCTTTTTAGTGATTTTTAGGAGTGCAATGTCTAATTTAACCCTTCTCAAAATATCAACTAAATTGATTATAGTTAGCTTCTAAACTAATTAGTCTTAAAGGTACTTTTCGAATTGCACTGATAAGTTTCTAAGATTGCAAGCTAGTTAGACTTTTTTCTTTTGAATCAGACTGCAAATAGTTGGATTTTATTAGCTTGGCAAAGAAAACAAATTCATAGGAGGCAAGAAACTCGAGATGTGAAGTCGATTTAACTTTTCATGGCCGATCAAGGAAGTTCCCCCGTAGGAGATTTGTCTTGCTGAAAGGTTTTTCGCCGGTAAAATCAGCCTCCTCTTCCACTAAAGTAAGCTCGCTTCCGATTGTGATTTAGATTTGTCATTTACATCGTCATTGAGTTTTATCATCTTCCTAGGTAGGAAAAACTTTTATCGGTGAAAACAGGCTCCTCTGCCGCCTATGCCTAGATTACTTCGTTGAGAGAAATTAACTTGTGGTGAAGGAGCATATGAGAATTTGTTCTTCTGATATCTGATTTTTCTCATTCAAAAACATACGAAACGCTGCGTTCTGTACAAGTGAAGAAGGCCCATTAGCCAGAAAAGTTTAAATAGACCCATTTCACCTGAAAACTTTGACCAAGCTCTGTTCTCGTAACAAAATCAAGGTAAATTTACTTCTTTCGTTATGCGTGATCCGTCTTCGATTAGATCATTTTTATCACGCCTGGGTTCCAAAAACGATGTGTCATTGGAATCATGTGGTTCTCTAATGTCTTGTTAACGTGGGGAAATTGAATTAATTGTCTTTCTAACTCGTGAAGCTGATTGAGATCAGAAATTTCAGACTACATTGAGGGATAATTTTAGGGAAAGTGGTTAGTTCTGATCTATTATGACTGAAACAAACATTGTCTTGGCTTCTAACTTTCCATTATAACTTGGGGTCTTGTTCTTGTTCTCCTGTTGTTTCCTTCTGGGTTTTTACGAGAGAAATGAAATATCTGATTTTTACCATTGCTCTCAAACGATTCAGAGTTTTGTGGGTTTTTTCCTTACAGAATTAAAAGATGCATCCTCCACTTACACCACACAGACATCCAAAGTGTCTGGAGGTGAGTTTTTTTGTCATTTGTTCTCACTTCATTAGTACTTATTAATTTTTTTTTTTTTTTTGGTAAAAATGTTAAAATTTATTACCGTTTTTCGAATTTTTGACAGAAATACAGAGGTTACGAAGAATACAGAGCAAAATAAAATAAACTACTAGAAACAAACGCCATAAAAGAATACGACAAATAAGAAAGACTAAGATAAAGGCCCTGACGTAACTTGAAATCCGACACAGAACCAATCTAGAGAGCAGCAATCACACGTCAATACGTAGACCACCCCGTTTTTGCCATAGTTCCGAAGAACTAGAGTTCACATCATAGTTGCCACGAGCATCATCCTAAGGCCAACCCTCAAACCTCTGGAGAGAGATGCCTACAGCTTCTCCGTAAACTAACGGGATCTCCGGAATCCGTAACGGACTAACTAGCATCTGTTGACAAGGGAGCCCAAGCGGGCAGTCGAAGAGTCACCTTCAATTACCATTCCTGATCGAACTAGTCTCTCAAGAACCAGCCCCCACAGCTACAAGATAGCCGCAACAATATTCCGGCGCCTCTACATCTCTAGATCGGATCTATCTCACCATCACCACCGCTCTAAGCCCGGAGCCAATCAGAGCCAAAATTTAATCACAAACTCACCATCGCATCAATAGGACGAACAAACACTGCCGCGGCACCCCAGCCACACCGATGGCAGACGGCACCGGAGCCACACCGCCGTAACGCCGGAGGAACACTTATTAATTTCTGACTCTGTCTTCATAGTTGTAACCTCTGCTTGAATGAATGCCTCTTTGAGAATAAAATCCTAGTTTGGCCCTGTTCTTTTCCTCAGTTGGAAACTGCGTCTAGAAACTGCATCCAGATGCAGTTTCCGAATGTTGCATCTAGATGTAGTTCTTTTGTGCACTTAGAAATTGCGTTTGAAAACTGCGTTTGGATGCAGTTATGTTTCTTTGTTTGTTTGTGTATTGTAGTTGGATGCATTATTTTGCGGCTTTGGCGGGAAAACGAGATTTTGCGGTTTTAACGGGAAAACACAATTTTACGTTTTTGGAGGGAATTTTTTTTTTTTTTGCAATTTTGGTGGGAAAACGTGATTTTGCGGTTTTAGCGGAAAAACGCGATTTTTGCGGGTTTGGCGGGAAACGTGGTTTTGCGGGTTTGGCGGGAAAACATAATTTTACGGTTTTGGCGGAAAAACGTGGTTTTGCGGTTTTGGCGGGAAATCGCGTTTTTGCGGTTTTGGCGGGAAATCGCGTTTTTTTGCTGTTTTGGCGGGAAATCACGTTTTTTTGCGGTTTTGGCGGGAAAACGCGATTTTGCGGTTTTGGCGGGAAAACATGATTTTGCGGTTTTGGCGGAAAAACGCGATTTTGCGGTTTTGGCGAGAAAACGCGATTTTGCGGTTTTGGCAGGTGATAAGGTCAGGTTTTAATCCTATATATAACTGCAAGTGCACAGTGATGTAGTTGTAGTACTTAGGATATCGAATCCACAGGGACTACGGTCAACGATAGATAAGAACAAAAGTGATTAAACTAGGAGAAAGCAAAGGTGATTAAACTAAAAGCAGAGCAGAAAAGTAAATAAGCAGCGAGTTTGTGAGCAAGGAAGCAAAGCGTTAGGTTTCAGGAGTTCTCAGGAAATCAGGAACACAAGCAATCAATCAGTTTGGATCTAATCAGAAACTGTTCTAGAACTCAAAACACGGATATAGAATTAACCAAATTTCTTTGCGAGAATTCTCTAAGTCTAAGTGTAGCAAACCAAACTTTCGTTTGCGAGAACTAACAGATTAAACCAGCATTAAATTCCAAGTTTGATATGTTCACAATTAACCTAAACCAAACTTTCGTTTGCGAGAAGTTTAATTGCTCATCTAGGTTCTTTCTAGCTAAATTAACCAACTTTCGCTGCATTAATCAGCCTAACATCATAATTCTGATTAACTATTTCAGATTAAGCATTAAGAACAACCTAAACAAAGAACTAGCAGATATGAATCCCTACAGATTGATTTAAACTATAGTTTCATGAAATCCCTAATGAGAATCCTTCAACCTAACAGGTAAACTACTCAGACATGTTCATTGAGACAGAAAATATCATAAGTAGAAAACCAAATATCATTAAACAGAATAATCAACAGGGGTTCGAAATCAAGTCTCTTTCGAGAACAAGATCAGCCCCTAAGGCTCTCTGAAATAAAATAAAACTAAAGTAAAGCGTTGCCTAAACAATGGCTTAAAAACTCTTATATAATGGTCTAAAGTCGGCTGGGGCTTCTTTGTAATTATGGAAACTTCTGGGCAAACTTGCAATATCCAATTCTTCTCATTAAACCGTCGTCTTGGCCCATCTCGCATATGCAACGATCGATGCCATAAGTGTGCCGATCGTTGCGGCTCTGAAATATTGACAGTGAAGTCTATCTCTCGGCCAAATACTCCAAATAGCTCCAGAAAGTGCTATAATCACCAAATATGCTCCAAATGTGCTTGTACCTAATAAACACCTGAAAAGACTCAAAAACATAGTAAAAGACTCGATAAATGACACATATACCATGGTTAAAATCCCTAAAATCCATGGTATATTAGCGGGAAATGCGTTTTTGTGGAAAAACACAATTTATTTGTTTTGGCGGGAAATGTGTTTTTGTGGAAAAACACAATTTATTTATTTTGGTGGGAAATCGCTATTTTACGGTTTTAGCGAAAAATGCTATTTTATAAAAATGAGAGTATTTTAGATTTTTGGTAATCGAGACGCACTTTGGTGCGTCTCAACTCAACTTCCAAATGCAACTATTTTGGATGTAATATCTGATTTTTGCATCTGGATGCACTTCTTAACTACCACTAGAAGAACATCATCTTGTTTTTGCAGCCAAATGCAGTTTCTCAACGCACAAAAGAACACCACCCTTGTGTACCAATCCTATGACAGTGTATTGGAGTAGTCTGCAAAGGAGATAGTAGCTTTTGCAAGTCTTGCAATGCACTTATAATACCTGTTGGACTGAAGCTACATATGTTTTTAAAAATATTTCAGTGCAATTAAATATGAGTGGAGTCCTGCATTTTTGGCAAGAGAACATATCTTTTACCATTTTTTTATCAAAGGATGACCTCTTTTATTCTTCTTTCTAATTCTTCTGTATGTAAGACATGGTTTCCAGATAATTGAGGAATTCCAAAAGTGCCATTTAGAACATCCGATTGGAAAATTCTTGGGAGAGTGTACAGAGCTCAAAGTAAAGCTTGATCGTTGTTTCCGGCAAGAGGTTAGTTACTAATAGCCAACAAAGTACGTTACAGCTTAAAGATTTCTTCTTCTTTATATTTTTGGTTGATTACTTCTTAGAGATATCTTACAATGTTTTGCAGAAATCTGTGAAGCGGAAGGTGAGTTTCGAACAAAGCAAGAAACTTCAAGAAAGACTGAAAACTATAAGGAAAGAAGAAAGAACTGCGGGGACTTGAGCATTTGTTGTATACTAATCTCCATTTTAAAAAAAGGCGTTTTGAAATCGATCCAGGAAGAAGAGTTTGATACACTTTTGTCTCATAAACGAGCGAAAGAGTATAGTTTTACACATCTATTGATTAGGGGTTTAAATGAGGCGGTTATTGGAGTGTTAGGCTAATTAGGTTGGTCGACAACATTCATGTTCTTACACAGTTTCTCTTTATATTAATGGATAACTAGTAGCTAGAGTTCTTCAGTTCCCTGACATTGGGTCTGTTTGGAAACTGGTACTTCTCAATCATCTCCTTAATCTCGAGGACCCTTTCAGATAATGTAGAGTCTGGTGTGACACACTCGAAACTTTCATTTTATATTTACTTGTTCGACAAGAAGTAGCAGATCTGTTCCTTTTCTTTAGCAAAATATAAATACATAAAAAATAACTAGTAAAACATCAAGGTTTGTGCTCTGCGCTGCCCTGATTAACAACTGGAATTGAGTTGGCATAGAGTCAACATCGATACAGAAGATCATTTATTAATATTTTAAATTAATGAATAGAGTAACATTATGATATAAATTTTGGGTTTTGTTAGAGTCAAGATTAGCACTTTCCAGAGAATGGAAAGACGGTAATAAAAGCCCAAGGCGGTAAAACCTAGGTTTACCGAACTCGGGATAGCCGACTTACATTAGGGTTTGGGAGGTGTCGGAGTAAAGGCGGTGCGCAGGCAAGACGGAAAAAGGGAATATTCTATAAAGATAAAGCCGATTTATTAAGAAATATTCGTAATTATCTTTATTTCCTTTTTGTATTTAGACCGACATTGTAATCCTATATAAGGGAACTTAAGATCATTCAATAGGGATACGCTTTTCTGAATATTCTGAGCTAGAGAGGCTTTAGGGCCACTATTAACCTAAATTCTCTCAGGCGACTTTACAACCACTCTTCACCGTCTTCCATCTCGGAAACGACGGCTTATAAACCCTACTTTCCTAAATCTCACCGTGTTCACTAATTCTTCTTTTAGAATCCCTAATTATCAAACCCTAAAATTCTTGCTATCTTTGGATACGCGGAATTACGATCTTACAATTGGCGCCGACTGTGGGGATTTCTAAGAGAAATTTCTGAAACGAGATGTCAGGAAACGGTAACGAAACAGATTCGGAAAACCCTAAGGTTGACCTAAGCGACCATGAGGGAAGTGATTACAACCAAAGTGATCACGAAGACGACGCGACGAAAGGCGGCAAGCAGCCGCGAAACACCGCTAAGACAAACAAAGCCCGAGATGACGGCAAACATGCCCCGTCACTCAGCGAAACAGAGGCTCAAATCGAACAAGACAAGGTCTTAGCTACTCTAATGGCCAAGATCGAATCACAGAACGACTTGATCAAAACGTTCTCGGAGAAAATCGACCTACTGCAGACAGAGCAAGCAAAGATCCTTTCAGGACAACAGTCAAGAAAACCCAGGAGAGAGGTGCCGTCGAAGGTGAAAGACAAAGTCGCCAGACGACTGGTCTATAGCACATCTGAGGAAAGCCACCATGAACAGAGCCGTAGCAGCGAGTCCAGGAGCAACCTGTTGGGAATGTCCTGAAATCTACTGTACTATCTCTAGAAAGTATGATAAATGTCGAGATCAGACATAAGTCATAAATACTGGGTGATCATGATGACTTGCTAGAGCCCGCTCATGATCTATAAGTTTAGGACTTATTACCAGTATTTTATGATCCCAAAGGGTCACACACCATAGCTAACGGGAAAGTTAAATGGAATTAATACGGTAAGATGCAATGGCATTTACTGTATTGGATCAGAGAATTGGGCCAGACAAAATGCAGGTTTTGCCTGATTTGTGTCTTGGGCCCAAATGATTAATGAGCCATTAGTCAAATGACTTGGGCCCATTAATGAGAGATTAAGAAATCGATTAGCCCTAGCTAATGAAGGCATGCGATTTCTCTAAGTGGCCGCTAAGCCTCTCTCTCTCTAATCTCTCTTTCTGATCTGATCCATCTCTTTGGTCTAGCAGCCATCCCGGCTTGTAAGAGTGTGGATACCAAAGGAGGAGCATGTTGTTTATCTGTTCTAAGCTGATCTCATCATTACCATCAATTATCCGCTGCAATCTGAAAGGTAATGATCCAGGTTTGGTTGGTTTTATGATTCGTTTTGCAAGAACCTAGATCTGTTAAGATTATGTGTTCGGTTGAAATATGGGAATTAAACCTTGAATAAACACTATAATCCTTCAGTGGTATCAGAGCCTAGGCATTAGGTTTCTTGTAAATCTGGATCATATGAATGTTTAATGGTTTAGAATCAATTTTGAATGAATTAAAACTGATTAAAATCATTAAACCCTATCGCATGGTGATCATGAAATGGTCTCGGCCGTGTGATACTTGGGCCGCAAGGCTGAGTATCGACCGTGTTATCATTGTCGATCGAAGACAATGTGCCGAGAGAGGGACCGCGTGATCATGCCGATTGATCGAGTGCCGCAAAGACCGATCCTTTGTGATCGTGATGTAAGGGCCGATCGATTGGGTGGATCGACGATCGCATGGGCCGCGTGATCAGTTGGCCGAGATCGATCAAAGATCGTGAGGCTAGGTCGGATCATGCGTGTGCCGTGCGTGTGATCGTCCGTGTGTGTTGCCGTGCGATGATCGATCGTTAACGATCGTGAGCAGCCGCTAGGTCTCGAATGGTTCATGGGCCATCGATTGTGTTAATGGGCCGAGTTGGATCATGGATCCGATCGTTTGGCCCGTTAAAATTTTACGTCCCGCAAATAGTCAATCGGTTAAACCGAGCTTCGCGGTTCGTTGCCCAAAACCACACCGATTAAACCGGTCCATTTAATTGGCGGTTAATTGTGTGTTTAAAGCCTTAAACCGCAAGTTAAATCAAATTGGCTAAAACACTAGGTGTTTCTTCCCGGTTTTGGATTTAACTGAACCGATCCAATTTAATTGGTGGTTCAAGCGGTTAACCCGAATCGCGGTTTGCTGGAAATTATTTAATACATGGTATTATTTAATTTCTAGTTAAACCGGATTGAAATTCAAAATTGAATTTTAACCTAAACCGAAGGCTGGTCTATGTTTGATTTGGTTGGACCAAATAATTTAGAGCTGGTCTGGTTTAGTAAATAACCGATGGTTTTGATAGTTAATTTGGTCTTGGACCAGAATTAATAAACCGACTCGGTTATGTCAAATTATTGGGCCAACTGCAATTCTATGGTCTTGGGCCAAGAATTGGGCCTATAATTTGTGACCCAACCCGAAAATATTTATAAAATATTAAATTAGAAATTTCTATTTTTAGTATGTTACTAAATTTAGAAAGTTTCTAAAAGAAGTAAGTTTCCCAAAATAGTAATCTTCTATTTTTGGAAATAAAACTTAAAAATCCTCAAAAACAATATCAAGCTTAGATGTCTTTCCAATCTTGTCAGCTACTTAACGCTTATTCGATTACAGATATGGCTTACAGTGTGAGGTGTCTGTTTTCGCATAAGTAAAGTAGTATATAGTCACTAATTTCATTGGGAGTCCCAGACTTTAGTGATTATTTGACTGTAAGAGATTGGTTTCCTTGACTGGGCCATCGGGAGTCCCGGGCCTTGAGACATCTGGTGAATTTGGGCCTCGGGTCCAATTCACAACCGAGAGTTATATGAGATATAACTAGCTGTGTGTATGCTTACCAAGTAAAGCTAATTCCGGGTGACGGCCAGTGGCCCACTTTGGATTTAGCTGAACATGGGTCTCGGAATCATTGCATTCTTATGAGGTTAAACAAAGAAATTTTGAATGCAATGCGAGTTTTCTTATAAGTTTTTAAGATTACTCTTTTATGAACTAAATAACTAAAACTCTATTGTCTCATATTTTCAGCTATGTCAAGCACAACAACACAAAACACTTTCTCGATCCGGTCTGCCCTTGAGAAGGACAAACTGAACGGATCAAACTTCCTGAACTGGTCCAGGAACCTGAGACTTGTGCTCAGGCAGGAGAAGAAGGCTTATGTCCTTGAAAGAGTTCTCCAACCTAGACCTGCGAATAATGCCGCACAAGCTGTGAAGAATGCTTGGGATACGCATTCTTCAGATGCTAATGACGTGATTTGCCTGATGTTGGCGACAATGGCTCCCGAACTGCAGATGCAGTGGGAAGGCCTGACTTGTCCCATGGAGCTGATGGCAAATCTGAAAGCGTTGTTTCAGGAGCAGGCTCGTACAGAGAGATTCCAAACTGTTAAGAATCTCTTGGACTGTAAAATGGCTAAGGATGCAGCAGTGAGTCCACATGTTCTGAAAATGATGGGTTATCTCGATCATTTGACTAGGCTCGACTGTCCTATAAGCCAAGAGCTTGCTTGTGATATCGTTCTGCAGTCTCTTACTCCTGCATATGACCAGTTCATTTTGAACTATAATATGCATGGGTTGATAAAGACTTTGCCTGAGCTACATGGTATGCTCAAGACTGCATAACCTAATCTGAAGAAAGCCAAGGAGTCGTCTGTACTCATGGTGCAGAAGGGCAAGGGTTTTAAGATATCCGCTGCAGACAAGGGAAAGGGCAAGGTAGCCAGCAATGAAAAGGCCAAGCCCAAGCCCGTGTCTAAAGCTGGGCCTTCTGATATCTGCCACTTTTGCAAAGAGGCAGGGCATTATCGCAGGGACTGTAAGAAATACCAGGAAAGTCTGAAGAAGAAGAAGTCCTTGGAGACTAAATCTTCAGGTATTTTTGTTATTGAAGTAAATACTACTACTTCTGATAATACCACTTGGGTATTAGATACTGGATGTGGGGCTCATATTTGTACTAATATGCAGGTGCTCAGCAACAGTAGAAGGTTGAAGCAAGGGCAAGTAGAGTTGCGGGTTGGCAATGGAGCGAAGGTTCCAGCACTGGCCGTTGGCACTTACTTGTTGTCTTTACCTTCTGGATTGATTTTAGAACTTGAGAATTGTTATTTTGTACCTGCTATAAGCAGAAATATCATTTCAGTTTCATTGTTGGATTTGCAAGGATTTGATTTTTCTATTAAGAATAAATTGTGTTCCTTTAATCTCAATGATATGTTCTATGGCTGTGCCCCTCTTATAAATGGGCTGTACATGCTGGATCAATCTGCTCCAGTATATAACATAAATACAAAACGGTTCAAATCTAACGAAGAAAATGAAACGTTTCTCTGGCATTGTCGTTTGGGGCACATTAGTGAGAAACGCGTCAAGAGGCTCCATTCAAATGGACTCTTGGGCTCATTTGACTTTGAGTCTTGTGAGCAATGCGAATCTTGTCTAATGGGCAAAATGACACGGGCCCCTTTCAATAAACCCACAGAAAGGGCCAGTGAACTATTGGGCCTGATACATACTGACGTGTGTGGCCCAATGTCCACAAGTGCTAGAGGAAACTTTCAGTACTTCATTACATTCACTGATGATTTCAGTAGATATGGATATGTCTACTTGATGAAACATAAGTCGGAAACCTTTGAAAAGTTCAAAGAATTCCAGAATGAAGTACAGAACCAGCTTGGTAAAAGTATTAAGGCTCTTCGGTCGGACCGAGGAGGAGAATACTTGAGCCAGGAATTTCGTGATCATCTGAGTGAGTGTGGGATTATCTCCCAACTCACACCTCCTGGAACACCTCAATGGAATGGTGTGTCTGAGAGAAGGAATCGGACATTGTTAGATATGGTCCGATCCATGATGAGTCACACAGACCTTCCTATATCCCTTTGGGGATATGCTTTGCTCACCGCAACGTTCACACTGAACAGAGTGCCATCAAAGGCAGTAGCAAAGACACCATATGAGATATGGACTGGAAAAGCTCCAGCAATGTCTTTTCTCAGAATTTGGGGTTGTGAAGCCTATGTCAAAAGATTAATCTCAGACAAGCTTACACCAAAATCTGACAAATGCTACTTCATTGGTTATCCTAGGATACCAAGGCTTATTACTTCTATCTGCGATCCGAGAACAAAATCTTTGTTGCTCGGGATTGTACTTTTCTTGAAAGGGAGTTTCTCTCTAGAAAAGATAGTGGGAGTAAGGTACAACTTGATGAAATTCAAGAAGGACAGGAACCTGTTCAACCTAATGAGGAAGAACAGCAGGATGAATTACATGAAGTTGTAATAGAACCTGAACCTGCAGTACCTGAAGTTCGAAGATCCGGAAGGATCCGTCACGAACCTGATAGATATCAGGGATTCCTTGTGACTAATTGCCATGATCTTTTGATCATTGACGGTGATGAACCCTCGAACTTTGAAGAAGCCATGATGGGTCCTGACTCCTTAAAGTGGCGTGAAGCCACTGAATCCGAGATGGACTCCATGTCTACTAACCGAGTGTTTTCACTGGTTGATTTACCTGCTGGTGCAAAAGCCATCGAGTGTAAATGGATCTTCAAGAAGAAGATTGACATGGATGGAAATGTCCAGATTTACAAGGCCAGGTTGGTGGCAAAAGGTTTCAAGCAAATTCATGGTATAGACTATGATGAAACCTATTCACCAGTGGCAATGATGAAATCAATTCGGATTCTCCTAGCGACTGCCGCTTATTATGACTATGAGATTTGGCAGATGGATGTGAAAACCGCCTTCCTGAATGGAATCTTGGAGGAGGATGTGTATATGACACAACCTGACGGTTACATTGATCCTAAGAATGCTGGGAAAGTATGCAAGCTTCACAAATCCATTTATGGATTGAAGCAAGCATCGAGGAGTTGGAATCTTCGTTTTGATGAAGCAATAAAGAACTTTGACTTCATCAGAAACCAAGAGGAACAATGTGTGTATAAGAAAACTAGTGGGAGCAAAGTGGCGTTTCTTATCTTATATGTCGATGACATATTGCTTCTTGGAAATGATATTCCAATGCTGAAGTCTGTTAAAGACTGGCTGGGAAGTTGTTTTTCCATGAAGGACATGGGTGAAGCCGCGTATGTTCTTGGAATCCGAATCTTTAGAGACAGATCTAAAAAGCTGATTGGACTTTGTCAAGATGCTTATATAGATAAAGTCCTGCATCGATTCGGAATGGATAAATCCAAGAAGGGGTTCACGCCAATGATACATGGTGCTACACTAAGCAAGGATCAGTGTCCTAAAACACCTGATGAGCTTAAGCGCATGAGTAGGATTCCATATGCTTCGGCTATAGGATCTATCATGTATGCCATGATCTGTACTCGTCCTGATGTTGCTTATGCACTAAGCATGACGAGTAGGTACCAGTCTAATCCAGGTGAGAGTCACTGGATTGCCGTAAAGAATATCCTGAAGTATTTGAGGAATACTAAGGATAAATTCTTGGTTTATGGAGGAAGTGAAGTGCTTGAAATCAGTGGATTCACGGATGCAAGTTTTCAGACAGATAAAGATGATTTCCGGTCACAGTCTGGTTACATCTTCTGTCTGAATGGCGGTGCAGTAAGTTGGAAGAGTTCTAAGCAGAGCACCGTGGCAGATTCCACAACTGAAGCTGAATACATCGCTGCTTCGGAAGCTGCGAAGGAAGGAGTTTGGATAAGGAACTTCTTGATTGAACTCGGTGTATTCCCAAATGCCACTGAGCCTCTAGCACTGTATTGTGACAACAATGGTGCAATTGCTCAAGCCAAGGAACCGAGACATCATCAGAAATCCAAACACATTATGAGAAGGTATCACCTAATTCTTGATATAGTGAATAGAGGTGAAGTGATGGTCAGCAGAGTTCCCACTGATGAGAACGTGGCTGACCCGTTGACAAAGCCACTCCCGAGACCTAAGCACGAGTTGCATACTGCTGCTGTAGGAATTAGAGATATTCAAATGTAATCTCTTTTTGAGTGGGAGTTGTGAGGGCTTTTGTTTTAGTTATTTTGATTGGTTCATGTAAACATTTTAAATGTTAATGAAATTTTATTTCTGGATTATTTTTAACTGTGATATAAAATAATCGTTCCAAAATGATTCATGTCATTATATATGGGTCATCGAAGTACATGAGTTGACTTGATCCTGAAACCCCATATTTAACGAAGTGACATAAATCATAGTGTCCATAGTCGAAGGTTGTTGAATTGGAACACCAACAACCACTTGAGACTAGATTGTGTTGAGACTTATGACCAAGTTTCGAGGGGTCATAGATGCGCGGCATCAAAGTCGACACATAGGTATATGTAGGGGAGCATATGACCGGACATGGCCCGCTGATGAGAACTCTACAAGATATTAATATCTGTGTCATAAGAGGTTCTCATATACGACTATAGAGTATAGTCCTTAGACCTGAGTTCGCATGCATGTGGCTGCACATGGAGTGATACGCTTTGATCATTGTCTAACGCTGTTTCGTAACTGGGAGCTATACGGACCTTGGTTGGGTGTATTATGAATTGTGTAGTTCATAGTGATGGAACAAGATGGGATTTGTCCCTGCCGTTTAACGGAAGTAATATCTCTAGGCCAATCGTAGACTTGATAGCTGGTAAGAGAATGGCCATTCCCAAACGGACTTGCCCAAGTCGTTTGCATTGTCAGTATCAAATCTGGTCCGATGAACATGGTCTGGCTATATAAGGATGACACGCATCTTGCCTTATGCCAGATCGAGATATTGAGACAAAAGGACTAGGGAATGTAGGATTCCAGTACAAGTGGGAGATTGTTGGGAATGTCCTGAAATCTACTGTACTATCTCTAGAAAGTATGATAAATGTCGAGATCAGACATAAGTCATAAATACTGGGTGATCATGATGACTTGCTAGAGCCCGCTCATGATCTATAAGTTTAGGACTTATTACCAGTATTGTATGATCCCAAAGGGTCACACACCATAGCTAACGGGAAAGTTAAATGGAATTAATACGGTAAGATGCAATGGCATTTACTGTATTGGATCAGAGAATTGGGCCAGACAAAATGCAGGTTTTGCCTGATTTGTGTCTTGGGCCCAAATGATTAATGAGCCATTAGTCAAATGACTTGGGCCCATTAATGAGAGATTAAGAAATCGATTAGCCCTAGCTAATGAAGGCATGCGATTTCTCTAAGTGGCCGCTAAGCCTCTCTCTCTCTAATCTCTCTTTCTGATCTGATCCATCTCTTTGGTCTAGCAGCCATCCCGGCTTGTAAGAGTGTGGATACCAAAGGAGGAGCAGGTTGTTTATCTGTTCTAAGCTGATCTCATCATTACCATCAATTATCCGCTGCAATCTGAAAGGTAATGATCCAGGTTTGGTTGGTTTTATGATTCGTTTTGCAAGAACCTAGATCTGTTAAGATTATGTGTTAGGTTGAAATATGGGAATTAAACCTTGAATAAACACTATAATCCTTCACAACCCGCGTAAGGAAAGCAACAAGAAGGATACTCGCGAGCGGAGCTCACATCGGAAGGAGGGGTCTGAAAGACCCAAACGGAGCGAAAGTCAGAGACATAACGACCGAAGTGATGAGAGATATTCACCCGATAGGGAGGAACATACCAGTCACCAGACACGGGACGTGCACCACAGACGAAATTCGCGACATGAGAATGGCTCACACCGAGACAACTATCGCCGCGAGCGAGGTATGTCGTACGAGAAAACTCATGGAGCGTCTATTCGCGGAGCAAGTCGCAACCATGTCGAGAAACAACTGATTGAGCTTAAAGACACCCTAAAAGAATTAAAAGGGGAGGTCCATGGCGTAAAGGGGTCCGCACCCGAGATAGACCGAATCATCGAGGAGACTCGTAGGACACCCTTCACCTCGCGCATCACGAACACGTATATCAGGCAAAGAGAGAAGCTCAGGCTACCGATGTATGACAGCACAAAAGACCCAGCAACCCACCTCACAACGTTCAAAATCATGGCGGCGAAGGCACGGTTCTCATCAAGCGAGGAGCGTGACATCGGTTTCTGTCAACTGTTCACCGAAACCCTGGAAGGAGACGCGCTAAACTGGTTCTCCCGACTCCCATCCAAATCAATCGATAGCTTCTCCGACCTCACATGGGCATTCGTAAGGCATCACTTTGCCTACATTCGTAAAGACACTTCGCTGAGTGCGTTGATGTCGATGACGCAGGAGAAAAAGGAAACATTGAAAGATTTCGTAGAAAGGTTCAGGGCGGTAATGACACGAGCTGAAGCACCAGATAAGTTCACTATCGCAGCCCTGACAAACGCCGTCTGGCATGAGTCGCCATTTTACCAAGATTTAGTCATCAACCCGCCACTAACCATCGAAGACGCACTACATCGGGCAAACAAGTTCGTAGAATTGGAGGAGAAGAAGGTCGCATTGGCAAAGAGATTCGGTTCTGGCAAACAAACAGATAAGAAGGAAGAAAGAGAACCCAGACAGCATTACGACAGTAAAAGCGCCAAAACAATGGTTGTAGACGACACCGACAAGTCCCGGTCATCAAAACCGTGGAATAAAAGGGGTAAAGAGGCAAGGAAGGCGCAGCAGACAGCTTCCACTACGGGAGATAAGTACTGTGAATACCATCAAGCTACGTCGCACGACACGGCTGAATGTCGGAATCTCAGAAACGCACTCTACTCCCGACTTTCCAATGAAGAGATCAAGGCGGCCATCGAAAGATTGAAGAAGGAAGAATCGGGACAGAAGAAGGAAGATAAAGCCGACGAGCAGGCTCCCAAGCAAGATAAACCGCCACGGCGTATCAAAAGCATAGCTTTGAAACGTAACCGTGAAGAAGAAGAGGAGGAGGACGAAGAAGAAATCCCCAAGACCATCCGAAGAATCAATATGATCATGGGAGGTCTAATCTCCGTAAATGATTCGGTCCGGTCAATCAAGGTCTATGAACGCCTAGCATTGGCCGCGCAAAAGGCGCCTCAACCAATCCTATCAGATGATCCGCCCGTCATCTTTACCGACCAGGATCTCTATGGGACTCACTACCCTCATAACGACCCGCTGGTGGTTGAACTTCTGATCGGAAGTTGCCAAGTATCTCGAATACTGGTGGACACCGGGAGCTCGATAGATTTAATTTTCCTAGATACACTCAAGAAGATGGACATTAAGGAGGAGGATATCAAGCAGAAGGCCAAGCCGCTCACCGGGTTCACAAGTGAGACGACGTACACAATTGGAACGATCAAGTTGCCTGTCTTCGCAGGAGGAATTAACAGATTGGTGAGGTTTCACGTCATTGACAAGCCAACCATCTATAACGTAATCCTTGGAACTCCATGGTTATATAGCATGAAGGCGGTATCCTCAACATACCATCAATGTCTGAAATTCCCGACACCTAAAGGAATCCAGACAGTCAAAGGATGCCAGAGCGCAAGCCGGTCGTGTTTCGCGAGAGAACATAGGATCAGGGTGCCTTCCTGCATGATCAACACAGAGCACGGAAGAAAAGGACCGGAGAAAGAACTGATCCAGCAAGTCATCATTGACGAATCAGATGCAAGCAAGTGCGTAGGCATTGGCGCAGAATTGCCAGACGACATCAAAGGGGAACTGATCACCTTCCTACAGCAAAACGTTACAACGTTTGCGTGGACAATGAAGGACATGAAGGGTATCAATCCAACCATTACCACTCACGAGCTGAATGTCGATCCGACTTACAAGCCAGTCAAGCAAAAGAGGCGAAAACTCGGCCCTGAAAGAGCTAAAGCAGTCAACGACGAAGTAGAGAAGCTACTTGAAGCCGGTTCAATACAAGAAGTCAAGTATCCCGACTGGTTGGCCAATCCAGTGGTCGTGAAGAAGAAAAACGGAAAATGGAGAGTATGTGTCGACTTCACGGATCTCAACAAAGCTTGCCCCAAGGATAGTTTCCCGCTGCCGCATATCGACCGACTTGTTGAGGCGACGGCCGGGAACGAATTGCTATCATTCATGGATGCGTTCTCAGGGTATAATCAAATCCTCATGAACCCAGACGACAGAGAAAAGACGGCCTTCATCACTGAACGCGGCACGTATTGCTACAAAGTCATGCCTTTCGGCCTCAAAAACGCCGGCGCCACCTACCAGCGGCTGGTAAACCGGATGTTTGCAGGGCAACTTGGCACAACAATGGAGGTTTACATCGACGACATGCTAGTCAAGTCTCTGATTGCCTCGCAGCATGTCGGCCATTTAAAGGAATGTTTCAACATCCTTAACCGGTACGACATGAAGCTTAATCCAACTAAGTGCACGTTCGGAGTGACATCGGGGAGTTCCTAGGATACGTGGTAACTCAGAGAGGGATAGAAGCTAATCCAAAGCAGATCACAGCCATAATCGACTTGCCATCTCCCAGGAACACTCGAGAGGTACAACGTCTCACTGGCCGCATAGCCTCCTTGAACAGGTTTATATCCCGGTCAACGGATAAATGTCTGCCTTTTTACGAGCTCCTACGAGGGAACAAAAGATTCGTGTGGGACGATAAGTGTCAGGAAGCATTCATCCAGCTCAAAGACTACTTGTCGAACCCGCCAATACTGTCTAAACCCGAGAATGGTGAGACATTGTTGCTTTACATCGCCGTCTCAACGACAGCAGTCAGTGGCGTACTAGTACGGGAAGACCGAGGGGAACATAAGCCGATCTTCTACGTTAGCAGAACGATGAACGGAGCCGAAACCAGGTATCCTGCAATGGAAAAACTGGCTTTCGCAGTCGTCATCTCGGCACGGAAGCTGCGACCATATTTTCAGTCACATCCGATTGCCGTATTAAGCAGTCAACCTCTTCGAACGATACTTCATAGCCCAGGGCAGTCTGGCCGTCTAGCCAAGTGGGCAATAGAGTTAAGTGAGTACGACATCGAGTACAGAAACAGGACAACCGCCAAGTCACAGGTGATAGCAGACTTCCTTGTCGAATTATCGCCTGAATTGGATGTCGGTACCGAGATTGAAGACAAAAATTGGAAATTGTTCGTTGACGGGGCTTCATCCAAGAAAGGAGCCGGGATAGGGATACGTCTCATATCACCAACCGGCGAGATACTAGAGCAGTCATTCAAACTAGGTTTCACGGCTTCTAACAACACAGCCGAGTATGAAGCTTTGTTAGCCGGTCTCAGACTAGCCAGAGAAATCGGAGTACGACATCTCTTGGCCCATTGTGATTCCATGCTTGTAGCCAACCAGATCAACGGCGACTACAAAGCTAAAAATGAACGAATGGAGGCTTACCGAAAGACGGCGTTGGAACTCACCAGTTCCTTCGAATTCTTCGACATTGTCCAGATACCAAGAAAGGAAAATGCCCCGGCAGATGCACTTGCGTCGCTGGCATCTAATCCCAATCTCTGCCGACGGATCCCGGTAGAAACGATCCACGAACCAAGCATCCCGCCCCCTGAGAGCAATCAAGAAGAACCTGAAGAAATAATCCCGAGTGGTGAGGACGACATGTGCTACAATATTCAAGCAAAGGGCGCAGACCTCATCGCTGTCCTAACCGGCGACAATAAAGACTGGCGACTTCCGATAAGAGCCTACCTGACAGAAGGAAAGCTCCCGGAAGATAAATGGGAAGCACGACGACTTAAAGTCAAAAGCGCGCGATACACTATACATGAAGGTATCCTCTACAAGTATTCTGCTAACAAGATCCTCCTCAGATGCATAAACGGAGATGAAGTAAGTCGGGTTCTCGAAGAAACGCATTCTGGAGCGTGCGGAAACCACTCCGGAGGCAGGTCTCTCGCCCTCAAAATCAAGTTGAACGGTCACTACTGGCCGACTATGATAACCGACTGCGAGACCTATTCTAATAAGTGTGAAAAATGTCAGCGACATGCGCCATTCATACATCGACCTACAGAGTTGCTCACAACATCAACCGCGGCTTACCCGTTCATGAGATGGGCAATGGACATTGTTGGACCGTTACCATTATCCAATCAAAGACGTTTCCTGCTCATCATGACCGACTACTTCACAAAGTGGGTAGAGGCCAAGGCTTACGTCGCAATCCACGATGTCCATGTTCAAAATTTCGTTTGGAAATACATAATATGTCGTTTCGGGCTACCTTATGAGATCGTCACAGATAACGGATCGCAATTCATCTCGAAAGTATTCGAAGGATTCTGCAAAAAGTGGGATATACGCCTTAGCAAGTCAACACCAAGGTATCCTCAAGGGAAAGGCCAAGCCGAGGCTACGAATAAAACCATCATCGCCGGCATCAAAAAGCGCCTTGAAAGCAAAAAAGGAGTTTGGGCAGACGATTAGACGGCGTCCTCTGGTCGCATAGAACGACGCCTCGCAGCGCAACAGGAGCCACCCCTTTCTCCTTAGCCTTTGGCGTAGAAGCAATGGTACCGGCAGAAGCTAACATTTACACTCTATGCCGCTCTCTCATGCCGCATCATACTGAAATCAACGAAAAGATGCTAATCCAGGCTCTCGACACCTTAGAGGAAGAGCGGGATCGAGCCCTACTCAGGATTCAAAACTACCAACAGCTCGCAGCCCGGTACTACAACCAGAAAGTCAAGGAACGCCATTTTCAAGTCGGTGACTTCGTCCTCCGCAAAGTTTACGAAAACACCAAGGAGAGGAGAGCAGGGAAACTCGGGGCGAAATGGGAAGGACCCTACAAAGTCACAAAAGTCGTCAAACCGGGAGTCTACGAGCTTGAGTCAATGAAAGGCAAGGCTTTACCTCGATCCTGGAACTCGGCAAGCCTGAAAGAATACCACTAAGACGGCAAGGCCCAAAAAAAAAAAAAAAAAAAAAAAAAAAAAAAAGATTATGTATTATGAACTACGAGTGACTTGATTCTCCCTCTGGAGATACGTAGGCAGCCTTTACCGGCACAGTCACAAATCTAATAAAATCTTATTTTTCAGATAATTTACCGTCTTGAAAGGCAGGCAAAGACCCGCTAAACAGGTAAGTCCTTTCATTAAGATTTAAATATTTGATGATACCAACCAAAGCCGAGTTCTAACTCGCAAAAGCCGAGTCCTAACTTGCAAAACCTGAGTCCTAACTCGCAAAAGCCGAGTCCTAACTCGCAAAAGCCGAGTCTTAACTCGTAAAAGCCGAGTCCTAACTCGCAAAAGCCGAGTTCTAACTCGCAAAAAGCCAGATTCTAACTCGGCTTAAGACGAGCAACGACTCGCAGAAAGACAAGCAATGACTTGCACCATCAGCACCGTGCCTCCTGGCCAGGGGCACGGTCCTTCTTGCGCACGAGGTGCACATCGTGGCAAGGAGAAGCCGGGATCCGTCCCGCAAATTCTTCGCGGTAGGAGATAACAAGTAAGCCGAGCAGAAAGAACTCGCACATTCTCCCACCCTTAGAATAAAGCCGAGCACCCGTAAGTCTCGCAAACCGCCTTACGGCAAGAGTCGCTAAGTTGTTTGAGCTTGAAAACTGAGTATAAACATCCGGTTACAAATACAAGCTCAATACAAAATTAGTACGACTAAAAAACTAACTAAAGTCGCTATCTGTTTAAACCCGTTTTTTTTTACGAGTTTAAAACAAGAATAAAGTCCGACTCGGTTAAGTCGCTATCTGATTAAACCCGTCTTATGACAGAGTTTAAAACAAGAATAAGCCGACTCAGTTAAAATCACTACTTGCTTTAATTAGTAAAGTGACAAAAGTCTAGTGATAAAAGTCGCTATAAGTTTAAATACTGTGGTACGACTTGGTCCTTGTGTTCCAAACAATTACTCATGTTTCGATAGAATGATCAAAGCCACTATCGGGCTTAAAGCGAGTTTAAATACGATAAAAAAACAAGAGTTCACCAAAAAAGATTACAAGGCCGATACAGAAATTATTAAAGATAACAACCCATGCTGTCGACTAATGATCGGTACCATCCTTCTCCACCTGGCCCTGCGCCTTAGGAATACCGTCTACAGCCGCGATCTCCGAACGAACAGATTGGACGAGATCGGCAGGAACCGCCTCTGGAATTATTCCGCAATTGGTTCCAAACTGGTCAATATGCTGCGGGACTGGAGGAGGAGAGTCATGGGAACGATTGAGAAGAGGATGACGAAGTGGCGAAAGGACAAGCGTAAGCTCCTCTTTGGTTACAACGCTCATATCGTCTAACTCCGCGTCCACCGCGACCTCGTCAGCAGAAATCTTGTCCAAGACGGTTTGGGGAATCAGCACGCCTTGCCCGCTAAGCTTCAGCAAACACCTTTTGAGCCCAGAAATCTGAGCCTGCTTGACCTGCACCGCAACGGCGGTCTCTTGATCGCTGATATAACGCTTGATAAGGTCAAAATGAGTATGCGCCTTCGTCCTGGCCGCGGCTTCAACTCTCTCTCTCTCTTTTTGCATCAGATCAAGATGAAACTTCTGCATCCTCTCCTTCTCCAACTGAAACTTATGACGATCAGCTTTCGAACTCTCCTCAGCCGCCTTCAATTTCCCCTCGAGGACCAGATTATTCGCTTCCAGCACCTTCTTCTCTTCTTTAATCTTCTTAAGAAGATCATCCCGCTTGGTGACCGCCGAAGCCATCTTCTTCGCACTCCAACAACTTTCCAGAGCCACACGATTAGAGGCCGCGATCATCTACAAAACAACAAATAAAAACTCCCGGTTAAGATTGGTTGGTTAGAACAAAAGATCAGGCGAAGGCGGACTTACGTTAGCTTCGGCATGTTTCAATTTGACAACAACATCTGAATGAGGCAGCTCTTCCAACACCGGCCAATCCGACTCATTCCCTCTCACGCATGTCAACATATCAAAGCAAGCTCGAGGATTGTTGACAAAGGGGATTTCACTTTCGTATTGGTAAGCAAAATTGTGGATAGACGGCCGGACCTCCCCCTCTTTCACTTCACGCCTTGGTCGCACCAAGACGAGTTCCTTGTTGGAAACGAAAGGCTTAGGATTACCGGACTTATCAGGTAAAGTCCCGTCAAATGTGTAGAACCGTTTCCACGGATCCTTCTGCTTGGCAGGTTCTCCAGAAGCCGCCGCCTCGGCAGTAGCGTCTTCGGATGTCTTATTCGCTTGAGACGCTTTCTTTGCCGGCTTCTCCTGAGCCGCCTTATCTTCTGCGGGCATTTTCCTCGAAGGAATTTTAGGTGGAAATTTGGGAGGATTCCCCGCCGGTGCAGTCGACTTCTCGCCAATTTCAGAAGATTGGCTGCCGCCTTGAGTGAGCGGAAGTTCACCTTTGTCGGTCAATGGCTCGACAGAAGAAGGGTCGGACGAGATCTCCTTGGAATAGTCGACAGAGCTGATTCGCTGAACTTTGCCCATCTTTCTCGGTTTAACAAGTTGATCAGCAGTAACTTTCGCCTTGGTGTTCCACTTAACTGAAACAAAATAAGTCAGGACCAACAAAAATTAAACCACCATAAAGCGATAGACAAACCTGCAGAGATCCGCGGTAAGAACTTGTTGATACGATCACGGGTAAGGTTTTTCCACTTGCGCAAATCCAAAGCCTGAATCTGCTGAAGGATAGGGAAGAAGTTGTCGGGATACGGCTTCAGAAAAGGGTGATCCACTGCAAAGACAAAAAGGAATTAAGTAAATTGATCATGTTCAAAAGATGAGAAAAATTGGGACGATATCTACCATAATCAGTATTCCAAGACGTCCTAATGAGTTCCTTATGCTCATCAGGAACCACTAATGATGACAGTTCAACAAAGAAGTAGGATCGCTGCCAGTTGTTGATTTTCTTAGGCGCATCCGTCAAGACGCGGTTGCCGCTTTTGAATTTAACCGCAAAACACCCCGGGCTAGTGGCTTTCATGCGGTTGATTGACGTCATCTCCTCAAAAATCTGAGCGGTTATTGTGATGCCGGCCTCAGCCCCTAGCACAAGAAGGCCGACCATGTGACGAACCGCAACAACTGAAAGTTGGGAGATAGCGATCTCGCGACGATGGCAGTATGAAATCAACAAGTCGGGAAGCGGGAACCAACAACGGCAACCCCCAGTAAACGTGTTGATGAAATAAGACTCGTAAAGCGTCACGTATCCCGGAGGCGGACTCCAGGGACGGTCAAGTGGGAAGGGGATAATGACCTTGATCCTTGGATCTGCTCCGCAATCTCGAAGCACAGATCTCACCGTAGTCGCAGTAGATTTGGTCCTAAAAACGTTGCCAAACATTTCATCAGGACCAGTAGGAGCGTTGTCTTCAGAGCCACCCTGACCGACATCGATATCGTCCCCGTCTAAATCAGAATCTCTTAGCTGAGGAATGACTAAGTCTTCCCGACCTGAGTTCTCAGCGGCATCATTTTGGCGAGATGCCTCGCGACGACGTCGCAGCTCTTCAATGGCAGAATGAGCTGGGTGATTTCTCAAGTCAGAAGAAGTGCCAGACGACGAAGAAGCAGGAGAATCGGGTTGACGACTTGACGAATCATCCGCAGATGAGACTGAAACAACTTCCTTGTCTTTACTCGATGAACAGCGGATTAAAGACATGGATTTGATGAAGAACGGATGAAGAACACAGGAGGGAAGTAAAAGTTTGATCTTAACACCTATAAAACCTAAGGCGGAGCAACGGCGGAGGAAAGATCGGAAAATAAATACCGAGAGAGAGAAATTACCTTTCGAGATTCTTCACTTGAACCAAATGATGAAGAAATTAGTGAGAAGGAACTATTTATAAGAAAAATAACGGCGTGGAACTCGAGGCACACCTTTACCTAGGCGACGCTTCGTATCTCGCACCTACCCGACGATAGGACCAAGAATCAATTCCGGTTTAGCCAAAGACACCATCGGTTTAGAACCAAGCGCACGGTTATCTCCAGACAGATCGGCCTAGTCAAATACGGGCCTAAAAATGAAACATGGGCCTAAAAGACAATGTGGGCCTACCCAAATCATTTCTCAAACCGTAGGTTAACTCCTCGTAATGCCGACTTGAGTACAAGTCGCCACACTGGGGGGGGGGCTTATTGTTAGAGTCAAGATTAACACTTTCCTAAGAAGGCCTATTCATGAGTTTAGGCCGGCCCAGAATGGAAAGACGGTAATAAAAGCCCAAGGCGGTAAAACCTAGGTTTACCGAACTCGGGATAGCCGACTTACATTAGGGTTTGGGAGGTGTCGGAGTAAAGGCGGTGCGCAGGCAAGACGGAAAAAGGGAATATTCTATAAAGATAAAGCCGATTTATTAAGAAATATTCGTAATTATCTTTATTTCCTTTTTGTATTTAGACCGACATTGTAATCCTATATAAGGGAACTTAAGATCATTCAATAGGGATACGCTTTTCTGAATATTCTGAGCTAGAGAGGCTTTAGGGCGACTATTAACCTAAATTCTCACAGGCGACTTTACAACCACTCTTCACCGTCTTCCATCTCGGAAACGACGGCTTATAAACCCTACTTTCCTAAATCTCACCGTGTTCACTAATTCTTCTTTTAGAATCCCTAATTATCAAACCCTAAAATTATTGCTATCTTTGGATACGCGGAATTACGATCTTACAGGTTTTGAGACAAATAAAAAAATCAGATCATCAGTTTGTTAGTTTCTGTTAAATCTGGTCTGTTGGCACGTGGTTTTCAAACATTTCAAAGAACTTTCTTCCAAGAAGTCATCAGAAGCAGAATTAAACCATTTGATTGATCAAATTGTTCCACAAGTTCCAAGAAATTTTGTTTTTTCTAATAGAAAAATAACAATGGACATTGTTAAATATTTGCGTCGGGCAAAAAAAATTGCATGTGCTTAAGGAAGTCACCACGTATGAACCGACAAGGTTTAAGGGTAACATTTATTTGGTTGGATCTTATTCTGTAATCATCACATGCTTTGTTTTTTATTTTCTAATTTTAATGTCTATGCTTTGTTGGACCAATCCAAGACCAGAAACCACCTCCATATTTTCAATCACGTCACAATATGAAATCGAGGCACCATAGGAGGCTTTCTCTTTGAAACATTGGTCGGTCATGTTATAATATTTACACACAAACTTCAATTGCGAGGCACCATAGGAGGCTTTCTCTTTGAAACTCACCACAGCCACATTGATAAAGTCATCCGGAACCAACAGCGAGCGTAAAAAATTTCATTTCGTGAGCATCAAGTTTGCAACCATATCAAACTTTCTCCCATGCGTATAATAGTTTTATTGATAATTAATTTCACATTTCAACAAAATAGACAAAATATTTGCGAGTGGGATTTTTTATACAATCACAGTAACTTATATATCCATATGAGAACAAAAACAAACTGAAAATTAATTTTCTCAGAAAAAGAGATTACAGTGAGACGAGCTGTCGATATTTCATGTGCGGCCAATATATTAATGTTTTCATATTTATTATATTAATGGATCTCGTAGACATGTATATATTATATATACATGAGATTATAGATCATGGATATTTCATGTGCTTTCTCAGTCTGTGTATATTAATGAACCAAGTATCCTCCTTATGCCCAAGGCACGTTTCCATCGTCTGTGTGTATCATTTCTTATCTCTTTTCGTTTTGTTTTATTAGTCCACACACCGGATTTTTCAGGTAAAATGATCGAAGGCTATTTACGGCGTAAACACTTGAAGCCCCTCGAGCAAATTCGGGATTTAATTATGCGTCACTTCCGAGAAAATCCATTAGTTTATAGTATAAACTGTTTTGTAAATATTTTTTTGTTTAAAAATATTATTTTCACATTTTAAGCATTTTTATATGTAATGAACATAATATTTTTATATTAATTGAAAAGTGTTGTTGAGTTGTTATTGACTAGGCGTGAACAAAATACTCGGTCCGAAATACCGAAGCGAAAAGGTAGATCTGAATCTGAACCTGTACGAATTCTAAAATCCTATATCCGAATAACGGGAATTGAGAATTTAACCGAGAACCGAATGGATATCCAAGTGTCCAAATTAACATTATATATCTAAAATATTAATTATATTTATATTTATTATCACAAAAGTATCTAAAATTACAATTATAAATTCAAATATATTGGTTATTTTAGATTAAAATAAATAAATTACCAAATATATATATATATGAATTTTTTTGTTATATTTGTCAAAATTTGATAAATTTTTATTTTTATTTTATGATTTTTCGGATACATGGAACCGAACCGATCCGAAATTTTAAAATATCCGTATGAGTTTTATATGCATGAATCCGAAAACCTGAAAGACCTGAATCGATTTCGAACGGATACCCAAACGTCCATGCCTAATTGACTTTCAAATTGGTTGATTACCTACTTGTATTTAATGAAACTAAGTTTTTTACTATGTTAACTTTATTTTAAATTAAAATTTTCTAATTTAGTATATTGATTTAAATAGATATTTATATATTTAGTAGATATACATAATTTTGATAATTAAAATTTTTTAAAATATCAAATAATTTTTATAATTTGCTATTAGATTTTAAAATATTATTAGATATTTTGTTATAGATAAAATAAAGATATTACTAGATATGTTTGTTATTAATAAAAATAATTTTATAATATATGAGTATAATAAATGAGAAAAGCATTCTACTAACAATCAAGAAAGATTATGTACGATGATATCATGGTGGTGATTTTGATTATACGATGTGACTGGTCGCACAATTGGTAGATGACAATAGTATTGATAATGATATCTCTACATCCACCTTGACTCTCTAACTATTGGATTTTTTTAATTTGATTAGACTAATCAAATCAAATCGTAGGGTTTTTTTTATATAAGCTACAATCAAATCGTGGGTTAAGCCGACAGCTCTTGTTATAAATGAAAATATGGGGCATGGAATATGCAAAAAAGGCGAAAATAACTAAATATATAGTTGAAAATTTTATGTTAAGAATATGCTTTGCTCTGTTTATTTGGCTCTTGTTGCTCCAAGTCTCTTCATCCTAGTCCTCAGTATGCTCACTTAATACACATGTTACATCTGCATACCTCTTCACCTATATCATTATTATATAATTAACAAGGAATATAAAATGAAAACCAATTCATGAGCAAATAAAAAATTCTGATATATCTGTATGAGTTATTTTAACAATTTTGTTTTGAGAAAATGCATAAATATAGCACCAAAAAAAATAATTAACATTTTTAACATTATTTTGATTACAAAATTTTTTTATAGCATTATATAAATTAGGGTTTAGAGTTTATTATTTAGGATTTAAGGTTTATTATTTAAGGTTATGGTTTAGTATTTAGGGTTTAGAGTTTATTATTTAGGGTTTAGGATTTAGTATTTAGGGTTTAGGGTTAATTTTGTCTTATCCTTTAATAAATATTATTTTGTGATTTTCTCTTTTGTTGCTATATTTTTGATAATGTATGTTTTGTGTCATTTTGCAATTTGCCCTTTTGTTTTTTGTTTGTTTGTTTTAAATGGTATTGCAAAACTACCACTTTCTTAGTAGTATATGTAATTTTATGTCATCTTCTATAATTACGATACACATATAAAAATCAGTTACAATATATAGAAGTATATAATATACGTATATAAAATTCTTGTTCCAACACAGTAAATTTTTAAACAAAATGAATTAATGTTGATATCAGATTAGCAAAGATAGCATGGCAAGATGTTTGTAAACCAAAGGAGGAAAGAGTTTTAGGCCTAAAGAGTATCAGAGAAGCTAATGAGATTTGTATTCTTAAGTTGCTTTGGAGACTGCTCTCAGCAAAGTCATCCTTGTGGGTAATGTGGATGCATCAAAATCTGATTAGAGAAGTTCCTTTCTGGTCTATAAGGGAACCTACGAATCAAATGCCAGGTTCTTGGATGTGGAAAAAAAAATTAAACAAAAGAGACGTTGCTCGTGATTTTGTCAAAATGGAGGTTGGAAGCGGAAACTCGATTTCTTTTTGGCAAGACAATTGGTCCCTGTTGGGAAACTTGTGGAACCTAATTGGAGAACGTGGATACATTGAAATGGGACTTCCTGCGAACGCCATAGTTGAACAAGCAATACTGATGAATAGAAGGAGAAGACATCGAAATGAGACCCTAAATCGAGTATAAGAAAAACTTGCAGAGCTGGCTGTTGGATACGACGAGGAACATGCATATGTGGTGTTATGGCGTGATAAATCAGGCTCATGCATACCTTCATTTAACACAAAACAGACCCGACTACAGTTAAGGCATGCTGCTCAGCATGTTCAATGGCATAAAGGGATATGGTTTATTCATAATTCTCCAAAGTATGCTTTCACTACATGGGTGGCTCTATATAATCGATTACCCACAGGGGATTGAATGTGTTTATGGAGTGTCAATATCTCGGCCGCTTGTGTCCTATGTGGGCATCCATACGAGACATGTGCACATTTGTTTTTTGAATGCCCATTCTCGACAACAGTTTGGAAGAACCTAGCTCAAGGGATTCTTCTTCACGAGTTCACAGTGCTTTGGTCCGAACTTATTCCCCTGCTAACGAGATCATGCTTCCATCACCGCAACTGTACATCTTTCGCTACCTATTCCAAGCTACGCTCTATACGCTATGGAGAGAAAGAAACAATCGGCGACATGGAGCTCCGAGAAGAACAACAAGTACTTTGATCGTTATCATTGACAAAGAAGTGAGAAATAGGCTCAGTGCAACTCAACTTCTCAGAAACAGAAGATTTGAGGGAGGGATACAATATTGGTTCTCTTCAAGACCAAGGATCTGATTTTCTAAGCATCATAGCCCATAGTTTCGATTTCATTCAAGTTTATTAAAACCTGCTCGCATTGTCAAATGCATAAACGTTTTTTCGTTTGAATATAATTTAAAATTCATTCAAAAAAAAATATGATATATTTAAAGGTTCTAAAAAAAACAAAGTATTTGAATTTTATGCGCCGGACAAAAATATAAAAGTCGCATCGAAATCATAAAACAATTCGCTTTCAGAGATGTATTTGGAATGATATTTTGATGAGGTGCGTGATGAAAACTTGAGCCACCATGCAAATAAGGCTTTGAATGGAATGGCGGAGGAAGAACGGTTCATCCGGTAGTGTGTGCGAGCCACTTTTACTTTCTCATTCAATAAACAAAGAATATCATAAGTGGTTTCATAATAAAAAATTATAAGAAGGTGTTTCCTCCGCTAGTGGACTAAAAATATGAATAAAATACATGAACTACTTGTAACAGTAAAAACACCATATAATTGATGCATACAAAGATGATCTGCTTTTTTTTCTGAAAGAAATCAAACAAAAATAATGTTATAAAAATTGTTTATTTTTCTACTTAACGAAAGGTTTTTTTTTACACCCATGTTGGTGGTAGTCTGAATTAATAGCGTTTCTCTTTTTTTTTTTGTTAATTCATTTAAAAAACACTACGCATACTAATTTTATACATTGATATACTGAAATATATGAAAACAAATGTACTGCCATAATATTTTGTTTTGTGATGTGTTTATTATGGAAAATTTTGAAAAAAAATTTGTTGTATTAGTTATTTTGAATATAAATACAGCTTAAAAATTAAAATTATCTAAAAATATTATTTTTTTTGTCGTCGAAAAATATATTTGTTTAGTATTTTAAAATAGATTTTTTTTTAGAAACAGACTAGCAGTTTTAATTTTATAAACTATATCAAATATGTATATTATATAATTATTATATTTGATCCGCATTTGATCCGCTAGATCCGCCAGATCCGCACTTAATCCGTCTGATCCGCTTGGACCGCTTGATCCGCAACGTTTGATCCGCTTTCTCCATTCGAAGCCTAAATAAGCTTATAAATATGAAAAGTGGGGGAGCCGACACTCGAGATTCTATGGGTTACATCAACATTATCATGTCATATATAAATTTCACAATAACAAATTAATGACAAAGTGATTGTAAAGTCAAGAAATTAATTGGTAGTATTTGTTTTTGTCAATAACATGTTATATATAACGAGATGTCACTAATAAACTTTATTTTTCGGTTAAAAATATACCGGCTAAAAATATACAAATTAAAAGGTTATATATTTTGAAAGGTATTTAAAATAAATAAATAAAATTTCTTTTTGGGTCAAAAGATATATAAATAAATAGAAGTCATTTCTATTGGATAAAAAAGTAGAACATAGTCAAAGGCAATCAAACTTTTGAAAAGAAACAAAAAAAAGGTTTGCCATGACAATATTTGCTACTTGTGTTTGTTGTGCTTCACAATGTTTCTCTTATTATTATCACTCTTTATTGATACATTTTCTTTGAAAACTGTAAGAGTTCCAGAACTTTGACATCTTTCTCGATAATTATATTAATTATTTAGATATTCCAATTTTAAATTAATAAAAAGAGTTATGCCAAAAAAAATTTGAATTCGGGACATAAAAAAATCAGTTCCGTGTATTACTACTTAAGACATTCACATGTACCTATCCTAACAATTGGAAAAAGCGTAATTTATGGTCTGTAAAAATTGTGCCTATTACGTAATAGAATTTGTTGGTTACCAGAAATAAAAATATTAAGTGAGGAAATATATATCATTTAGTAAAACAGATTTGAATCCAAAAGTGGTATAAGATTAGGATAAACCACAAAAACTAAAGTCATGTAGGATTAGGAAAACTCACAAAAACTAAAGTCATAAAGTAATAATAACTGAAAATAATGTGGATTAATCACCAATGTGGGTTTACTTAAATCATCACTTTCTCAGATTACTATTTTTCATCACTTATGTATTGTTGTTGCAGAATTTCGACTAAGTCTAAAAGTATCAAAGTTAGGAATCAAAATGGTCCGAACAAATAACTAGAAAGAATAAAAGGTGGAATTGGAAACTCTCTTTATTTATAATTAGGCCGAGATCAATAAATGAACATGATAGACAAAAAAGGAGATCGTCAACTGACGAGCTTTCTAAAAGCTACTAAGGCATGTCGCTTTGTAATATTAGCTCAGACTTTAACAGAATACAAGATGGATAATTATGAACAATAAATAATCTATTTATAGTAAGAAAATAGTCAAACTTCCTCTTGGGCCGCTGACTTCTTAATAGCATTCAGTTTTTGGACCGAAAAATCAGATAGGTTGAGCAGATTTTGATGAGCTTATGGATGGGTTCAAAACTCATATCCAACAATTAGACCTCCTCCCCCAATTTGTCGGTCTTCGGCTCCGGTCGAGGTCGGCAAATTCCCCTAAATATTTAAGTCAAGTAAAAATCTAGCCGACTTATCTGGCTTGTACGGCTTCTTCGTTCTGTTGCGCCTTTATACACGTGTTATAGCGTATTTTGGGGAGGTAAAAAGTATTAATGACGGTAAGGGACGAAATAGCGTGTATCTCATGTGACGTCATAGACAAACAACCGTCAAGTCTGAAGGGTCGCGTAGGGACAACAATGATTTTTCCTCGGTAAGTGCCAAAGGTTCTCCTATAAAACTCTCCTTCAAGTTTTCTCTTTGCCATTTTTGTTCTTCTATTCTTTGAAGGTGTCGTCTTCTTTCTTTTATCTCCTTCTCTTTCTTCGACTTTATCTTTTGTTTTTATTTACGGATTGCCGACAACGAGTGACGAATCTAATTGCTTGTCATATTCTGATAGTAACGACGACAGTCATTCATTTGATTCTTTGATTACGATTTCGTCGCTTTCGAGGTCAGCTGATGGAGGAGTCAGACCTCAGGCTGATGAAAAGTTGCTATTATCTCCCCCTATCGAATCGGAAAATCGCCATCTTCGCTTTGATTTTCCAAAGTATCAAATCGGGAATTCGAACGATGATCGAGGTTAGAATCCGCCAGCGGATTCGGGCAAAATCCGGGAGCAGGTTGTCGGAGAATATGTTTTGACTGATTTTTCGAAGAAGAAAAGGAAGCAAAAAAGGCGGAGAAGAAGAATAAAACGAAGAAAACCGTGGTAATCCATGAAATTCAGAAATATTCGTGCAAACATGAAATTTTATGCTCGTCGTCCAAGCCTTGAAATTTGGCTTCCGACACAGGAGGAAAGACCGTGGTATGTTCCCGACAGGTGGATCTGTCTTTATGACAGTTGGTTCGTCAAATGCTGTCTTTTGTTTCCTCTCCCCAAAATTCTTATCAGCTATTGCGAGCAATGCAAGATTGCTCTTTCCCAGTTTTGTCTTGTTGCGATCCAGAATATGGTCGGTGCTATGATTCTTGCCGCTAAGGGAGACATTGACATAAGTATTCGCTTTTTCAAGGAAGAGATGGTGATCTTCACTAACACAGTGACCACCGGGACACGGTATGTTAAAGCCAAAAACTGGCATGGTCGCAGGTCTGTTACTGAGGCGAAGATTAAGTTACATGTCAGGTAGGATCGGTACTTTTTGTGATTCTCGAAGTGAACGTTGTGGATGTTGGGATAGTGTCCTGAAATCACACTTGTACTCACTCCTGTGATAGTTGTGTGTCGAGATCAGACATTCGTATAATACTGGGCGGTTGCAATGCTTTGCTAGAAGCCTCTTGCAATCTGTAGGTCGTGGACTTACTGCCAGTATTATATGATCCTATAGGGTCACACACCTAAGCGAACTGGAAGCTACGACATGGGAATGATCATTGTGGCAATGGTCATATTATGTGTATTGAAATACACATAAGAATCGATATAATGGTGTTGTGTCGATCGACACAGCTTGTGTGTCGGTCGACACAGTTCGGATTTTCCGAACAGACTTTTCGGGTTATGGCTTAATTGAGTCTGGCCCGTTAAGCACAATTAGGTTGAATAAAAACGTTTTTTTAGTTCGACCTAAACGAGAGAGTCGTCGAGTTTTCTTGAGGGAAACACTAGACACACCAGACACTATCGATCCCTATTGATCCGGCACTAGCATCCCGTTTCCAGCGAGCGTGCGTGTGTATCTGGTAGAGGCAAGGCGTTGCGTTGCTCCAACTGATCTCGTTCACCATCTCTTCCGCTGCCAAAGGTAAGAACGAGGTTGGTCTACTTTCAATATATCAAACCCTAGATCCATCGAGATCCAACAGTGGTATCAGAGCATGTTAGGGTTTAGCTATTGAATTTGATGCAAAATAATTCGAATCCTGATGTTGTTGAATTGATTTTTGCATGTTCAAATCGTGTTTTCATGTTATATTCTCGGTTTTGTTCCTGTTGAAAAGACGAAGAATAGATGAAAACGCACTGTGTCGATCGACACAAAGCGTGTGTCGGTCGACACGCCGCGGCAGAACGCGTTAAAATTTTTTAGGGTTGTCGCAGGGTGTCGGTCGACACAGAGCGAAAACTCGTAATAAAATTTAGGGTTTGTCGCAAAGTGTCGATCGACACAAAGCGTGTGTCGGTCGACACAAAGCGAAAATCCGTAAATATTTTTAGGGTTTCGATCTGAGATCGAGTACCCGTAATCCTGCTGCGTCGATCGATACACTGGGTGTGTCGGTCGACACAGGCAAAGAAAGTTGATAGACCGGTTCAATTGGATTGAACAGGTTGTATCGCTCGGTTAATTTTGATTAACCAAATTGGTTCTGGTTTGGTCATATCGATCGACACACAGTGTGTGACGATCGACATGGACTATTAAACCGAACTGGTTCAATTGGATTGAATCGGTTATGTAAATTCGATTCGGTTAGACCGGTTATCGAAGAGCGGTTTAAATTTGATTGCATCGATCGATACCAATGGTTGGCGTCGATCGATACAATGCTTGCAGACATGTTAGTTGGACTACATATTTGCATATACCAGAACAATTTAATCCTAAAAGTTGTAGATGAATCTAAACTAAATAAACTGAATGTTTTAAAGAAATAAATAAATCCTTGAATGTATATTGGATATGCATCAAGATAAATTGGTTCTTTTCCTCAACTAAATATCAAGTGATCTTGATGTCTTGCCCGATCTTGTCTACTGTCAAGACTCGTTTCGCTGATTGGATAGTCTTGGAGTCCTTGGTATCCACAGCTACATGAGTAAGGCAGGTGATCATTGATAGACTTGCAGTGCGACTGTCAATGATCACAAGACCGAAGAGATCGGTTTACTTGACTGGGCCATCAGAAGTTCTGGGCCCAGAGACATCGGAGTGGATATGACATGGATTGTCTTATCCGCGACCAAGAGTTGTACTAGGTACAATTAGCAATGATTTGCTTACCTGGATGACTAAAGTTTGGGTGATGGCGAGTCGTCCACTCGAATTTTGGTGATCTGAGGATCTTGGTTCATTGTATTCATATGAGGAAACATAGTTTGAATACAATGCGAGTTTTCTTATTAGATAAGAATTCTCATTTCTTGTGCTTTATAACTAAAATCTACCTCTTTTTGAATTACAGCTATGTCTGTCTCAAATCACATCAACACTTTCTCACTAAGATCCGTCCTTGAGAAGGACAAGTTAAATGGATCTAATTTCTTGGAATGGTATCGGAACCTGAGAATAGTTCTCAGGCAAGAGAACAAGGAATATGTCCTTGAAAGAGTTCTCACCGAGAGGCCACGTTCCAATGCTCCGCAGACAGAAAAGAATACTTGGGACAAGCATTCAGCGGATGTCAAAGATGTTACTTGTCTAATGCTGGTGACCATGAACTCTGAGCTGCAGAAGCAATATGAGAACGTGTTGTCACCCATTGAGATGATTAACAGCCTGAAAGCTTTATTTCAGGAGCAAGCTCGCACAGAGAGATACCAGATGGTTAAATCTCTCATGGATTGCAAGCTGGCTAAGGACAGTCCAGTAAGTCCTCATGTCCTTAAAATGATGGGTTACATTGATAACCTGGGGAAACTGGACTGTGCCATTAGCCAGGAGCTGGCCACTGACATGATTCTGCAGTCATTGCCGTCGTGTTTTGATCAGTTCATTATGAACTACAACATGCAAAACATGACTAAGACATTGACTGAGTTGCACGGTATGCTGAAGACAGCAGAACCGAATCTCAAGAAGGCTACTCCCAGTGTCCTGATGGTACAAGGGGGTAAAAGGTTTAAGAAACCTAAGAAGGATAAGGGAAAGGCCCAGGTTGTCGAGACTGAAAGTCAAGACAAGCCCAAGCCCAAGCCCAAATCCGGGCCTTCTGCTGAGGATAAGTGCAACTACTGCAAGCAGTTGGGGCATTGGAAAAGAGACTGCAAGAAGTTCAAGGAAGATTACAAGAAGCTGAAGAAGACGTATGATGCGTCTGACTCAGGTATTTATGTTATCGAACTTAATGTTATATCTTCTAGTTCTACGTCGTGGGTATTGGATACCGGCTGCGGTGCTCACATTTGTACTGATGTGCAGGCACTAAGAAACAGTAGAACGCTGAAGAAAGGACAAGTGGAGCTACGAGTCGGGAATGGAGCTAAGGTTGCTGCACTGGCCGTAGGCACCTATGAATTGTCTTTACCTTCGGGCATGATTTTAGCTTTGAATAATTGCTACTTTGTACCTGCGATAAGCAGAAACATAATTTCAATTTCCGTTTTGGATTTGGAAGGTTTTGATTTTGCTGTTAAGAATAAAGTTTGTTCTTTTAATCGTGATGGTACATTTTATGGTAGCGCCCCATTAGAAAATGGGTTATATGTTTTAAATCAAGAAATGCTTGTCTTTAACATAAATACAAAGCGGTTTAAGTCAAATGACGAAAACCTGACTTTCTTATGGCATTGTCGTTTGGGCCATATCAATGAGAAACGCATCCAGAGGCTCCATCGAAATGGGCTTCTGGGCTCATTTGATTTTGAATCATGTGAGAAATGCGAGTCTTGTTTGGTGGGCAAAATGGCTAGAGCCCCTTTCAACAAACCAAATGAAAGGGCCAGTGATTTATTGGGCCTTGTTCATACTGATGTATGTGGGCCAATGAGTACTGCTGCCAGAGGAAACTTTAAGTACTTCATTACCTTTACTGATGATTTCAGTAGGTATGGCTATGTCTATTTGATGAGACACAAGTCAGATTCCTTTGATAGATTCAAGGAATTCAAGAATGTAGTACAGAATCAACTTGGCAAGAGTATTAAGATTCTGCGATCGGATCGCGGAGGAGAATACTTGAGCCAAGAATTCAGCGACTATCTGAGCGAGTGTGGAATCGTTTCACAACTCACTCCTCCTGGTACACCCCAATGGAATGGAGTATCGGAGAGGAGAAATCGAACTTTATTGGATATGGTTCGGTCTATGATGAGTCATTCTAATCTTCCACTATCCTTTTGGGGATACGCTCTAGAAACGTCTGCGTTTACACTAAATAGGGTGCCATCTAAATCAGTGGATAAGACACCACATGAATTGTGGACTGGGAAAATTCCTAATCTGTCTTTCCTGAAGATTTGGGGTTGTGAGGCTTATGTCAAACGTTTAATCTCTGACAAGCTTGCACCCAAATCAGATAAATGCTACTTCGTTGGTTATCCTAGGGAAACCAAGGCATATTACTTTTACAACCAATCTGAGAACAAAGTATTTGTTGCTCGGGACTGTTCTTTTCTTGAGAGGGAGTTTCTCTCTAAGAAAAACAGTGGGAGTAAAGTACATCTTGAAGAAATTCTAGATGCACAGGATACTGCTCAACCTGCTGAGGAGGAGCAGCAGTTGGAACCACAAAGTTCTGTGGAACCGGCGCCTGTGGAGCCTGAAGTTCGCAGATCCGGAAGGATCCGTCACGAACCCGAGAGATACTATGGATTTCTCGTAACCAATTCAAATGATCTGATGATCGTTGAAGGTGACGAACCAGCGACCTTTGCGGAAGCAATGATGGGCCCGGACTCCGAAAAGTGGCTTGGAGCCTCTAAATCCGAAATGACATCCATGTCAGAAAACCAAGTATGGTCCTTGGTCGATTTACCTAGTGGTGTAAAAGCCATTGAGTGTAAATGGATCTTCAAGAAGAAGATTGACGTGGATGGCAACATACAGATTTACAAAGCGAGATTGGTGGCTAAAGGTTTCAAACAAATTCATGGTATTGACTATGATGAAACCTATTCCCCAATAGCTATGCTTAAATCTATTCGGATTCTTCTAGCGATTGCTGCTCATTATGATTATGAGATTTGGCAGATGGATGTCAAAACCGCATTCCTGAATGGTATTCTGGAAGAGGATGTGTACATGACACAGCCTGAAGGTTTTGTCGATCCTAAAAACGCTGGGAAGGTATGCAAACTTCATAAATCCATTTATGGATTGAAGCAAGCATCACAGAGTTGGAATCTTCGTTTTGATGAAGCAGTAAAACAATTCGGTTTCATCAAGAACGAAGAGGAAGCATGTGTATACAAGAAGACAAGTGGGAGCAAAATTGCATTTCTTGTACTGTATGTCGATGACATACTCCTCCTCGGTAATGACGTTCCGTTGCTTCAGTCTATTAAGACTTGGCTTGGAAGTTGTTTTTCCATGAAAGACATGGGAGAAGCCGCGTACATTCTTGGAATCAGAATCTACAGAGATAGAACTAACAAGCTGATTGGATTGTGCCAGGACACTTATATTGATAAGGTGTTGCACAGATTCAGGATGCAAGATTCCAAGAAGGGCTTCATACCAATGTCTCATGGCATGAGTCTCAGCAAGAAGCAGTGTCCGGCGACATCTGCTGAGCGAGAACGCATGAATAGGATTCCTTATGCTTCTGCAATAGGATCTATTATGTATGCCATGCTCTGCACTCGTCCAGATGTAGCTTACGCGTTAAGCATGACGAGTAGATACCAATCTGATCCAAGTGAAGCTCACTGGACAGTTGTCAAGAATATTCTCAAGTATTTGAGACATACTAAGGATAAGTTCCTTGTGTATGGAGATAGTGATGAACTTGTGGTGAATGGATTCACCGATGCGAGTTTTCAGACGGACAGAGACGATTTCCGATCACAGTCTGGATATGTCTTCTGTCTAAATGGCGGTGCGGTGAGCTGGAAGAGCTCTAAGCAGAATACCGTAGCTGACTCCACAACGGAAGCTGAATATGTTGCTGCTTCAGAAGCGGCAAAGGAAGCTGTTTGGATCAAGAAGTTCATGACTGAACTTGGTGTGGTTCCTAGTATCTTGGAGCCAGTGGCTTTGTTCTGCGATAACAATGGAGCCATTGCTCAGGCGAAAGAACCCATGTCACACCAGAAGTCCAAACACGTTGAGAGGAAATATCATCTGATTCGTGATATTGTCAATAGAGGTGATGTGAAGATCAGCCGAGTTCCGACAAACGAGAATGTCGCTGATCCTCTAACCAAGTCACTCCCAAGGCCTAAGCATGAGAGTCATACGACTGCTGTAGGCATTAGAGATCTTAAGATGTAATCTTGATTCTAGTGGGAGTTTTGGATTTTGTTTTAGTTATAATAAGACGCCCTTGTAAACATTCTTTTAGAAGTGTTTAATGAAATTTGATTTCAGCATTATTTATTGTGATCTAAATAATGGTCCCGAAATAAGTTTATGACATATTATAGGTCATCAAGTTGAGAACTTGATCATGAAACCCTTTAAGTTAATAAATTATTTTGTCCCTAGTCAAGGTTGTAGAATTGGGACACTGACAACCATTAGAGACTAGATTGTGAGGTGACTGTTGGCTAAGTTTCATGGAGCCAATGATATGATTATCACAGTCAGTCACATAGATATATGTTGATGAACATATGATCGGACATGACCCGCTAATGAGAAGTCTACAAGATAGTAATATCTGTGTCATAAGAGGTTCTCATTACGACTATAGAGTATAGTCCTAAGACCTGAGTTCATCATGCTTTCTTGCATATGAATTGGTACATTTTGACTTTGTCAAACGTCGATCCGTAACTGGCGGCTATAACGACACTGTTCAAGTTTATCATGAAGTATGCGTTGAAACAGGGATGGAACAAGATGGAATTTGTCCCTCCTGTACAACGGGAGATAAATATCTCAGGGCCTATCGAAGATTGAATACTGAGAGAATGTGTGGCCGCACTCAAACGAACTGTAGTTCAGTTGTTTGTAATATTCAGTATGAGATCAGGAGTTCGATAAACACGATGTTGGCTAAATAAGGATGACACAGATCTTGCCTTATGCCAAATCGAGATATAGAGACAAAAGGATTATAGGAATTGATGATTCCAGTACAAGTGGGAGATTGTTGGGATAGTGTCCTGAAATCACACTTGTACTCACTCCTGTGATAGTTGTGTGTCGAGATCAGACATTCGTATAATACTGGGCGGTTGCAATGCTTTGCTAGAAGCCTCTTACAATCTGTAGGTCGTGGACTTACTGCCAGTATTATATGATCCTATAGGGTCACACACCTAAGCGAACTGGAAGCTACGACATGGGAATGATCATTGTGGCAATGGTCATATTATGTGTATTGAAATACACATAAGAATCGATATAATGGTGTTGTGTCAATCAACACAGCTTGTGTGTCGGTCGACACAGTTCGGATTTTCCGAACAGACTTTTCGGTTTATGGCTTAATTGAGTCTGGCCCGTTAAGCACAATTAGGTTGAATAAAAACGTTTTTTTAGTTCGACCTAAACGAGAGAGCCGTCGAGTTTTCTTGAGGGAAACACTAGACACACCAGACACTATCCATCCCTATTGATCCGGCACTAGCATCCCGTTTCCAGCGAGCGTGCGTGTGTATCTGGTAGAGGCAAGGCGTTGCGTTACTCCAACTGATCTCGTTCACCATCTCTTCCGCTGCCAAAGGTAAGAACGAGGTTGGTCTACTTTCAATATATCAAACCCTAGATCCATCGGGATCCAACAGTGGAATCATAACCATAATATAATTACTTCTTTCTTTTTATTTCTTTCTTGCCGGGTATATTATGCCTCATCCTTTTTGCAGATCGTCACACGTTCAGTGCTCCCAATCCGGAATACTTCTCTACGGATTTGAGAGGTTGATTGTGCTTGGTGTTCTAAGGTGCCCTGAAGTTCATGCGGAAAGGATCCAGAGGAGCTTTTCTCGCATAGATGCTGGTTAGCTATCCCTTTTAGCCCCACCCATTTTTTTGCTCTTGTTTTTTTCATTTAGGGTCTTGATCCCTCTGTTACCCTTTTTGTCAGCTACTTGGGAACTCAATCCGAGTAAACCGGTGAAGAGAAAAAAGGAGGTCCCCTCTGGGACCTCCTGCTCGTTCTATCTCGGACACTGAAGGCATGGGCCAAGCTGACATTGATTCTTCCCCTCATGCCGAAGACGCCTTTGTTCGGATAGACGAGGATATCCCATTGGATGTTCTTCCCGATTATCAAAATCCCGAAGATCGTCGCATTGCAAGAAGCAAATTCGTGTTGGATCAATAAGGCAAACATGATCTGAATGTTTTGACTTTCAATGTCAAAGAAAAGGGGAATGATTTGAGTCCTCGTCTTGAGGCGTACGTTATTTATCAAGTTGTTTTCGAGAAATCCACGAAGAGGAGGAAGATGAAGAGGAAAAGATTACATAAGACTACCCCGATCGCCACTCAAAGTGAAGGAAACGATGATAATGACTTGGTGTCAAAGGAGAAAGAGAGTAAAAGAAGAAAAAGAAAAAGAAGAAGAGATCCAGTTAGGGGATCTGTCTTCTGCTGCCAAAGTGGCGAAAGCGGATGTAGCGGATCCTACTGAGGGTACATATGTCGTCAATATCAAAGGAGAGGTTGATCTAGAACAAAAATTTGACCGAGCTACCGGTCTGCGAGTCAAGTGATTAGGGGGAGCGCGGATGCAGTAGGACTAATGCGGTTGATTTGTCCTTCCATTTTGAATACTCTAGAGCCGGCGCGATTATTAGAGATTTGAATGTCCTCTGATCTCTAGTCTTTTTAGACCTGATCTTTACTGGATAGTGGATCTGGACCAAGTTCGGGTAAGATTTTTTTGTTAGTTTATGTTTCGAGGTTTTTTGGCATTTTTTTTTCTTAGACCTTTCTCTTATTTCTTTTTTTTGTTAGGCTATCGCGAATGAGAATTACCTCGTGGAAGCTTAGGAGCTTGAGATAAAGAGCCTCAGACTTGAAAAGGAGGAACTGGAAGCGAGACTTCGAGAGGAGTAGGATATGATTCGGGAGCTCGGAGATAGTGGTGGAGCTTCATAGCAAGAGAGGAGTAAGATTGAGTATCTTGAGCTTCGGATTGCTGATTTGTCGCAAGAGAATGCTCGGTTTAACGCGGAGAGAGAGGATTATCTGGCCAACATATATGCGGCTCGTAGCTCTGCTGTAAAGGTTAGGGATACACTTTTCGCCGCGCGAGCCAAGCATAAATCTGAGTGAGATCATCTTCGGGTGTTTCACGCAGAAGAGGTTGTTCAAGCAAGGACTGATATTTTTAATAAAGTCGAAGCTCGTCTTTCAAAGATCACAAAGGCCATGGAGGAGGAAGCTTGTTCTCAGAAGAAAATTTTGTAGTTGCACCAAGTTTTTTCCATTCTGGTTTCCTACCGACTCCTTGTTGGTGAGGGTCTAAAAGTTTCGGCGTCCAAGATCGAGTATTTGGTTGCTGACGAGGCGATCTTGAGAAAAGCTCCATTCGACGAAAGCTACTGATCTGTTTGATGAGGATCTGAACATGACTCCGCTCAACAAGCATGGTCGCAGAGAGAATTCTCTAGCGATTCAATCGATGGATGAGCATGGTTTAAATGAGGCGCTTATTTCTGCTAACCAATCTGCGAGGCTTCAAAGTGAGGAGCACGTTCCTTTGGAGAAAGGAGCTGTGGAAGATTCTTACTTAGGCTTTTTATTTCTTCTTTTTTTTTTTGCTGGTATCTCTTTTTAGGAGATGAGAATTTTTGATGTATATATGAAACCGTTCTCCTTTCGTAATAAAAGGAATTTTGTTGTTTGTGTGTATGAGTTTTTTCTCGGTTTGGTTACATTTTGTTTCTTGATGCGGATCTTAGAGCGGTTTATCTTGTAATTGTTTCTTAGGTGCGGAATTGTGCTCGGCATGTCTTGTAAACTAGTTTGTTTAGAGGCGGAACTGTGCTCGGCTTATCCTGTAATTAACTTTTAGGTGCGAGTACGTGTTCGGCTTATCATGTATTTCATATCAAGGTGAAGAACTGTTGTCGTCTTATCTTGTAAATAATTTCTAGGAGTGAGTATGGGCTCAGCTTATCCTATAACAAAGTAATCATATTAAGTGCGAGTACGTGCTCGGCTTATCCTGTAGAAGTCTTGGTTGAACTAGTTGTGCGAAGGAATATTCGGTTTTTATTTTACTGTTCGGTCAAATACTTGTCCGGGATTGGCCCCGACTTAAGGCATTCAAATTGATCTCAATTTGACGATGTGACGTGCGTAGTAAACGTGTTATGTAACACATTGTTTTGATTGATCATGTGGAAAAAATGTCGATGAATTAAAGTACAAGGGGGGGGGGATAGATGAACCTTGTGAATGGCTGCCTACATACCCTCCGAGGAGGGATCAATTTGATTGTTGTTTACTTTAAATTTTGATAGAGTAACCCCAGCTCATAGAGTAAGCCGTTTTTGGACCGTTGTTTGGCTAGTAGTAGTATATTTTGAGCTTGTTTGCATTCCAAGATTGTGGTATCGCTTTGCCCTGCATGGTGACGAGTTTGTAGACTCTTAATTTGACGACTTCGAGATGTTGTAAGGTCCTTCCCAGTTTGCACTGAACTTACCAGCTAGCCATTCTCGCGTATTGTAAAAGACTTTTGTAAGACGAGGTCGCCTTTGTTGAAGTGCCTATCTTTGACCTTTTTCTTGTAATACTGGGTCGCCTATTGTTGATAATTTTGGATTTTGAGGAGTGCTTAGTCGCGCTTATCCTCTACTTGATCGAGTTGATTGAGGATTATGTTGTTATTGGGATCCTCGTGCTTGGGCGCTAGATTTTACTGGATTGTCTAGATGCATACTTCAGCCAAAGACATTTCTTCCATTTTGTATGATAAGGAGAAAGGTGTTTGACCGAAAGACCGATGGGGAGTCATTCCGTGAGATCAGACTCCATCCAGCGCGTCACCCAAACTCCCTTCTTACTCTCACGCCGTTTTTCAGCACAACTATAACTGTTTTGTTTGTTGCCTCGGCTTGTTTGTTCCCCTGCAGATAGCATGGGTTGATTTACTTAACCTTATTCTTCATTGTGCGCAGAATCCTTTAAGCACTCTTAAAATGAACTATGAGTCGTTGTCTTTCACGATTTCATAAGGAAAAATGTGAAGACAAATGATAAATTTTCAGACGGATTTTTGTATGTCAAGGTCGCGAATCTTAGCGTATGACTCGACTTCTACCTATTTGGTGAAGTAAGCCGTTATTACGAGGATGAAATTCTTCTGTTTGGAGGCTGGCAGAGGACCCACGATGTCCATTGCCCACCTCATGAACGGATAGGGCACGATGGAAGTGGTTAAGAGTTTGACTAGCTGATGGATGTTTGGCGCGTACCTTTAGCATTTTTCATAGCGAGCGATGTATTTTCGCAGTCTACCACCATCGTTGGCTAGTAATGTCCATGTATCTTAAATTTTGTGGCGAGTCCTCGACATTGGAGTGGTTACCGCCTGCTCCTTCGTGTGTTTCTTTCATTACCCATTTTATATCTTCACCGTGAATGCAGCTTAAGAGTGCCTTAGACGCGCTTATTCGGAACAGATTTACTTCCCTTATAACATAGTGGGCGCACCTTGCTTTTGGGTGTTGGGCTGCCCATCTGTCTTCTGAGACAATGCCCTCCAAGATGTAAGCTTTGATTTTGTATCTCCGGTCGTTTGTTTTTTTTGGTACCTCTTTTATGACGGGCACATTTGTTTCGGACGCGGATTTGGTTATCATTGTTTGATGCTGGAAACGCGAGTCAGAAAGATTTTTCTAGAATTTCTCTTGTCGGAGAGGTCAACCTGATTCTGATTCTCGATCCGTTGCACGAGGATGATCCATCCAAAAATCTGGTGAGTTTTGGGGGCAATTCGGTTAGAAAATCTGCCAGTACTTGAGATTTTGCGCTCATTCGGTTCTTGTACTCGATGTCGTAATTCCTTAATTCTATTGCCATTTAATCATGCTTCTTGATTGAGTCAAAATTTTCAGTATAGTCTAGAGCGGTTGGTTGGTGAGGACTACCACCAAATGGGATTGAAAGTATGACCGGAGCTTTCTTGCCGAGTTGACTACTGCCAGAGTGATTTTTTCCAGAGTTGAGTACCAGGTTTTAGCGTCATCAAGGCTCTTGCTGATATAGAAGATTGGTTTATGTTCGTCTCGATCTTCTCTAACAGGGACACCGCTTACTGTCGAGCTTGATATCGATATGTAAAGATATAAGGTTTCTCCCTGCTCTGGTTGCCAGGATTGGACCTATTGATAGGTATTCCTTCAATTGTCGTAAGGCGTCTTCACACTTGGCGTCTCATTTGAATCGCTTGTTTCTTGGAAGAAGTTGGTAGAAAGGCATGCATTTTTCCTTCGATCTTGAAATAAAATGACTCAGGGCAGCGATTCATTCTGTGAGCGAAAGGATTTCACGGGTGTTTCTTGGTGATGGAACCTCGGTGAATGCTGCGATCTTTTGTGGGTTTGCTTCAGTTCATCTCTTCGTAACTATGTACCCAAGGAATTCCCCCGAATTGACAACGAAAGACAATTGTCCAGGTAGCTAGATGATAAATGTGATCGTCGGCTGATGCTGATTTCACCAGCATGTCGTCTCTGTATAATTCCATTGTTCTTCCATGTTGATAGGCAAACATCTTGTTGACTAGCCTTTAATACGTCGCACAGACGTTTTTAAGACCCAAGGACATTACTTTGTAGCAATATGTTCCTCGATCAATAATGAATGAGGTATTCTCGCGATAGTCCGAGTGCATCATTATTTGATTGTATCCAGCAAACACGTCCATGAATGAAATGATCTCGTTTTAAGGTGTTGCTTCGACAAGCCTATCGATATGAAGCAGTGGAAGACTATCTTTTGGACAAGCTTTGTCGAGGTCGGTGAACTGAGGCACACTTTCCACTTTCCAATCTTCTTCTTGTCGACCACCGGGTTTGCGAGCGAGTAGAAATATTTTACCTCAGTTATTGAGGCTGCCTTGGACAACATCACTAGCTCATCATTGACTGCTTTGGCGCGCTCTTGACCTAGTCTTCTTCTTTTCTGCTTGATGGGTTTGAATACCGGGTCGACATGGATTTCTTAGCAAGCGACCATAGGATCGATACCCATCATGTCGCTAGTTGACCAAGCGAAGGTTGAGGCTTTTTTGCAGATAAATTTGATGAGTTGGTCTTTCAGATCCTCCTTAAACTCCGCGCATATTCCGACACATCGCTCTGGGTCGTCGTGATCGATCTTAACATGTGTGACCCTATCACATTGGGGACTGTCCTTCGGTGGTAACTCTATATTTGGTTCAGCAGTTAGGTAGGCCAAAAATCTCCGACGTAACTTGCTTTCAACGAGGAAACAGATTATTGAGACTTCCTGGCTCCCTCACAGCGTATAGATTCCATCCGGAGTTGTGAACTTGATAAATTGGTAGTAAGTTGACGAGACTGCCTTCATTGTGTGGATCCACGGCGTTCCCAAGATGGCGTTGTAGTTGGCTGGTCAGTTGATGATGATGAACTTGATTGTCCTTGTCGTCTTGCCGATATGGACTAATAAGTTGATTGTACTGATAGTTGTAGTTATGTCGCCAGAAAAAATGGTTAGGAGCCTTTCTGAACGCTTTATTTCGTAATCGATTAGTTCTATTCTTTGTAGGGTCTCCTCGTATATAAGGTCGACCGTGATTCCAGTGTCGACGAAGACTTTGGTCACCACGTTATCGCCTATTTGTAACTTGAAGACCATTGGGTCGTTGTGCGGCATTGATATATCATGGTTTTTATAGGTTTTCAACCATGATATAGTTATATATATTGAGTCTTTAACCTGGTTTTTCGAGTCTGTTGAGTCTTCTACAGGTAGGCTTGCGTTTGGAGCAAAGAGTGGGATATAGGACGTTTCTGGCGATCTGTGCAATGAGCTAAATTTGGAGTCTCGACCACGATTGGATGTCGACCGACATCACCTTAGTGTCGGTCGACACTGAGGGCGACAAGACATTATACGCCGAGTTGAAGACATCTTTTGAAAAATTGCAAAGTTGCTCATTATTTTTCCCTAATTCTAATCTAGCCCTAAAACGTATTTAGGAGTTTAATTAGATTTTCAGACTCAGTATCATTTTTATCTGGTTCTTACTTTTGTTCTTGCTGGGAGATTGAGAGATTTGGTGCCAAGGGGTTGTTCTTGCTACTTGTAACCTTTGAGAGAAGGATTTCGAACCCCTTTTTATCTATCTATTCAGTCTTTGGTTTTCTATTCAATGATGTATTGTTTATCTGATAATATGTCTGAGTAGTAACCTAGTTAGATTTAGGAATTCTCATAGGGTTTTTATGCATGTTTAGATAACTGATTGACTAGGATTCTAAATCTATTCGTTCATCACCTAAGTTGCACTTAATAATAAATTCTGGACTAATCACCTAGGATTTAGATCTGAGATAATTAACTTAGCACGAGAGTGTGAGTTGTAATCTGAATGAACTTAGTGTGAGCAATATGACTAGATACAAAGAGATTTGGTTTAGGAGAATTGTGAACCGATAGATGGTCAAGCTCGGCATAGATGGGCTTGTAAGAGATGAGCTTGGAGGAAGCGAGCTCGGGTTCTGTTGTTCCGAAGAATCGGGGTTGTCGCTGATCAAGGATGATCTGTTGGGATTGTGTCCTGAAATCACACTTGTACTCACTCCTGATAGTAGTTGTGTATCGATATCAATCGTTTGTATAATACTGGTGATTGTAATGCTTTGCTAGAAGCCTCTTGTAATCTGTAAGTTGTAGACTTACTGCCAGTATTATATGATCCTATAGGGTCACACACCTAAGCAATCTGGAAGCTAACATATGGGAATGATCATTTGATAATGATCAAGTTGATGTGTATTGGATACACATTGACTTAGAGTTTTATGATGTATGTGTCGATCGATACATGAGTGTGTCGATCGATGCAGGCTTTTCGAGAAGGTGTGTCGATCGACACAGTAAGTGTGTCGATCGATGCATATCGGGTTTTGACATAAACGAGTAGGGCTTCTCCGACGGTTTAGTGATGTCATTTCCAGGTCGATATATAAAGGTTTATATGGTCGACCTGAACCCTAGCCGTAGCTGTAATTCTCAGAGAGAAAATCAGAGACATCGAAAACTCATTCCCTGAATCCGGCACTAGCATCCCGGCGTTCCAGGTTGTGTGAGTGTGTGCTTGGTAGAGGCGAAGCACTTGATTCGCTAGATCTCGTCCACCATTCTATTCCGCTGCCAGATCTGAGGTAAGAACGAGGTTGGTAATTTCAATATAACAAACCCTAGATCCTAGGAGATCCAACAGTGGTATCAGAGCATGGTAGGGTTTAGTCTATTGAATCTGTGGCATTTAAATCCAATTCTGATAAATTTGATTAGTTAATTGCCTGTTGAATCGCATTTTATAGAAATTAATCTCGGATTGAAGTTTCTGTTGAAAACGACGAACTGCTGTTGTCGCACTGTGTCGATCGACACTAAGCTTGTGTCGGTCGACACACCGCGAAACAGCGAATAAAATTTTAGAGTTTGTCGCATGGTGTCGATCGACACAAGTTTGTATCGGTCGATGCATCGCGAAAACGCGTAAAATAATTTAGAGTTTTTCGCACAGTGTCGATCGACACTAAGCTTGTGTCGGTTGATGCACCGCGAAATTCGCCTGTTGAAATTTGGGTTTCGATTTAGAAATCGCACTGTGTCGGTCGACACACTGGGTGCATCGATCGACTCAGGTTGTGCGAAAGGATAGATCGGTTCAATTGGATTGAACCGGTTATCTCGCATGGTTATGTCGGTTTAATTCGATTAAAAATTCCCTGATACCCTACTGTATCGATCGACACAGGTTAAGTGTCGGTCGACACAGGCCTTGCGATTGGTTGAATCGGTTCAATTGGATTGAACTGGTTATCATGCTTGGTTAAGGTAGATTAGATCGGTTTAAATTGGATGAATTGGTTCAATTGAATTGAACTGGTTATCTCAATTAGAATAAACCGATTTAATTGGTTAAGATCAGTTTGATCGGATAAGTCGATTCAATTGGATTGGACCGGTTATCGCGATTAGTTAAAACTGGTTGAATCAGTTCGATTAGATGAACTGGTCAAATTGGATTTGACCGGTTATCTCGAACGATCTGAAGGTTGCATATCAAGAGTCGACCAAGTGTGTCAGTTGACGCATATGGTGACAATGCGAACCGTAATCGTTTGGTTTTGAACCAAATGATTAAGAAACCGAACCGAATGACCTAACACACTGAAATTAGAACGATTAAAACTTAATTAAAATTAGAAGTAAAATGTTCTAAACCTGTCTAATACACATTGGATGTGTGTTAGATCAAAGCTTAGTTTCAACAAGGTCTACTGTCAAGACTCGTTTGGTTGTTGGATAGTCTTGCCAAGAGCTTGGTATCCACAATTACGTGAGTAAGGCAGATAGTAGCGTTGATGGTCTTGCAGTGCTTGACATCTACAATTACGTGACCTAAGAGATTGAATTACTAATCTTTTAAAGTTCCATTTCCTCAACTAAATATCAAGTGACCTTGATGTCTTGCCCAATCTTGTCTACTGTCGAAACTCGTTTCATTGTTGGATAGTCTTGGAGTCCTTGGTATCCACAGTGAAGTGAGTAAGGCAGGTAATCATCGATAGACTTGCAGTGCGACTGTCAATGATCACAAGACAGAAGAGATTGATTTAACTTGACTGGGCTGTCAGAAGTTCTGGGCCCAGAGACATCAGAGTAGATAAGACATGAATTGTCTTATCTGCGACCAAGAGTTGTAATGGGTGCAATTAGCAATGATTTGCTTACCTAGATTACTAAAATCCGAGTGATGACGAGTTGTCCACTCAGATTTTAGTGATGTATGGATCTTGGATTATTATATTCATAGAGGAAACGTTGTTTGAATAAAATGCGAGTTTTCTTATTGGATAAGATTCCTCATTTCCTGAAATCATAACTAAAATTTTCTTTGATTAAAATTTTCAGCCTATGTCTAAAACTACCTTCTCGTTACGACCCGTCCTTGAGAAGGACAAGTTAAATGGGTCAAATTTCCTGAATTGGTATCGCAACTTGAGATTAATCCTCAAGCAGGAGAGTAAGGACTATGTCCTTGAGAAAGCTCTTCCAGAAAGGCTTGGGGCCAATCGCTCGAATGCAGTATATAATGCTTGGAATAAGCATTATATTGATGTGATAGATGTGCGTGGTCTGATATTGGCTACCATGGAATCGGACTTAAAGAGTCAATACGAGAACATGGAGTCGCCAATAGAGATGATCACCAGCCTGAAACTGAAGTTTCAGGATCTGGCACGAGTTAAGAGATTCCAGATGGTGAAGTCTCTTACTGGGTGCAAGCTACCAGAGGATGCTCCAGTGAGTCCTCATGTCATTAAATTGATGGGTTACATTGATAACCTGGGGAAACTGGATTGTCCTGTCAGCTTAGAGTTAGCTACAGACATCATTATGCAGTCACTGTCGTCTAGTTATGATAAGTTTGTCAAAAACTATATCAAGAATAACTTGACGAAGACGTTGACTGAGCTGCATGGCATGCTCAAAACAGTAGAGCAAGACATCATAAAGGGTAAAAGATTTGAGAAATCTTGTGTAGGCAAGGGTAGAGGCAGGGCCGTCCAGATTTGGAATCAGGATAAGCCTGTGTCATCTTATAAGCCCAAGTTCGGCCCATCTGGTGTTAGAAAGTGCTTCTACTGTAATGAGTATGGGCATTGGAAGAGAGATTGCATTAAATTCTTGGAAGATTCACAAGAGATGAAGAAGATGTATGGTACTTCTTCTTCAGGTATTGTGTTATTAATTCAAGTTCTACACATGTATTGGATACTAGTTGTGGTACTGATATTTTGGAAATATGCAGGGCCTAAACAACAGTAGAACATTGAAGAAAGGACAAGTGGAACTGCGTGCCTGGTATGGAGCAATGGTTGCTGCATAAGCCGTAGAGATTCTCCACTTGTAGGAGCCTTTCAAGTTTGGTTTTTGAATTAAGTAATTGCTACTATGTACCTGCTTTATGCAGAGATGTCTTTCATTTTCTTGTAAGAATTTGAATGTTTTCATTCTGATAAAAGACAAGTTTTGGTCTTTTGATCTTAATGAAATATCATATGGTAGCACCCCTTTTGAAAGGGTTTTATATCTTAAACCAACATACGCTTAAATATAACATAAATATCAAACGATTTAAGTCTGATGACTTGAACTCGATTTTTCCTCGGCATAGTCATATTGACCAAATAGAGTGAAACGGCTTCAGAAGTTCCATAGTTATGGGCTTCAGGTTCATTTGATTGTAAATCAATTGAGACATGAATTCTGCTTGCTGGGCCAAATGACTAAGGCTTCTTTAGCAGAGCTAAAAAACGGGCCAGAGACTTGTTGGGCTTTACACATACTGATGTATGCGGCCCGATGAACATTAATGCCAAAGGAAATCTTCTGTACTTCATTGACTTATTGATAGCATCAGTAAGTATGGCTGTGATCTTTTGATGAGACACAAGTTGGAATCCTTTGAGGAGTTCCAAAATGAAGTATAGAAACAATGTGACAGAAGTATTAGAATCTCTCGATTGAATCGAGGATGAGAATACTTGAGTCAACAATTGGGTGATCATCTAAGTGAATGTGAAGCCATATCACATATCTTTTCTCCTAGAAAACCTGAATGGTGTTTCTGAGAGAATGAATCGGACCTTATTGGATATGCTCCGATTAATGATTAGTCACATGAATCTTCCATTATTCTTTTAAAATACGCTCTAAAATGAACATGTTTACGCTAAATAAGTTTTCTATCAGAATCAGTGAAAAACACCACATTGGATGTGGACTGGGTGATTTCCAAATATGTTTTTCTGATTAATTGGGATTGCAAGGTTTGTGTAAGGTAGTTGTCAACAAACAAACTTGAACCCAAATCTGATAAGTGCTGCTTCGCTGGTTGTCCTAAGGAAACCGAGGCTTAGTACTTTTGCAACCAATCCGAGAACAAAGTTTTGTTGTTCGGAACTCTGTTTTTCCAAGAAGAACAGTGGGAGTAAAAGTACAGCTTGAAGAAATTCGAGAAACACAGGAGGCTGTTCAACCTATTGAGGAAGAGCAGCGGTTAGATCTACAGAGTGCTGTAGGATCTACACCTGTGGAGCCTGAAATTCGCAGATCCGAAAGGATCCATCACTAAATCGAGGGTGATTCCTCGTGACCGATTGTCGTGATCCGTTGATCATTGAAAAGTGATGAACATGCGAAATTCAAAGAAGCGATGGTGAGCCCCAACTCCGAAAAATTGGCTAGTTATGCATGTTAGCTTCACCGGTTGAAGCAAGCATCTTGGAGTTGGAATCTATGTTCTGTTAAAACGGTCAAAAGCTTTGACTCGATCAAGAACGAATAGAAACAGTGCGTTTACAAGTAAACTAGTGGGAGCGTAATTGCAATTCTCAAACTGTATGTTAAGAACGTACTTAATCTCATAAACGACGTTCCGACGCTAAATTCTTGCCAAGATTTGGATCGGAAGTCAAATTTAACGATAGACATGGGAGAAGTCGCGTGAGTTCTTGGAATATGGATCCATTGAAATGGATCAGAAGAGCTAATTGGATCGTGTCAGAACCATTATGGTTATAAGGTATTGGACAGTTCCAATATGCATGATTCCAGGAATGGCTTCACACCAAAGGTATTATGGAAATGATCTTAGCAAGATGAAGTGTCTTGGACACTGGCTGAGCTAGTGTCTAATGAGTGTGATTCCTTTTGCTTATGCAATGGAATCCATCATGAATGCCATATTATGTGCTCGTCTAAATGCATCTGACGCATAAAAGCATGACGAGAAGATACCAATTTGTTCCAGTAAGAGTCACTGGACAGTTGTAAAGGAATATCCTCAAGTGTTTGAGAAACACTAAGGATAGGTTCTTGTACAACTGAGAAATAGACGAATCAATTATGAGTAGTTAGACGGACAAAGATGATTCCCGGTTCTCACCTGGTTATGTCATTTTGCCTGTGTAACGGTACTGTCTATTGGAAAGGTTTCCAAGCAGAGGACCGTAGAATAGTGCTCATTAAAGAATAGCGGTGTGGTTTGTTGGAATGGTTCCAAGCAAGAACACCGCAACATCTCTCACAACCTAAGCACGAGTTGAACAATGTTGCTGTAGGTGCTAGACATCTGAAGACTTGGTCTTGATTCTAGTGGGAGTTGGTTTAGTTATGATGTTCAGATAGATATGATATGGTCATGTTTATGAAAAACTGACATCAACATTATTTGACTATTGGATAATTAAATAATGGTCCCAAAATAAGTTTGTGTCATATTATAGGCCATCAAGTTGAGGACTTGATCATGAAACCCTATAAGTAACAAATGACATAAATTATGATGTGTCCCTAGTCGAGGTTGTTAAAGTGGGACAATAACAACCGCGAGAGACTAGCTTGCGAGGTGACTGTTGACTAAGTTTCATGGAGTCAATGATATGAGTATCACAGTCAGTCACATAGATATATGTTGGTGAACATATGATCGGACGTGACCCGCTAATGTGAAGTCTCCAGGATAGTTATATCTGTGTCATGAGAGGTTCTCATCACGACTATTGAGTATAGTCCTTAGACCTGAGTTCATCATGCTTTCTTGCATGTGAATTGGTGCACCTTGACCTTGTCAAACGTCGATCCGTAACTGGCTGCTATAAAGGCACTGCTCAGGTGTATCACGAAGTGTGTAAAGGAACAGGGATGGAACAAGATGGGATTTGTCCCTCCTGAATAACGGGAGATAAATATCTCAGGGCCTATCGAAGATTTTATGCTGAGAAAATGTGTGGCCGCACTCAAACGAACTGTAGTTCAGTTGTTTGTTTTGTTCAGTATAGATCATGAGTTCGATAAACATGATATTGGCTTAATAAGAATGACACTAATCTTGTCTTATGGCAAATCGAGATATAGAGACAAAAGGATTGTAGGAATTGATGATTCCAGTACAAGTGGGAGATTGTTGGGATTGTGTCCTGAAATCACACTTGTACTCACTCCTGATAGTAGTTGTGTATCGAGATCAATCGTTTGTATAATACTGGTGATTGTAATGCTTTGCTAGAAGCCTCTTGTAATCTGTAAGTTGTAGACTTACTGCCAGTATTATATGATCCTATAGGGTCACACACCTAAGTAATCTGGAAGCTAACATATGGGAATGATCATTTGATAATGATCAAGTTGATGTCATAGAGTTTTATGATGTATGTGTCGATCGATACATGAGTGTGTCGATCGATGCAGGCTTTTCGAGAAGGTGTGTCGATCGACACAGTAAGTGTGTCGATCGATGCATATCGGGTTTTGACATAAACGAGTCGGGCTTCTCCGACGGTTTAGTGATGTCATTTCCAGATCGATATATAAAGGTTTATATGGTCGACCTGAACCCTAGCCGTAGCTGTAATTCTCAGAGAGAAAAGCATAGACAACGAAAACTCATTCCCTGAATCCGGCACTAGCATCCCGGCGTTCCAGGTTGTGTGAGTGTGTGCTTGGTAGAGGCGAAGCACTTGATTCGCTAGATCTCGTTCACCATTCTATTCCGCTGCCAGATCTGAGGTAAGAACGAGGTTGGTAATTTCAATATAACAAACCCTAGATCCTAGGAGATCCAACATGATCCTCTCATTATCGACCTCGTCTAAATCAAAGAGACGTCTCTTATCCCCATAGACGGCGCCAATTGTTGTTGTGGGATTTCGACTAAGTATGGAAGTGTCAGAGTTGGAGGTCAAAATGATCCGAACAAACAAGTAGAAAGAAATAAAAGTTGGGGTCGAAAACTCTTTATATTTATAATTAAGCCGAGTTCAATAAATGAATAGGATGAATGAAGAGAGAGGTCGTCAACTGACGAACTCCCTAAAAACTACTAACGCTTGTTGCTTTACAGAAGTAGCTCTGAGTTTAGCAGAATACAAAACGGATAATTATGAACACTAAATGCTCTATTTATAGTAAAAATGATCACATTTTATCTTGGGCCGTTAACTCCTTGTCGGACTTCAGTTTTTGGGCCGAAAGATGAAATAAACTAAGTAAATTTTGATGGACTTATGGATGGGTGTTAATCTCATATCTTTTTTATCATCAGGAAATTTTCATTCCACCAAGAAGAGAATAGTCCAAGGGATACAAAAGATAGAAACAAAGCCGACGGAAGATCAGCTTCCCTGGAGACACAAACCCAAACAAAGGAACCAAAGCCCTAACAAGGGAATACTTCAACAAACCTAAACAAACAAGCATATAACCAAAACATCATAAGAACAATTGAGATAACACCATAAATGGGCAGGTGGTAGAGATGAAATTCGAGTAGAGTCGATCAAAAGAACAATCAACACCCAATGCCTTATTCGATTGTGAACCAGAACCCAATTTGAGTACCTGTTTTTGAGACTGGAGATCAATGGCATAACCATGAGCTATAAGTTCACTTCATAAATGGGAATCGCCACAAAGAGACAAACCAACTAAGAAAAGCAGAAGCGACGACATTTGAGAGCAAGAAAGGCTCTGCCGCACCAACACTTTGGCGCCACGCGGACCACTGAATTCATCCTCTTGACCAGTGCAAAACAACCAAGAACCTGAGACCCTTTAGCCAACCACACACACCTCAGCTCACCAACCCAAACTGTTTAAGCTTCGCACCCACCCTTCATCGGACCAACGCCTAGAACACCCACCGAAGAAGACAAACCAGTGAAGCTCAAATGTGAAATCAAGCCAAATCTCATGGATCTATCAGCGGAAGGAACCAGATCTCTTCACCTCCATCGTCAATCAAGACTGGCACATCAAAATTCCAACGAAATCAACCCAAAAACCCAGATCCATAAAATGAGCAACCGTAGAGCAAAATTAATCCGGCATATCTCAGATCTACGGGATTAGATGAACAGAAAAGATCAAAAAAGCAAGGAAAGGGTGGCACGATGACGGAGAGGAGTTCCGCCGCCGGCAAAACATGAAACTTTTGAAGGTCGCTACTCTTATCCAACATCCATGTTTTTTACGATAATCAAAAGCGGCCAATAAAAAATAGGAAAAAATGTCGGTACTTCCACAGCCGTGCCTCGTTTTGGCTGGATGCAAGCAACGAATTGCAAAATCTTTTTTTCATTTTATCATGCTAACCACAACTTGCAGAACAGGGAAAAAAATAAATGTTATTTAACACTTAAAAAACAAAACTATTTGTGCTAAATAAACAGAAAAGTAAAATTAAAACAGATAGATCAAAGATTAATCTTTTTTTTTTTACAAAGACTAAATTAGGATCAGAGTGATCCATGAAATCAAATGTTAGTAACACATTAAAAAAAGAATATTTTTACGTTATAAGTGTACCATTAATACTTTAAAACAAACACTTTTATATTGTGTCATTATAAATAAAAGTCAACATATTTATGTTTCGAATAGTGAAAGCGGATCAAACTGTACGAATCAGACGGTTCAAACAAATCAAATAGAGCAAGCACAGATTAAACAGATCAAATGGCACAAAAACGGTTCAAAAAAATCAAGTGGTCCAATAAATATATTTGAAAGATGAAAACATATCATATAATGCGAACCAATTATTATAGAGTAAAAAAAAATTAATTTAATATAAATTATTATAAATAAGCAGAAGAACCAAATAACCGATCAAATTTGACTTAAAATAATTAACTATCACAAAAATATTATTATAAACAAATTGTGTTAAAGCAAATCAAACGTTTTATAATGTAATATAAATGGTAAAAACATAATCAATAGTATGCAACAAATAAATAGTATATATATAATTATACTAAATGAAAATTTGTTATAGTAGTTTAGCGTATATTTATACAATATCTGTTATTATTAACATTAGTTAGTGTTTGAGATACAACATAATAATATAAAATATTAATAAGTAGAATCAAATTTATATTCTAAATGTTAATAAATTACGTGTCTTTGCTAAAGATTTAACTAAAATAATATAGTTGTTTTGCCCAAAAGCCTCTAATAATATAGAACCAACCTTGGATACATTTAAGCTCTAATCCGTTGTGTTTTAATAGCTAAATGTTCAAACTCTGCTGATGAATTGATCTTCTAAACAATTTAGGTGGATTGTTTTTGTTAAACATTCTTGTTGTTGATAAATAAATAATACATTTCAGCAAAAATAAAAATATACACTACTATATGTATGTGGATCCTATATTTATCCAAAAGTGGATGCATTACTCTCTTCTTCTTTTTTTGCATTACTCTTTTTTTTTTTTTAAGTGGATGCATTACTCTGTAATCTTTTGTAAAGGTTATCAAATCAGTAAAATGGATTTTAATTATATACATGATCAAATCAATTCATTGAAATTATTTTTCTCACCATATTATAAATTAATTTTTTTGTCAACTGCAAAGTTTCATTAAATTAAAGATTGAAAGGACTACACCGTAAAGAGAAAAAAAATCCAACAAACATTTAGCCCAACAAACCCAACCCTATAAAAAAAATAAGAATGTAGGCATGTCCACCACGTAGCAGACACGTGTTCATAGATGCGGAAATGAGACGTAGCCGGATTCCAACTGCCACAGCGCTGCCGATGAAAAGCAGTCATCTTCACGGATCCTCCATCTTTCAGATATCGTCGGAGATGACCAGTCATGTTATACACGCTGTCGTGGGAGGAGAAACACATGGAAACTCCAATTCACTTTGAGATGGAGCTCCAAAATCTTGATCGACTCCGCAAGAAAAAGCTGCGCCTAATCTGTCAAGGATTTTATTAGGAAATATAATGTGTATATTCTTAGCATCTTCTAATTAGGATTGTGTATATTGTGTTTTCCTTAGTTGTTGGTCAATCACTTGAATAAGTTCACGGCATTCACGTCTGTCCATAACACACACAAATCCTTGATACATGATTTGATATGGTATCAGAGCACAAACCCTAAAACTCCTCTTCTTCAACATCCCTCGTCCCTTTCCCTCGAAAGCATCGAGCTTATTTTCCTTCCTCTTTGATATCCCGATCATCCTCCTGTTATGGCTCCCGAAACAAAAACAAAAACCATCTCTCCTTACGATCTCAGCTCCTCTGATAATCCAGGAGCTGTGATCTCACACACTACAAGAAAAAGCTCTATTCTTAGCACACGAAAAACGCTATCGTATGTATATGATGGCGTTTGTGATAATGCTATGTCTGCCCCAGCTATAATAGGTAGGCCATATACGATAGCGTTTTTGTCAATGCTATAATAATGTCCACAAATTATAGCGATATTTCTTCTTGCTATTACTGGAGTTACTTATGATAGCTATGTTTTCATTTGCTATTGGATTTATCTGTAATAGCTTTTTTTATTTGCCATAATATTTTTAATAATATTATTATAGTAATTGACAATTAGGGTTATTTATATTTTATAATATATTTCTGTTTTGTATTTGTACAAAAAGAAATAAATTTTAAACTTTAAACTTTCATTAATAACTCAAAAATGTCTTACATAAACATTGTAAAATCAAAACTAAGGCAAAAAACATTAGAGGGGCTCCTCTTGCGTAGAAAGCAGTGAAGGGTCCTTCTGAGTCACTTAAAATCAAAACTAAGGCAAAAAACATTACAAAGGCTCATGTTGCGTAGAAAGCAGTGAAGGGTCCTTCTGAGTCACCCTTAACGAGCTTAGTCTGGATAGAGACTTTACCAAACAGATAATTGCTTCTCGACTCAAACCCAGATCCTGAAACAATCAATCAAACATCAGCTTATAGAAACACCAGAAGAATTAGAGAAACCGAAAAAGAGAAAAAGGGTTTGTTTGTACCAGAAATTGTAACATAAGCCACTGTTTTAACTTACCAAACGTATCCCATCTGGTAGTATTTGAAATGATAGTTTTGGCGAAAAATTCTCTCCCATATGCTAACCTTACAACAGCCTGAATTTTCATAACCAACAAGGAAATTTTAAAAGAGTAAGGGAAAGTAAAACTTGAAAGTTATGTAGTAAAAGTCATAAGAAACTTACAGCCTTTCCATCATCAATTATTATGCTTTTTACATTAGCCCTGTAGAGTATTTCACGGCCATGAACAACAAGTCCTTCGGCCAAAGACTTAGCAATCCCACAAACGCCACCAACCGGGTCTACAAAGCATTGATTGATAATCATGCCACGTTCTAGCAATAAAAGTGAGAAATGAAACTTGCACTGGTTTAGCGAAAGTGTTATTTCTCACCTCTGCATCAATGAAAGACAATAATTGAGAATCCTTTATGTACTTCTGAGCTATATCCCCAGCAGTCTGAGAATGGATAGCTCATCTGTGTTGGTATCATCAGTGCCTGAAACAAAAAAGAAATTGTCAGAAGAACCATCTCTGTCTTTTTGCATTCAAGTGCACTACTTATAATATGCAGATAAGCACAAGCAAAATCAAATAGTATCAACTGACCCCAGCAAAACGGGTGACCAGCACGGGTCCTAGCAGTCTCTTTGTTTACTTTCTCTGCATAAAAAAAACAAAGAATATGAGGAAGTTTGATGAAACTCAAGAGAGATCACAACATTTCTTGAGACTTTCTCACACAGCGGCTCACTTTCTTCTTGAACTCGTCTCTCTTCTCACGCCATTCTTTCTACGCAAGAGAAACACATAACAACTCGTGAGCAAGACCTGCTCAAGCTATACGCAAATGAATCTTATGAGAGAGCTAATCAACAGAAATACTCACAGCAGCTTTAAGCTATACGCATATATGGAATGCACATCAATGTTCCCCTTCACTGCTAATCCAGTAGCATCCTCTAGAGCAAACCCCTGAAAGATCCAGTATTACCGGTCAATGTTAAACCCTTCCTTCACCAAAATTCTGGAGTGAGTAAAAAAAAGACTGTTAGCACCTGAACCAAAACACTAATTCATTATCACCAAAACATTCAAGTATCCCAGAGAAGAGACTGGGTTGTACCAAATCCATTTCATCAATAAGAAGGATTCGATGAATCTTAAAGCACAAATTAAAAGCCAAAAAATTGAATATGAACCCAGACACAGTGACACTCCATGAATACAATACAGGTTAAAAAAGAGACTGCATAAACATGAATGCAAACCTGCTCCGCTTTTGCCACCTAGAAGACATCTTTGAAGAGCCAAAGCAAGCTCAGAAGACAATTCATCACCAGCCCTCCCCTGAGTAACAGCAAGTCACAAAGTATTAGCCGTCTAGAGATTTAAGACCATAAAGCTTGAGACTTTGAAGCCAAAGTTATGAAAATGATAACCAAAATCCCAGTTTGAACAAAGCTATGATTCCAATTGAAAGATATAGACCACGAGAACCAGGGAACAGGTGTGACAAAATCTCATCCCGAATGTTCATTAGAATCTTAATAAATCTTAAAGACTATAAACCAGAAGACAGAGATTTGATTACACAGCTCACCTTCTTCGATGAAAATAGACAATCCAAAGTCAGTATAGAACAACATCCCTCACTCGTATCTGCATCGATAATGGAATATGAAGCTTGTCACACAACCAATGGACCCCTATTTTTATCTTCAATAATCGACTCAAACAATTTTTCAATGAAACTAGAGCAGCAAATCGATCTTCAAACATAATCTAGACGTGCAAAGCCCTTTATGAAACCGACAGCAACGACATTCTTTCTTATGAGAAAAGCGAAACAGGACTCGTATATATCAGATTTTTTGGTAAAGCAACAAAGAAATTTCTATTCACTGGACGAAAAAGCTTTAGAAACTAACCAAGAATAAGGAATCAATCAATAAAACATAAATCAGACAATGGAAATTGGAGTCCAAAAAGGTCACTGAAATTTGGAGCAAGGCGCTGACCACCGCAGCCGGACGGTGGCAAGAAAACACGGAGGAAATCTATCCACCACCATTGATTAGGGGGATGCTGGTGAGTAGAGGGAGAGGCGGTCGACGAAGAGGACGTCTAAGAATACCGTTCACGGAGGATGGGGTGGAAGAGACGGCGGCGGGTGGGGAGAAGTGTTTCATTCGGAGGAAGTTAGGGTTTTCGGGTAAATGAAGGTGGGGTAGGAGGCTGAGGAGGAGGAAGAAGTGTATAGAGATGACGATTAGGTAATAGAGTGGAGTAAATCTGGGGGAAAATTAGAGCCCTATTTTTGGTCTGATATGATTTTCTGGGTAAGAGGGAAAATGAAATTGGAGAGGGAAAACATAGAGGGAAAATGAAAGAGAAGGGGGAAAAGAAGATGGGTTAATTCACGACCAAAAATTTTACTAAGTGTTTGGCGGTTCACTTAAATTTTTGTTCCCGCTTATGAAAACTCTATTATAGCATTAATCCAATGCTATTTTATAGTTTGGAATTTTCATAAACATTTACGATAGCAGTTCAGTAAACCGTGCTATGCTAATATGCTATGAATGAGGACTTTTTTTGTAGTGACATCCTTTGTTTAATGGCACAAACTATGATGATTGGGCCATTAATCTACGTATGGCTCTGAGTTCTCGGAAGAAGTTTGGGTTCGTTGATGGGACAATCCCCAAACCGACCGATGACTCAGAAAAGCTTGTTGATTGGGTTGCGATTAACCACCTCATTGTTGGCTGGATCAAAGCTAGCATTGAGCCTCGCATCTGTTCGTCGATTTCAAACCGTGAAGTCGCTCGTGAACTCTGGGAGTTGATTCGGAAACGTTTCTCTCTCAAAAGCGGTGCGCGTCGTCAACAACTTCGGAATGCTCTCGCGGCTTGCAAGCAGAACGACTCCACCGTCGACGATTACTTTGGCCATCTGACCAAAATCTGGGATGGTCTAGCCGAGTGTACTGTCGTCAAGAAGTGTACCTGCGGAAAGTGTACATGTGATTTGAACACTGCCCGCGAGGAAGAACTTGACAATCTTCACGCTCATGATTTCCTTTCTGGTCTCGATGATGCTGTTCATGGTGTGATACGTCAACAAATCTGTGCGACATCACCTCTTCCTGACCTTGACAGCATCTATCAGACGGTTGCACAGAATGAAACCTTGTATAACTCAACCGTGCAAAAACCCACTGCCATGGGTTTTGCAGCGCAAATCAACTCGGGGACTCGTCGCCCTGCTCCTGTTTTTACACATGATCTCTCACGTCAGGCGAATGCTGAGGCAGACTCTTCGCGGTTCACACCCGTCAACCGTGATCCATCTCGTCACTGCACAGCCTGTGGTCGTATGGGACATGAAGCGAATTCGTGTTTCAAGGTTGTCGGATATCCCGAATGGTGGGGAGATAGACCACGAACAAAGCTTCAGCCCAAGACGGGAACGAACAACACTGGACGTGGACGTGCTGCTCCTCGTTCAAACAGCACACAAATTGTCGCAGCAAATATTGTTGCATCACCGGCTCAGCCACTCTCAGCTGCGGATCGAGAAGGACTTAGCGGGATCTCTGATGAGCAGTGGAAAACAATTCAGCGTGTCATGGGTAATCCTCCTGCTTCTGCACCTTTGAGTGGTATGTCTTCTTCTTCTTCCTCTTCTATTTGGATTTTGGACACCGGAGCTACCCATCACATGACTGGGAGCTCGGTTCTAATGGACGATATTCATGACATACCACATATCTCCGTATTGTTGCCTGATGGTGCCAATGTTTTGGCCACACAACAAGGAACAGTTCGACTAACGCCATCTCTCTCTCTCTGTTGAATGTCTTTCTTGTCCCTGGGTTTCATACGAACCTTATATCCTTTGGTCAGCTTGTTACTGACAATCATCTGGTGGGACAAGTAACTGATAACTTGATGATTTTACAGGACCGTACTACGAGGATTCTGATTGGAGCGGGTGAAAGAGAGGGAGAGGGATTGTATCGGTTTCGAGGTGTGGATATCTTGGCGTCTTGTCAGACTTATGTGCAACATGATCTTGTGTTGTGGCATCAACGTCTGGGTCATCCTTCGTCTCGTTTTACTGGCATGATCTCGGATATCAAGGGTGTTGATATGTTAGATTTTTTGTGTTTTTAGACATGTTTTATTGTGCAAATTAGCTTTAGGAAAGCATTTAGACACCATAATTGTTGGTTTAGCTTTAGGATAGTGCATTTAGGCATCATTAGGTTGCATATGTGTTGTTTTATCTTTTTTGTAGGTGGACTACTTTAGGAGACAACAAGATGGAAAGGAAGGTGGTAGGGAGCAAAAGGAAGTGAAAATACAGCTAAGGAGCTCGAAGAACAAGCGCAGAGGAGCCCCGAGATGAAGTTTTAGACAGCGACATGCACAGCGGCTTGTACCATGCCGCTGTGGTCCAGAAGAGCTGACAACGACATAGTGCAGCGGCATCCCTATGCCGCTGTAGGAGATCCAGCGAGCCGATCATTTCAGCAGCGACATCCACAGCGGCTTGTGCCATGCCGCTGTGGATCCAAAGAAGCTCACAGCGGCATCAACCAGCGACGGCTCTATGCCGTTGTGAGGGTACCATCCCGACCCAGATCTACTTTTCCTCCACTTTCTCTCTTTTTCTTTTAGCTTTTGGACCTTCCACATGATGGATGTCGACCACTACTCCTTGATTTCGTGTATTTAATGACTCTTAAGTGTGTTGAGAGATCATATCACATTTTGTAAACAATTCTCTCCAAACATTTTAATATTTTTATGCAATCTTAGTGTTCTTGAGTTCTTCTTCTTGTTCATCTTATTTCTCTTGTTCATCTTGTTAAATCATGCTTTGTTTGATGTTTGCTATGGCTAGTGAGTAGTTTCTCTTTAAGTTTATGGGTGTGAGTTGAGGTAAGGGTGATCTAGAAAATGGTCTAGGTTGTTTAGTAACTTGGGAATAATGGTTTCTTACTTGCTAGAAGTTCTTAATGCTAGGATTGAAATGGCCAATCAACTCCTTGATCTTAAATGTTGTTAGCACCGAGAGGTGTAGTTTATGTTTGAATCTCTATCAAGTGCTTTACATTCTTAGCCAACGAGAGTTGATGTTTAAGGTGTTTAGTGGTAGTAAGAACTTGATCTTATTGCATAGCTATCTTGAAATTGCCAACGAGAGTTGATGTTAATGCTTGATAGGTATAGGGTTATTATCACGAGAGTGGATTAACTGGAAATCGTTGTTCTTAGCCTAAGAAATCACCCATTGTTTGCTGAATGCTTCTGAACTGAATAATGATCACCCGAACCGAAACTCAACCCAAGGAACTTAGTTTTTAATCAATTGTCTTCAACCTTTTTATTGCTCTGTTTATGCTCTGTTCTTGTTCCATTTTAAGCTCATTATTGTTCACATCATTGTTTGATCATGTCTGGAATTAGTTTTCATTAATTGATATTTTTTAGAAACAAAACCACAAATTAATTTGGCTGCACTTAGATTAAGAGAACACCTGCATTCTTAGTGTGTTTGATTGCCCCACGTGGATTGACACCTCAAACTACAATGACTAGGTTGTAAAACTTGCAACTGAAGTAAGTGAAGAGGCACTGATTTTTATCCTTATCAAGTTTGGCGCCGTTGCCATCTTAGGTGTTAATTAAGCCATTAGGATTTGGTGTTTGCTTGAGACTAAGTCTTTTGGTTACAAAGATACTAATCTTCTCTATTCTATTTCTCTTTGCAGGTGCATGAACTTGAGGAGCAGGGGACCAACAAACCTTGTACCACGAGTTGAAGATATCAAAGCATTGGAAAGAGAAATTTCAAGAAAAAGAAGAGAAGAACAAAGGTTGACAGGAGAACGAATCGATATGGATGACCAGGGACACCAACAACAGGGAGGTGAAATAAACAACGAAGGAATAAGACCACAACATCCACCAAGAGTAACTAGAGCCATTGGATATTATGACGAACCTAGCATCAACGACTACAATTCCGGAATCATCCCACCGGCAGTGGAAAACAACAACTACGAAATTAAAGCCAGCATCATCAACATGGTAGAAAGAAACAAATTCCATGGCCTACCTATGGAGGATCCACTAGACCACCTTCACAACTTCGACAGAGCTTGTAGAACAGTCCGCATCAATGGAATTTCTGAAGATGCAATGAAGCTCATACTGTTTCCATTCTCACTTGGAGACAAAGCCCACGAATGGGAGAAGAATCTCCCACCGAACTCAATCACTTCTTGGGATGAATGCAAAAGGCTCTTCATGTCCAAGTTCTTCTCCAAATCAAGAACCGCAAAGTTGAGGAATGACATTTCAAGCTTCAAACAAAAAACAACAGAAAACTTTGGAGAAACTTGGGAACGATTCAAGAGCTACACCAACAAATGCCCTCACCACGGTTTCACCAAGGAAAGTCTTCTCAACACATTATACTGAGGCATACTGCCAAAGTACAGGATGATGCTAGATACAGCTAGCAACTACAATTTCCTACAAAAAGATGAAAGAGAAGCCATGCAGCTGGTGGAGAACTTGGCAACCAGTGACACCAACTATGGGGAGGACTATGACAGGACCTACAGAGAAGGAGGAGACAGAGATGATTCAAAGAGAGAGATTAAAGCCCTCAATGAGAAACTGGACAAGTTGCTTAAAGCAAACCAAAGAAATGTTAGCTTTGTGGGAGACCTTGATCAACACCAAGGGTACATGGAAGATGATGCTGAGATGTGTTTTGATGGACAGGCTGAGATGAATTATATTGGAGGACAAGGCTACAACAAAGGATTCAACCAGAACTATAGGAATCACCCAAACTTCTCATATCGAAGTAACAATGTGGAGAACCCACAGGATCAGTCTTACCCTCCATTCAAACAACAAAGCCATACCACACTTCAAGGAAACTTCCAAACCAAACCAGCATTCAACAATAGTGGGAATTTCCAGCAAAGACAACCATACAACAACCAAGGCAACTTCCAGCCACGCCAACAGTACAACAACAACCAAGGGAACTATCAAGGTAATCAACAATTTCAGGGATAAGGAAGTTCCAACAACTACCAAAAGGCAGATGATCAAACACAACTGCTGAGGAAATTTATAGAGAGCACAAACAAAGCCATCTTGGAAATCAAAGCACAGGTTGAAAGCCTAGCATCAGACGTTGGAACCATCAAGCAATCCAACAAAGCCGGACCTTCATCCAACAGACCACCAGGTTTTCTCCCTGGAAAACCTGAGCCAAACCCCAAGGAATACATCAACGCCATAACACTAAGAAGTGGAAGAGAGTTACCATCACAAGAGCTCATTGTGGACAATGAGAAACAAGGTGGGGGGATGGATTTTGAACTTGAAGGAGAGAAGGAAACCACTGAGAAGAAGAGGCATGATGCAGAAGAAGTCAAAGATATAAAAGGGAAAGGCAAAATGTATGAAGAAACAAAGGAGAAACCAAAAACCGGTTCAGCCTCTACATCCAAGGAGAAAGTCTTTGAACCACCAGCCTATGAACCCAAACTCCCATTTCCTGGAAGGTTTAAGAAGCAGCTCTTAGAGAAGTATAGAACACTCTTTGACAAGCAAATGGAGAAGATTCAGCTCACCATGCCATTGATGGATGCATTCATGCTTGTGCCTCAATACAGCAAATTCCTTAAAGATGCAGTCAAGGAAAGAACAAAAGAGATGGAAGGAATGGTTGTCCTAACCCACGAGTGTAGTGCCATCATCCAGAGAAAAACCAGTCCAAGGAAGCTAGAAGATCCAGGAAGCTTCACTTTACCATGCGCTTTGGGACCACTCTCCTTTGAGAGATGTTTGTGTCATCTTGGAGAAAGTGTAAGCTTGATGCCACTCTCAGTAGCAAAGATCCTTGGTTTCACACGCTACAAAGAGTGTAGAATCTCACTTGTGTTGGCTGATAGGTCAGTGAGACTTCCGGTTGGCATGCTTGAAGATATTCTGGTCATGGTTGGTAATTTCGAAATACCGACAGATTTTGTGGTTCTGGAGATGGATGAAGAACCAAAAGACCCACTGATCTTTGGGAGACCTTTCTTGGCTACTGCTGGAGCCATCATTGATGTGAAGAAAGAGAAGATTGACTTACACTTGGGAAAGAACCACATCCTGAAATTTGACATCAATGAAGTCATGAAGAAATCAGCAATTCAAGGGCAAGCTTTTTGGATTGAGACGTTGGATGCTCTAGCTGATGAGTACTTGGAAGAGCTTGCTATGGAGGACGCCCTGGAGACAGTGTTGACCACCAAGGAAAGCATGATTGAGCTGGTAGACAAGGAAGTGCAGGAGTATGCAAAACTTCTTGACTCTCGCAAAGTGATGGAAGAGGACAACCAGTTTTTGGAGCTATCCCAAGAAATCCACAGCATCAGGTCCATGGAAGGAGAAGAAGCAACCAAACCTGCTAGCAATGGTGAGTCTAGCCTAGATGATGACTGGTGTGAGCTGAAAGCACCAAAGGTAGAGCTCAAACAACTTCCGGATGGGCTAAGGTACGCTTTCTTGGGACCAAACTCATCATACCCTGTCATAGTAAGTGAAAACCTTAATGAAAATGAGCTGAACTTACTCCTAATTGAACTGAGAAAATATAGGAGAGCCATAGGGTATTCACTTGATGACATTAAAGGACTATCACCTACACTTTGCACCCATAGAATTCACTTGGAAGATGAAACAATGACTTCTATTGAGCACCAAAGGAGACTAAATCATAATTTGAAAGAAGTTGTTAAAAAGGAAATTCTGAAACTCTTGAATGCAGGGATTATCTTTCCTATTTCAGATAGCACTTGGGTCTCACCTGTTCATGTAGTTCCAAAGAAGGGAGGTATAACTGTGGTTAAAAATGAAAAGAATGAACTAATCCCTACAAGAACTATAACCGGTCATAGAATGTGCATTGATTATAGGAAGTTGAACTCAGCCACCAGAAAAGACCACTTCCCTCTCCCATTCATTGAACAAATGCTTGAACGCTTAGCAAATCATCCATTCTATTGCTTTCTTGATGGGTACAGTGGGTTCTTTCAAATACCCATTCACCCTAATGACCAAGAGAAGACAACATTCACATGTCCTTATGGCACCTTTGCATATCGAAGAATGCCATTTGGATTATGTAATGCTCCAGCTACCTTTCAAAGGTGCATGATGTCAATCTTCTCTGATTTAATTGAAGAAATGGTTGAAGTTTTTATGGATGATTTCTCTGTGTATGGTTCTTCGTTTGCCGCTTGTTTGTCTAACTTGTGCAGGGTAATTCAGCGTTGTGAGGAGACAAACTTAGTGCTGAATTGGGAGAAGTGTCACTTTATGGTGAAGGAAGGAATAGTTCTTGAGCACAAAATCTCAGAGAAAGGAATTGAAGTTGACAAAGCCAAGATAGATGTGATGATGGGGTTGCAACCACCAAACTCAGTCAAAGGAATAAGGAGATTTCTAGGTCATGCAGGTTTCTACCGACGGTTCATCAAGGACTTTTCAAAGATCGCAAGGCCTTTAACAAGGCTGATGTGCAAGGAAACAGAATTCATTTTCGATGAAGAGTGCTTAGAAGCCTTCAACAAGATCAAAAATGCACTTGTAAGTGCGCCAATAGTCCAAGCTCCAAATTGGGACCTCCCCTTTGAGATTATGTGTGACGCAAGCGACTATGCAGTTGAAGCAGTCTTGGGTCAGAGGAAAGACAAGAAGCTCCATGTGATCTATTATGCAAGCAGAACTTTGGATGATGCTCAAGTCAGATATGCAACAACGGAGAAGGAGCTCTTGGCGGTAGTGTTTGCATTCGACAAATTCAGATCGTACCTGGTGGGATCAAAAGTGGTTGTATACACAGACCATGCAGTTTTGAGGCACTTGCTAGCCAAGAAGGATGCTAAACCGCGACTGTTGAGGTGGATACTTCTACTGCAGGAATTTGATCTTGAGATACATGACAAGAAGGGTATTGAGAATGGAGTGGCTGATCACCTATCAAGACTGAGGATCAATGAAGAGTTACCAATTGATGACTCCTTACCAGAAGAGCAACTCATGCTGATCCAGAGCTTGAGAGAAGGGTACAACGCAGTCCTAAAGATGGAGGAAGTGAAAAGCTTAAAAGAAGAACAGTTACCATGGTATGCAGATTTTGTCAACTACCTAGTATGTGGAAGAGAGCCACCCAACCTCAACAGCTACCACAGAAAAAATTTCTATAGGGATGTTACTCGGTACTATTGGGATGAGCCATACTTGTTCAAAAGATGCTCATACGGACTTTACAGGAAATGCGTCCCAGAGGAAGAGATGGAAGGAATCTTGTATCACTGCCACGGCTCAGAGTATGGGGGACACAACGCTTCATTCAAAACCGCCACAAAAGTGCTACACTCAGGTTTTTGGTGGCCCAACCTATTCAAGGATGCTCACGGATATGTGACAAGATGTGATGTCTGCCAAATGAAGGGCAACATTGGAAGGAGGAACGAGATGCCACAGAACCCGATACTAGAAGTTGAGGTGTTTGATGTGTGGGGGATTGAATTAATGGGACCTTTCCCATCCTCTTATGGGAATCAGTACATTCTAGTAGCGGTGGACTATGTGTCGAAATGGGTAGAAGCCATTGCAAGTCCTACAAATGATGCAAAGGTAGTTATCAAGCTATTTAAATCCATCATATTTCCCAGGTTTGGCGTCCCAAGAGTGGTGATCAGTGATGGGGGAACTCACTTCATCAATAAGGTGTTTGAAAGTCTTCTTAGGAAGTATGGAGTAAAACACAAGGTAGCAACGCCTTACCATCCTCAGACCAGCGGACAAGTAGAAGTCTCAAACCGGCAAATCAAGGCTATACTGGAGAAGACTGTTGGGAACTCAAGAAAAGACTGGGCGAAGAAACTTGATGATGCTCTTTGGGCATACATGACTGCCTTCAAGACACCTATTGGCACAACACCTTTCAATCTGTTGTATGGGAAGTCATGTCATCTACCAGTCGAGTTGGAATACAAGGCAATGTGGGCAGTTAAACTTCTGAATTTCGACATAAAGACTGCAGCAGAAAAGCGCCTCATTCAACTCCATGAGCTTGACGAAATTCGACTTGATGCTTATGAGAGCTCAAAGATCTATAAAGAAAGAACCAAGGCATTTCATGACAAGAAGATTGTCAAGAAAGAGTTCAAAGCAGGAGATCAAGTTCTGCTATACAACTCCCAGCTGAGACTATTCCCTGGGAAGCTCAGATCAAGATGGTCAGGCCCATTCTCGATCAAGGAGGTAAGACCCTACGGAGCCATTGTTCTTCTCAACAAGAATGGGAGTGAGTTCACTGTAAACGGACAAAGGCTCAATATCTACTCAGCATCAAACCCCGTGGAAGAGGAGGTATCAATTCTTCTCACGGAACCAACCCCAACCTGAGAAAGTAAGAGAGTCAAGCTCGAGACTTAAAACAAGCGCGCTTGGGAGGCATTCCCATGTTATCCTTTGTATATACTGTGTAAATTTGCTTTGATTTGATTTGATTGTGTGTGTTTGAATGATTTGATGTGTGCGTTTAGTTGTTTTTGTGTGTGTTTGAAGCATAGGAGAAGAAGCCAGAAAAGAAACGGGAGGAAACGCATCAAGGAAGAACGAAGGAGGAGAAATGAAAGCCACATCGGCATGGTACAGCGGGGGCTGTATGCCGCTGCGAGAGTATAGCGAGACGATGTTTTTCACAGCGCCATGTGCAGCGGCATACCAAGCCGCTGAGGACAAAAAAGAGACGCACAGCGGCATCAGGCAGCGGTGGCTGCATGCCGCTGTGACGGATTTTGCGAGACGGCTTATTCGGCGGCGGCATGCGTAGCGGCATGGTATAAGCCGCTGCAGGTAAGTGGACTCTACAGCGGCATAGCCCAGCGAGGGCTGTATGCCGCTGCGGGTCAAAATTTTTTTAACCTAAATAGGGTCGCGACACATCTTCTTCCTCACTTCCCAACTTTCTTCACTTTCTCCATTTTCGCCCACTGTCTCGGTTTTGTTCAAAATTTGACCGTTTTCATCGATTTTTGGCTCCTTATTTCGCGATTTCTCGGCCTAATATCGTATAGGATCATTAACAATCCCGAAAACAAGCAAAGGTATGGATTTTCGAAATCCTTGTTCTTGATGGTAAAAATTGAAACTCGATTTTTGTGGGATTTGTTACTTTAAACTTGTTTATATGATGATTCTAGGCATGCCCATACCATTGATTTGAAGAACCCATGGTTAGATTAACATCAATTGAAAAATCAAATTCTAGGGTTCTTGAGAAAGAAAAAAAATAATTTTTGAAAATTGGGGAAAATGAATTTTGATGATTCCTAAGGCTTTGTTAGGTTGTTTAGAGCATACTTTGCAAAAGGAATGGTATCAAATTCATGGTGCATTGGAATTTATAGAGTGAAAGGAGTATGATTATAAAGAAAAAAAGATGGAAATAGTTGATTATGAGGTTTGAATGATTTTGAAACTTGATCATTGTCTGGAGTTTAAAGGAATTAATGTTGCATGGTTTGAATGATGTGATGCTAAACTTTAGACATGATTTAAGTTTAAATTGGGAAAAATTTGATGATGTTCTATGTGTTTGTGCAGATGGTGAGAATAGGTGGACAAGATGAAGAAGAACAACCGACACGAACACACAGGCCAGAGAAAGCACCTGCTCTGCCTGAAGATGATGAAGACGAAAGAGTGTACTTCTCAGGCACTAACGAAGATGAGGATGTACCGGAACCACCGCTTGCTAAGAAAGGAAAAGCAAAGAAACCGGCAGCTAAGAAGCCTAAGAAGAAGAAGAAGAAGAAGAAAGGGGTATACTACACGATGGGTCATATCAGAACGAAGATTGGTGGATATACTTGGATGGCCACAAGGTTCGGGGAACCCGAAATCTGCAAGAAGCTGTGCATATATGACGATGTCATGGGTATTCTGAGGAAACTCAGCCTAGAGAGGCTAATGACGGAGTCATATCCCGTCTACCACACGCCATGCCATCAGTTCTTTTGCACTCTGCAGATGGAGGAGTTTGAGGATGGTCCGACTGAGGCTGAAGGCTTCGGGTGCATCACATTTGTCTGAGGCAGTAGGAAGTACAAGATGGGATTCAAGCAGCTGCACGATATACTCGGGTTCAGAGATGCACAGAACAGTAGGCTGCCGAGCCTAGCTGAACTGCCTCCAGTTCTGTGGAGTACTATTTCCAGATCAGCCTAAAAGACCGGGAAAATGAAGAATTCCGACATCGCCCACCCGGCCATCAGATATGTGGAAAAGCTGTTGGCTAACACCATTTTCGCCAGACGAGAAAACAACAAGGTGTTGGAAGAAGGTTTGAGATTCTTGGCCGTGGGACTGCAGACAGTGATAGGAGGTTGGGAACTACCAGAGATAAACCACTACGACTACATGGAGCTGGGAGTGGTAGCATTCTTCTTCAGGAGACTGTTGGCTACGAGACGATTGGCGATGAGATCTGTGGACAATACACCAGTATTCAGGTTTGGAGGTCTGCTAACTCCGATATTTCAGGCATTGGGCATCCCTTTGGCTCAGGGAACTGCACACGGAGCTGCACCTTTGATGATTGATGAGGCACTTCTGCGCAAGACAGAATTCTTGGCTGGGAACATTGACAACCGGTATGCCTACACCTTCAGAGTCAGCCCATCTCAGCAAGCGAGCATTCTCCTGCCAAACCATGCCATTACCACACTGAGTAACAAGGGTAACATCATGTTCCAGCAAGATATGCGTTACTATATTGGCATTGAGGATGAAGTGCTAGAGGCTCCGGTAAGATCAAGGAAGAGGAGAGCTGCTTCCAGGACCTCACAGAGAGAGGAAACCAGTGCCCAAGCAGAGGATCGCATAGAGCCAGCAGCCGGCACAGAGACTAGACCGCCCAGCCCAGTTTATGGGACCTCACGCTACCACCTTCGAGCACCAAGGGAAACCATTCAGGGTGCTCAGTTGAGGAGAGCCCACAGCTATATCAGGAAGTTGGAGCGCTAGAACAAGCTTCAAGACCGGACAATTGGGAAGCTGGTGGAGCTTGGACGAAGGACAAAGAAGGTGTACAAGGAGAAAACAAGGGCATTGAAGTGTCAGGTTAAGTACATGGCTTACATGGTGACAGGGAAGAAGGGAAAGGTGCAAAAACCCGAAGGCTACTCGTCAAGCGAGGAAGAGGCGAGTTCGGAGGATTTCCAGAGGCAGAGGTACCAAGGAGAGGGTATCAGCTCATCCAGCAGAGCCCCTGGTCGCGCACCCCTTGATGAGCGACGCCGCAGAGCCCGACGCCACATTCCGACGCCATCACCCGGCTCCAGCAACGAATCCCTATCCTTAGGAGAGGAAGAGGACGACACCGCACCTCCTGACTACTGAGGTAACCACCACCACTTTGTACATAGTTTTCAGTTTATTTTTCTTTTACCATCTTTAGCTCTCCTAAATTTGCTTTCACACCGAGACGGTGCGAAGTAAGTTTGGGGGAGTGATCATCTAACAATTTTCCTTTTGTTTTATCTTTGTGATTGAGTCTTTTACTTTTGTGTGATGCATTGTGAATAGTTATGCTTTTGAAAAGAAAGAAAAAAACCAAAAATTTTGAAAAATTTGAAAAAAAAAACAAAAACAAAAAAAAAGAGCATTTAGTTTCATATTTGTCGCTTTCTTAGGATCGAGTCTAGGAAGCATTTGCATAGGAGACAATGATATAAATGCCTTGCAAGAAATCTAGATTTTAGAACTCAATATGATGCCCTTGTTAATCATACCATGTTGCTTAAACAACCCTTAAAACACTTGTAAATTTCGAGCTTTGATCACACCACTCCAATACGTTTGTCAAGTAGGATACCCTCAACTTTGAAACCAATTCACTTATTGGACTTAGATGAATTTAACCTTCTCACTTATGGGTTTTAAATGCTTGATCATGGTCACCACATACACACTTGGATTATCTTCACCTCATTTTACCACTCTTTGTTAATCCAAGTGGCCATTCTCACTCTTAGAATGGTTTCTACACCTTAATACCCTACCCTTTTCTTTTAAACCTTCATTGAATTGATTGAGTGAGGCCTCTTTTTGATAATGCTAACATGTGCAAAAGGTTAAAAGTATGAGAACGACAATGATTAGCTCTCATAGGCTAGTCTAGGAGTTCACATATTGGTTTAGCATTTGGGGTATAAGCACTTGAAATGGGATTGGGAATGAGAAAAGAAAAAGAGTGAAATGGGGAGTAAAAGAATAAAAGACCAAAGGCTTGTAAAAAGAAAGGGGAAACACTTGGGAAAAGAAAATGTAATGGGAAAACTCTTAAGTGTAGAGTGAAAATGAAATCAAAAAGAAAAAAAAAGAAAAAGAGTTTTGGAAATTAAAAGAGTTACTTCTCAAAACCCAAAAATGAAAAAATTCAAAATGGTTGAGTTAGAGAATGAAGGGAGATTGGCTAATTGGGAATGGGAAACACTTTGGGTAAGATTATGAGAGTTAAGAATTGTATGCATGAATTGTTCTTGTCTTGCCACATTTTGCATAATGTCTAGCATTCCTTTTTCTTGAGAGTTAGCCACCAAAATAAAAGATAAAAGCCTTCCTCTAAAACACCATTTGAAGCCTTCTAATGCCAAGCCAATTGATTGAGATCTAATTCCCATTTGTGAGACTTCACTTTGATAAGATGAATGAATGTAAGAGTTGGTGGAATGTTGAGTGGTTGAATCTTGGCAATGTGTTTAAGAGAATAAAATTTGGTGTGTTGATAAGCCTAGAGAAATTAGAGTGGGTTAGGGAATTTGTTTTTGCAACATGTTATCATTTTCTAAGGACATCATGTTGAGGGCTTGCTAAATTTCTTTGGTTATGAGTCTCCAACTTCAAACCTCTCCCCTTTGTCTCATTGTTGTTTGCTTGGGGACAAGCAAAGAAACAAGTTTGGGGGAGTTGATATGTTAGATTTTTGTGTGTTTTTAGACATGTTTTATTGTGCAAATTAGCTTTAGGAAAGCAATTAGACACCATAATTGTTGGTTTAGCTTTAGGATAGTGCATTTAGGCATCATTAGGTTGCATATGTGTTGTTTTATCTTTTTTGTAGGTGGTGGACTACTTTAGGAGACAACAAGATGGAAAGGAAGGTGGTAGGGAGCAAAAGGAAGTGGAAATACAGCTAAGGAGCTCGAAGAACAAGCGCAGCGACATGCACAGCGGCATACATATGCCGCTGTGGAGGAGCTCCGAGATGAAGTTTTAGACAGCGACATGCACAGCGGCTTGTACCATGCCGCTGTGGTCCAGAAGTGCTGACAGCGACATAGTGCAGCGGCATCCCTATGCCGCTGTAGGAGATCCAGCGAGCCGATCATTTCAGCAGCGACATCCACAGCGGCTTGTGCCATGCCGCTGTGGATCCAAAGAAGCTCACAGCGGCATCAACCAGCGACGGCTCTATGCCGTTGTGAGGGTACCATCCCGACCCAGATCTACTTTTCCTCCACTTTCTCTTTTTTTCTTTTAGCTTTTGGACCTTCCACATGATGGATGTCGACCACTACTCCTTGATTTCGTGTATTTAATGACTCTTAAGTGTGTTGAGAGATCATATCACATTTTGTAAACAATTCTCTCCAAACATTTTAATCTTTTTATGCAATCTTAGTGTTCTTGAGTTCTTCTTCTTGTTCATCTTATTTCTCTTGTTCATCTTGTTAAATCATGCTTTGTTTGATGTTTGCTATGGCTAGTGAGTAGTTTCTCTTTAAGTTTATGGGTGTGAGTTGAGGTAAGGGTGATCTAGAAAATGGTCTAGGTTGTTTAGTAACTTGGGAATAATGGTTTCTTACTTGCTAGAAGTTCTTAATGCTAGGATTGAAATGGCCAATCAACTCCTTGATCTTAAATGTTGCTAGCACCGAGAGGTGTAGTTTATGTTTGAATCTCTATCAAGTGCTTTACATTCTTAGCCAACGAGAGTTGATGTTTAAGGTGTTTAGTGGTAGTAAGAACTTGATCTTATTGCATAGCTATCTTGAAATTGCCAACGAGAGTTGATGTTAATGCTTGATAGGTATAGGGTTATTATCACGAGAGTGGATTAACTGGAAATCGTTGTTCTTAGCCTAAGAAATCACCCATTGTTTGCTGAATGCTTCTGAACTGAATAATGATCACACGAACCGAAACTCAACCCAAGGAACTTAGTTTTTAATCAATTGTCTTCAACCTTTTTATTGCTCTGTTTATGCTCTGTTCTTGTTCCATTTTAAGCTCATTATTGTTCACATCATTGTTTGATCATGTCTGGAATTAGTTTTCATTAATAGATTTTTTTTTTAGAAACAAAACCACAAATTAATTTGGCTGCACTTAGATTAAGAGAACACCTGCATTCTTAGTGTGTTTGATTACCCCAAGTGGATTGACACCTCAAAACTACAATGACTAGGTTGTAAAACTTGCAACTGAAGTAAGTGAAGAGGAACTGATTTTTATCCTTATCAGGTGTTTCTAGTAGTAGTGAGATTTTGATTAAAAGTTGTGATGTTTGCCTTAAAGCGAAACAAACTCGTCTTTCATTTCCTGATAGTTCAAGTAATGCAAAAGAGATTTTTGATTTGATTCATTGTGACTTATGGGGACCCTACCGAACAACTGCTTTTTGTGGAAATCGTTACTTTCTTACAATCGTCGATGATCACTCACGAGCTGTCTGGATATATCTTCTACCAGACAAAGCTTCGGTTGCTCAAAGACTGCGTGATTTTTTTTCTCTCATTCAACTTCAGTTCTCACGCAAAATCAAAGCAATCCGAAGTGACAATGGATCCGAATTTCTCTGTCTCACTCGATTTTTCAAGAACAAGGAGTTGTTCACGAAACATCTTGCGTTCACACACCACAACAGAATGGACGTGTTGAACGTAAGCATCGTCATATCTTGAACGTTGCTCGAGCTCTGCGATTTCAGGCTCATCTTCCGATTGAGTATTGGGGAGAGTGTGTACTCACGGCGTGTTACTTGATTAATCGTACACCGACTCCACTGCTACAGGCGTTGACTCCGCTCGAAAAGCTCTATGGTCGAGCTCCATCCTTAAAGCATATTCGTGTGTTTGGTTGTCTGGCTTACGCACACAATCAGAACACACGAGGTGATAAATTTGCTTCTCGCAGTCGTCAATGCATTCTCTTGGGCTATCCGTTTGGAAAGAAAGGCTGGAAACTTATGGATTTGGAAACAAAAGAAGTCTTCGTATTGCGTGATGTCGTGTTCAATGAGAAAGAATTTCCACATCGAGAGGTTCCTGCCTCTACAGCATCGTCTGATCAGTCACACTCTGTGGTACCTCCTTTTTCTGACGATACTGAGTCTATGGATCTTTGAACAGTCTCCTTCGACACCTCAAGATGATGTACAAGAAACTGACGAAATTAATACCTCTCCGGAGCCAGCTCAGGTCACTCAGCCAGTCGATATTCCTCTTGGGCGAGGACTTCGACAGAAACATCAACCAGCTCATCTCAGTGATTATGTTGTTGGCAATGTCTTTGCTTCTACTCCTCTCTCTCTCTCTCTTCAACATCACCTTCTCCACAGAATTTCTCAGGTTCGGTTTTTCCCATATCCTCCTTTGATTCTTATGATCGTTTCTCCTTGAGTCATAGCAGTTACCTTGTCTCCCTTACTGCTGCGATAGAGCCCCAGTCGTTTATCCAAGAAATGAAAACGAAGGAATGGCAGGACGCAATGCGCTCTGAGATAAAGGCGCTTGAGCTCAACGAAACATGGTCCTTGGTAGACTTACCTCCGGATAAGAAAGCTATAGGGTCCATGTGGGTTTACAAGATTAAGCAAAAGTCTGATGGTACGCTTGAGCGGTATAAAGCACGACTGGTTGCTCTTGGCAACAAACAACAAGAAGGGCTTGACTACACTGAAACATTTGCTCCCGTTGCAAAATGACCACGGTACGATTGTTTCTTGATATTGCAGCTAAACAGAATCATGTCGTTCATCAAATGGACGTTCACAATGCCTTTCTTCATGGTGATCTACATGAAGAAGTGTACATGAAGCCTCCACCGGGTTTTAATGTTACTGGTAGTACGAAAGTCTGTCGCCTCCACAAATCTCTGTATGGTCTTAAACAAGCACCGAGGTGCTGGTTTGCTAAAATAGCTACTGCGCTGCGTGCTTATGGTTTTCGACAGACTCGATCAGACTATTATCTCTTTGTTTACAAGAAGGCTGATGTTGTTCTTCGCATACTCGTGTATGTTGACGATTTGATCATATCTGGTAACTCGTTGGTTGTTGTTGAACAGTTCAAAAAGTACTTGTCGACTTGTTTTCATATGAAAGACCTCGGCGTTCTCAAGTACTTCTTGGGCTTGGAGATGGCTCGTAGCTCAGCAGGTTTCTACATCTATCAGCGTAAATATGCGTCGGAAATTGTTGCAGAAGCTGGTCTTCTTGGCTGTAAACCGGCAGGTTCTCCACTTGACCAAAATCACCGACTTGCTCTCGCTGATGGACCACAGTTGGCTGATCTTGAACGTTATCGACGATTTATTGGCCGGTTGATATATCTCTCAGCGACCCGACCTGACTTGCAGTATGATGTACACACTCTCTCACAGTTCATGAAGCACCCTCTTGCTGAACATTGGCTTGCTGCTCTTAAAGTTGTTCGCTATCTAAAAGGGACTCTTGGACAGGGACTATTGTTGAGTGCAACAACCTCCTCTCACATCACTGGTTGGTGTGATTCTGATTATGCATCATGCCCTCTCACACGACGGTCTTTGACAGGTTACATTTTTCAACATGGCTCTTCTTTGATCTCTTGGAAAATAACCAAACAAGATACAGTATCACGGTCGTCGGCTGAAGCTGAGTACCGAGCCATGGCTGCAGTCACTCAAGAGTTGTTATGGTTTCTCAATCTTCTCAAGGAAATCGGACTCGATCATGCTGGACCTATGACGATACGGTGTGATAATCAAGATGCTATTCACATCAGTTCAAATCCAGTTTTTCATGAACGTACGAAACACATTGAAGTGGACCTACATTTCGTACGTGATGAGATAATTGCCAGCGTGATTCGACCTCGTCATGTTTCTACTACTAACCAACTAGCAGACATATTGACCAAGGCACTTGGACGCAAGGAATTTGATGCCTTCTTACTCAAGTTGGGCGTTCTCAATCTTTACGCTCCAACGTGAGGGGGGGTATTAGGAAATATAATGTGTATATTCTTAGCATCTTCTAATTAGGATTGTGTATATTGTGGTTTCCTTAGTTGTTGGTCAATCACTTGTATAAGTTCACGACATTCACGTCTGTCAATAACACACACAAATCCTTGATACATGATTTGATAGATTTTTCCATAAGTCGGCATGCGGCGGAGATATTATTCTCCCTGAAAAAAAAAAGATCAATGGACAATGATAGCAGGTACAAACCAGAAACATCAACCGAAATATATCCAAAAAAAACCTGAAAGAAGAGATTAGACAAAAATCCAACTCAAAAGAGAGGATCGGGCCATTTATTAGAAAACGAAATCCGGCAAGATACCGGGAAAACAAAACCGACACGGAGTCGGAAGGATTAATAGAAACAAAAGAGAAATGTAAACACAAAAGTAATCCGACAATCAACACGGCTAACGCCGACCAATGGTCGGAACCGGAAACAAATGATCGACTTTTGGTTTAGTGAGAGGTCAGAGGAAACTAAATCGAACTATTAATTTGCTCGTGCATGCGTGCATTTTACCGTGTTTGTCAATCACACAACACAACACAAGCGCAAGAAAAAAAGGAAAAGTAGATTCCAAAAGAAAAACAAAAAAGGAAAATTTACTGTGTATCACTTTTGAGTTTTGACTAAGAGCATGATTAGTGGGGGTTCTTAAGGCCCGGGTTCTTAACTATTCACGTGGGTCCCACGTGAATAGTTAAGAACCCGGGCCTTAAAAATCCTTATTTAAGAACCGGTTCTTACACTGTTCATGACACGTGGCAGCCTGTCATTCGTCAATTTTTTTTTTCGATTTTTTTTTTTTTTTTTTACACTTTTCCCAAAAAAAAAAAAAAAAAAAAATTTTTTTAAGAACCCCTCATGGGTTCACCACTAAACTTGCTCTAACGCTCAAGTATGAAAACAGAAGGGTTCACAAATAACTATGTAACCGTTACCAATATATAGACCATAGATGAGAACGCAAAGTGAAAGTCGTGGTGTTTCTTTTTCTTGGACCCCAAGCTTCTCCTGCTTCCATAAGTTTCTACTAATTAATTAGTTTAACTACAGCTTCTATATTAGTGCATACTAATGTTTTAATATATTTTTTTTTTAGAATTAGAAAGAAAAAAACAGTACAACATAGAAGGAAGTGAAAAACATAGAGAAACAAAGGACGGTGTCCAGACAAGCAAATATTCAAACCTTTGAATATGAAACAACATCATGTTCTCCAAGACAACCCAACTTAATTTATTCTAATAATACCAAATTTATTAAAACCATTATCGTATCTTGTCCACCATATGTATACGAATATAGACATTATACCCATATCGTATTCTTCTAGAAAATTTCCTTTAATTTTATTCTACGGAGGGGTTATTGATAGATGAATTTCAAATAATTTTCAAAATTTTCAAAATCTATTGTTATTGGTTTATGAATTCTAACATTCTTATTAAAATCTATTGTTATTGGTTTAATGATTTTGAAAATCCACACAAAATCCATTGTTATTCAAAAAGTTTGGTTTTTAATAATTTTATGATTCTATCAAAATCTTGTGCTATTGAGACATAGATTTTAAAAAATTTAACTCATAGAACAAGATTTTCAAAATACTATGTATATACCTTAGATTCTCAAAATCAATATGGTAAAAACATTTTGATATATTTTCTAAATATACAAACTCTTACCAAATCTAACAAAACTCTTTAAAAAATTAACAAATTTCTCAACTTTTCAAATTAACCAACTCCACATAAATTCATCTAGTAATAAACCCCTCATACCGATATATCACAGGAAATTACAATCTTAAAAGTAAAATTTTGCTTTTGTAAGTATGTATCAAATTTCCAACTATTTATTAACTGCTACCCAAAATCATCACACTCATTTAGACGTTGCAAAATAATATGCTTATTATATAAATGTCTAATTGTCTACTCATTAACAAACACCAACTCATGCTAAGTTATGAACAGGGTCAATGGGCGGCAAAACAGTTTTTTTGTTTTCTTTAAAAAAAATCATTGTTTTTTTATTATCAACATGGTATACTAAAAATTAAAATATGAACAAATTGCACTCGTACATATATCTATGCACATAGGTAGACGTGTATATAAATGTAAGAATTGTGTCTCTCATCACAACACGTATTTTGATAACCTTCACTTCCATGATCCTCTCTAACTCTCACTCTTCTTTATAAATCTCTCTTGGTTGATTCGCATGGATCCACCATTCAACGAAATTTACAATACCCTGCTGTATAAACAAATGACAAACACAGAAAACAATGTCTCCGAAATACCCTTTAGCTTCTCGGTCACGGCTGTTGTCCAAGAGGTGGAGCTTCCAATGATTGACGTCAGCCGTCTGCTCAATGGAGCTGAGAAGGAGAGGGAGAAATGTAAGGAAGAGATTACTAGAGCTTCGAGAGAGTGGGGATTTTTCCAAGTGATAAACCATGGGATATCAATGGATGTGTTGGAGAAGATGAGACAAGAGCAAATTAGGGTTTTTAGAGAACCCTTTGACAAGAAAAGCAAGTCGGAGAAGTTCTCGGCCGGGAGTTACCGGTGGGGAACGCCGTCAGCCACTTGTCTCCGGCAGCTTTCTTGGTCGGAAGCATTTCATGTTCCGATGACAGATATTTCTGACAACAAGGACTTCACTACCCTCAGGTACACAAATATTGTTATTGATTAGACATTTTTAATAAGTAATTTAATATTTTAATTAATTTCAAAATATATTTGCATAATATTTCCCAATACATATATAACAGATCATCACCTAGAAACTAGTAATGTTTCTAAGATTTATAATGTACTTATGTTTATATATACTAATGAAATGCTCTAGTGTTTGACTATTAGTAACATAGTAGTATGCCGAGCAATTTCATTATAAATATCAAAAGATTAACATGGGAGACAAACGCAGTTTTTGATTCAAACATCTGGCGGTTTTGAAGCATATAATAGAGTGTTGCATTCATATTTAATTAATATTATTTGGTACATATAAATAAAATAAAATCCTAAAAGTTAAGTTGTTGGACATTGGGTCAAAGATTTATTCTCCATCTCTCATGCGTTTCTATATTCTTCCATTGTTAACTACTATTGTTGAATAAGTGCAGTTTCTAGATAGCAAGTTGGCATGTGAAATACGATGCTATTTAATATTAATACTTTCAAACAAAAATAAAAAGAAATATTAGTATGTCTTAAAATACACACACATATATATATATATATATTAAAATCTTAAAATGGTTACTTAATTAAACCTTTAATGTTGGTTTTTATTTTTATATCAAAATTTACAAAAAGAAATATAATTAATGTTGATTTTGATTTTATTTTTTATCATCAAATTTTACACACAAAAAAATCTAATTAATGTTGGTTTTTATTCTTTTGGATCCTCGTATACCTAAGAATTTCGTCAACTTCGAATTCTTTTACAAGCCATCATTGTTTATTTCGAAAATTTTGACTTCTTAAAACCATTCTGCACCAGCTGCCACAGAATGATTTTGGTAGACATTAACCTTTCTTTTTTTTATCTTGATGTGCAGAAAAAAAGGAATTCTATAAATGACCAATTGCTGTCATATTTTAATAAATAAAAAAACTGAGATTCAGACCAACTAATTTTGGTCGGTTTTTGTCGGGAGAAATCATTGAAAAACCTTTAACCAACTCGTCGTGAAAAGGGTAAAAACCATCGACCAATTCATTAGAACATCTCCGACCACAACACTATAATTTACATTATATTTGGTGTATTTTTATCACAAAAAAAAAAAAATTATCTCCAACCACAACACCAAATATTACATTAAAAATATATTCTATTATTAGTATATTATTAAAGATTCTCTTCTTTATTTGATATTTATTTAATTCATCATTTTATTAATAAAATAAGTGAATAGTGTTTAGTGTTGTGAATAGTAACACTTACTATTCACAACAATAAATTTGGTGTTATTTTTGGAGTCCCACTGGAGAGGTTTGGTGCTAAAGTCACACTATATTTGGTGTTTTAGAGTTTTATTGGAAATGTTCTTAGAAGATATAAAAAAAAAAAAGCAGATGTATCTAGTACGTTTCTGCCAATTTGGATTCGATTTGGATTGGCCACCGAAGTTTTCAAATAAATTATCCGGCCCAAAGATTAGTTGGCTAAACCGACTAATTTTTTTTTTTTAATTACCATACAAAAAACTCATCAGAAGACAGTTCACATGCAAACATATTACACTATCTATCCAACATGCGTTTTTTTTTTTTTTTTAACATGCGTTTACATCTGAAAATTGTTGAAAATTTTAACATGTAATTTACATAGTTTATAAAAATCTATTGATACTACATACATGTTATGAATCTATAATACATAAACCGTTTTCACTAATAATAAATTATTTTATAATAGTAAACCAAAAATCAACTACGCATTTTTCATTTTACATTTAGCATATCCTAGTTTTAAGTTAACATGTTTTTTTCATGTAGGACAAATCTTCCTTTTCCGGTCAATGTCATTAATTTTTGTTTTTCGGCATGTCGATTAATTAATATTCACAATTTTCTCTTATGTGATCTTCAATTAGGCCAAAAAGAATTATTTTTACAAAATTTCTCAGAAACTCTAAGAACTTAGGTACTCTTCTTGAAACACATAGTACACTTTGATAATATAAGTTATAGTATGTAGTCAGGAGGAAGGAGAGTCACGAGAAAAACTCTGTTTAGGAAAGAGGGATAATGGAAAAGAAGAAGAATAACTCGAACATGTCAGGCTATACATATAATACACACACACACATATATATAGTCTTGTGATCATCAGTGTGTATGAATGTGTGCGCTAGCTGGAATCTGTACACATTCTTACATGTACTTGTATTTGCATGCATGTGGTTGTCTTACACATTTTGATGCAGCTTATCTGTGTTTGTGAATGTGTATGTGTGACCACATCCGCTTCCCACCACCTTTTCATAGTTGGCGTATCTTGATAGGTCACTATTAACTTGCAATTTGACAATTAAGTTCTAAAACTTAATGATTTTATAGTAAACCCACTTTTCGGTTAGATACGAGGGTCCAATAATTTTGATTTAAAATGTTTTGCTAGTGCTCCTAATATATACTTTCGAACCTCTATATCGATATATGGATATTTTTTTTTTATTGTAATAAGTTTTTGAACTTTTTGATCCATAATCTTTTCGAAGTAAAAACAAAATATATATTTAGTCCCTTCATCACCGTTGATATATATTAACTGGTATTACCGGATTATGGTCTGTCATGCACCTAATTAATACTTCTTTCTCAACCAGATAAGTGATTATCTAGCGTTGATCGTTCTAATGATCAACGATGATAATATAAATACATATATAGATGCATCCATATACAAAAAGAGAAATGATATAGAAGACCCAAAATTGGGAAATGGCCCCATGTTCCTAACAGGTAGGAGATATCTCTATCATAGAGAGGAGAGAACCAATGGATTGAACACGTACACGTACCTCTCTTCCCAACCTGATTAAACACTTTTTTCTTTTGCTTTTTCTTCTCGTCTTGTTGTTGTAGTCTCTCTCCCCTGTTTGTCCATCACAACTAACATGCATGTCTCGCAAACTTTCTGCCATTACACCTCCTTAATTACGTGTGAACTGAATCACGTTTCTCTCCCACCGGGGAAAGTACATTCCTTACTACTGTTGACTTTTTGTATATTTCACCATTTGTGTCATATTTAAGTTTGTTACATGCGCCTGCAAAATCATGACGCCAGGGTTTGAGCTAATGGCTGACAATTATCGATTGTGTAGGATGACTTACCAGATGCTAGCTTGTGTTGTGTCTTCTGGGTGAAAAATAGTCTCAAGTCTTTTTTTGTTACGCGTAAATGTCTTGTATTTATAAGTTTCCAAATCAAATCATTTCCACAATTTTCTATAAAATCAAATAGTTTCTGTAAAATGCTGATTTATACTATGCCATTCTACTATAACATAAATAATGGTTGATATTTTGTCATTATAACTTCAGTTCATGATTTTCAATTTATTTAATTTTTTGTTTAAGATTTCTACTATAAATTAAACAAATCAACAATTTCACGGTTTTCGCGTATTTTCACTTTTTATGATATAAATATTCAGTAAAAACAGATTTAACATAATGTTTGTCTATTGTATATATTTCACCTTAGTTATATAATATGTATAATGTCATAATGTTTTGCCTTTTGTATCACAGCTCAGCAATGGAGAAATTTGCTTCGGAATCGGAGGCTCTAGCATATATGTTGGCAGAAATTCTCGCAGAGAAATCAGGACGAACATCAAATTTCTTCAAAGAAAATTGTGTGAGAAACACATGTTATCTAAGGATGAACCGCTATCCTCCTTGTCCTAAACCATCGGAGGTGTACGGTTTAATGCCACACACGGACAGTGATTTTCTCACAATCTTGCATCAGGACGATGTCGGAGGACTCCAGCTCATCAAAGACAATAGATGGATCGCCGTTAAACCTAACCCTCGTGCTCTCATTATCAATATTGGTGACTTATTTCAGGTAATTAATTAAGTTTTAAGAATTTTGTTGTTTTATTTCAGTTTGGATTCACTAAGTTTAAAGAAAATGTACGGTTTTGATATGGTTTGGTTGATTTAAAGTTCTAACCAAACTCCTAGTATCGCATCCATGGTTAAGGCATTGCATTAAAATGTTTTAGATTAGTTTTTTTTTTTTAAGAATTCTATATGTGCTTTTGGTAGGCATGGAGCAATGGCATGTACAAAAGTGTGGTACATCGTGTGATGACGAATCCAAGGGTGGAGAGATTCTCAACGGCGTATTTTATGTGTCCATCATACGACGCCGTTATAGAGTGTTCAGGTGACTGTCCTGCTTATAGAAATTTCAGCTTCAGAGAATTCAGACAACAAGTTCAAGAAGATGTTAAGAAGCTTGGTTATAAAGTCGGCCTCCCTAGGTTCATTAATCATCTCTACTGATTTTTACACCCAGTTTTTTTATATATATTTATTTTTTGGTTTTATAATTTATTTAACTGTTGTTGTTTTTTACCTTTTCCATATATTGTTTTGTTGATTTTTTAATATATATATTGTATTCTAGATAAACTGATTATCTTAATTCCATCAAAAGCAATTAGAAACTCAATTCTTAAGTTAAACATGAACTTTTATTCTATTTGATTGTACATTAAAGTACATGAATAGAAATGGAATTTAACCCAATAAAATCAAAGTTGTATTGTATGTAATAAATTCAATCCGATTTCAAGAAAATGTTATATATGTGTTATCAAATCTATAGTTTAAAATTAAAGCGGATTTGAAATTTTGACTAAAGTGGTTTGGTTAAGGTTTGACCAACCTGAGAGTCTCGCCAAAGGAGAATTTAGGAAAATAACCACAAATCTAAAGAAATTACATAAATAATCAGATTTTTTTTTTATAAAGCTTCAATTAGTGATCACGTTTTAGTAAAATAATTCTTCATTAAGTGAATTTTTTTGTTAAGTTTTTGATATATGGATCCCATATTAATCATTTTTCTCATATATTGAAAAAAGTTCTTCTCTAATTATGATGAGAACAAATGAAAGAAGAAATTCAAGGACCTGTTGGGATCGTTACGCAGCGTTTTGGGAGACAGGCGAAAAAAAGCGACAGGCGATTTGTAGGGTTTCTGCTTCATCTGGAGCTTCGTGATGTCGCCGCCATCATCTCAGGCGGTGGCAGAGGGAAGCTCGGGCTCATCTGGTCCGGTTAATGAAGGTGGCAAAGGGTCTTATGCTGATATTGTGCAGCAGAAGCATCAATTGAGGAAATTCGAGGTGGATATTACTACGAAGGATGGTCAAAATTCAGTAGAGGTGCCTGAGGAAATCTTTGAGAAAGGAGTTCCTCTCTGGGAAAATTTTATCTTGGGAAGATTCTTATCGGCGTCTCCCCATATAGCAAAGGTTCATATGATAGTGAACAAGATTTGGGTGCAGAACGGGGATGCACAGAATATTGATGTCTACACAGTTGATTCGAAGATGATGAAGTTTCGGGTTCCAAATTCTCAACTCCGCAATCGGATACTAAAGAGAGGTATGTGGACCATCGCAGGAATCCCGATGATGGTTTCAAAATGGTCTCCAATGGCAGAAGAAGAAGAAATTCCAGAGGTTAAATCTATTCCTTTATGGGTTCACCTAAAGAACGTTCCACTTAACATGTACTCATGGGATGGGTTAAGTTTCATAACCAGTACTGTGGGAGTTCCGATAAGGCCTCACCCGGATACTGAATCATGTTCAGACTTGGAGAAAGCCAAGATACTTGTTAATGCCGACCTTTCAAAGGAGCTTCCTCGGAAAATTAATTTCTCAAGGAATGGTAACACTTTTCTAGTGGAATTCTCTTATCCCTAGCTGCCACAACGTTGCAAAACCTGTGAAAAGTGGGGACATTTAGACACAGTCAGTGTTGCGAACCAGAAGAAGTCAACCTCTCTGAAGTTATTACTAAAGGAGGTCCAAGAAATTAATGTAGTGAATCAAGGAGTGGAGCAGGTAGTTGCTGATACCACAACGGAGGTAGGGAAAGGATCAGAAACAAGTGAGGAGGATGTGAGGAATGAGGCCACCGAGGTTGGAGAGGTGGAGAAGGATGCTAGTGATACTAGCGTTGAAATGGTGAAGGATAATGCCAACGCTAATGTCACGCTAGAAAATGGGGGCATGAATAGTGTAGAGGAGAAGAGTTTAACCAGTAACGATGAAGAGGCAGGTGCTGACAGTGACATGGAGGAAGGTCAAGTCGAAGGGGAATGGTTATCTCCTACAAAATCAGTAAGAAATCACCATAAGAACTCTACAATAGAGGACAGGCAGGAAGTAGCTTCTCCATCAAGATACTCAGTCCTAAATGATTTCGATGAGAGTGGCCAACTTCTTAACTCTGATGAGGAAGTAGAGGAGGAGGATCTTGCTACTGTGATGAGGAAGCAGGAAGAGAAGCTGCCAAAAAATTTACGACGGACTCTTCCAAGAATATCGAAGGCTAACCATAAGTTTCTAGTGGATCCTACACTCGGAAACAATGATAAGCCAGTCCAAACATCTCGGAAAAGTTCCAGGAATTCCTCTCAATGACGGGGTTTTTCTGGAACATAAGAGGGTTCAATAAATCAACTAAGCACACGGTAGTCCAGAAGTGGATACGAAACAAAGGTCTACAGTTTGGTTGTTTACTTGAAACCCGAGTAAAGGAGAGAAAGGCAAGTAAGATTTTGAATTCTGTTTTTAGTGGCTGGTCTCACATGTCTAATTATGAGTCCAGCAACAAAGGAAGGCTTTGGCTAGTGTGGAGTCCGTCTGTTCGTGTCTCGCCGGTGTACAAAACCGACCAGATGATCACGGTCTCAATCAAAATGGAAGGTCACGCGGATGAGTTCTTCTGCTCGTTCGTATATGCCGCAAACTCTGTGGAAGAAAGAAGAGGGTTATGGAAGGATATCAAACTACATCAGGATTCTCCTATGTTCAGAGGTAAACCTTGGGCAGTCATGGGAGACTTCAATGAGATTTTATGTGCAGACGAACATTCTGATTTTGGAGGTGCTTCCCATTCAGTCGGTATGCAGGAATTTGAAGAAGTAGTTAGCTACTGCTGCTTCTCAGATATGGGATCACAGGGACCTCGTCTCACTTGGTGTAACAAACGCGAGGAGGGTTTAATATGTAAGAAGCTGGATCGGTTGCTGATAAATGATGTTTGGTTACACCGATATACTCAAGCTTATGCGGTCTTTGAAGCTGGAGGCTGTTCAGACCATTTACGATGTCGGTTCTATCTTGAAGCTGCCAAACCGACTAAGAAACGCCCCTTCAAGTTCACCAATGTTATAGCTGAGTCTTCAGACTTTCAGAGCATGGTGGGTGATTTCTGGAACGAAACGGAGGAACTGTTTCATTCTACCTCCGCGCTTTTCCGGTTCTCCAAGAAATTAAAGTCCTTAAAACCTCATATACGATCTCTGAGTAAATCTCAGTTAGGAGGACTTCAACAGAGGGCTAAGGAAGCTTTTGACAACCTCTGTGCACGACAAGAAGCAGTGCTTAAAGAGCCTTCACGGGCGAACATAGCAGCCGAAACTCAAGCTTATCAGCGATGGTTGCGGATAAGTGATTTGGAGGAAGGGTTTCTGAGACAGAAGTCGAAGTTACATTGGTTAAAGGTCGGTGACAGGAACAATAAGGCTTTCTACAATGCATTGAAGCTAAGGCAATCTAATAACGCAATTCGGGAGATCCAGTCGAGATCCGGTGCTCTGGTTGACACAGACGAAGGGATTAAAGCAGAAGCAGAGGGTTTCTTTCGTGAATTCCTTACACTTATTCCTCCTGATTTTAGTGGTATAGAGACTGAAGAGCTGCAACGCATTATTGAGTTTCGATGCAGCAGTGAGGATAAACACAGACTTCAGCAACCTGTTTCAGATACAGAAATCATGGACATTCTCTTCAAAATGCCAGGAAATAAGTCTCCGGGACCGGACGGGTACACAGCTGAGTTCTTCAGATCAGTTTGGCCAATCGTTGGGAAAGATTTTACCACTGCGGTCCAGTCTTTCTTCCTCAAAGGATTTCTCCCGAAAGGTCTGAATGCGACAATTCTGGCCTTGATTCCTAAAAAAGACAATGCGTTGGAGATGAAGGATTACAGACCCATATCGTGTTGCAACGTCATCTACAAGTTAATCTCTAAGATTCTCGCAAATAGAATCAAAGGGATGCTCCCTAGGGTCATTTCTTGGAACCAATCTGCTTTTATCAAAGATAGGCTCATGGTTGAGAATGTTCTTTTGGCGACTGAACTGGTGAAGGATTACCACAAAGAGACCGTCTCCCCAAGATGCGCAATGCAAATTGACATCTCAAAGGCGTTCGACTCGGTCCAATGGAGCTTCTTACTTAATACACTGACTGCAATGGAGGTTCCAGAACAGTTTATCCACTGGATCAAGTTGTGTGTATCCACTGCATCCTTCTCGGTCCAAGTTAATGGTGAATTGGTGGGATTTTTCCAAAGTGCCAGAGGTCTGAGGCAAGGCTGTGCGTTATCGCCATATCTGTTTGTAATCTGCGTCAACGTCTTATCCAGATTGTTAGATCAGGCAGCGCAGAATAGACAAGTTGGATATCATCCAAGATGCAAAAACATTGGTCTCACACACCTATGTTTCGCAGACGATTTGATGGTATTCACGGATGGACAAAAAAGATCAGTCGAAGGTATCCTGGAGGTTTTTGATCGGTTTGCTCAGATATCGGGTCTAAAAATAAGTTTGGAGAAATCTAAATTATTCATGGCCGGTGTCAATCAGTCTAACCAAGGTGACATTCTATCATGCTTTCCATTTGATGCAGGCCAACTACCTGTACGATACCTTGGATTGCCATTACTCACTAAGCGTATGACAATAGCGGATTATTTGCCATTAGTGGACAGAATACGGAAACGCATGAGCTCGTGGACAGGGCATTTTTTGTCATATGCAGGTAGACTGCAACTTATCAGCTCGGTAATCATGAGCCTCACCAATTTTTGGCTCACAGCTTTCAGGCTACCGAGCAGTTGTCTAAAGGAGGTGGAAAGATTGTGTTCGGCTTTTCTTTGGTCTGGACCAGATCTAAACACAAGGAAAGCTAAGATTAGTTGGCATGAATCATGTAAGCCAAAGTGTGAAGGAGGCATTTGGCTAAGGTCGCTGAAGGAGGTTAACACGGTCATGGGGTTAAAGCTCATCTGGAGACTTAATTCTAACGATAACTCTCTTTGGGTGCAATGGATCAAAACCTACCTAATCCGTAAGGGATCTTTTTGGTCTATAAATGACAAGTCTACCTCTGGTTCCTGGGTCTGGCGAAAGCTTATCAAGCTCAGAGACATTGCCAAACAGTTCCATCGAGTAGAAATCAAAAGTGGCCGAGATGCATCTTTCTGGTACGACGCATGGTCAGAGAAAGGTCGACTAAGGGACATCCTAGGCACTAGAGGAACAATCGATATGGGCATAACTGAGCACTCAACTGTCGCAGAAGCTTTATCCACTCATCGCAGGAGAAAGCACAGGAATGACCTTCTTAATGAGCATGAAACTGAGATGGCGGCTCTAAAAAACACAGTGGTACCCGATGCAAAAGATGTAGCGCTGTGGAAAAGGAAGGAGAACACCTTCAAATCTAAATTCTCGACGAAGGAGACATGGAACCAGGTTCGCAACTCAAGCCCATTGTGTGATTGGAGTGAGGTGGTTTGGTTCAAACACAGCACCCCAAAGTACTCGTTTCTATTATGGGTTACGATCAACAACCGACTTTCAACCGGAGACCGGATGGCAAGGTGGAATATAAACGCAGACACACAATGTGGTTTCTGCACAGGTAACACTGAAACAAGGAGTCACCTATTCTTTGACTGTGAATTCACCTCTGTGATCTGGAGGGAACTGACCTACGGGTTATTAAACAATGAGTATATTGTTGCTTGGAATGATATTATAGCACTGGCCATGGGACAGGGGCTGTGCAAAACAAGGCAGTTTCTTCTCAGATATACGCTACAGGCCTCTATCCATATCATTTGGCGAGAGCGTAACTCACGAAGACACGGTAATGGAGCTATGGACCGGGAAATGATTCAGAGGATGATCGATAAGACGGTTCGCAACAGGATAATGTCGATCCGTGAAACTGGGAATGGAGACTATAGTGATGGCTTGGCGGTCTGGTTTGGAACCAGACTGAATGTTGCTGGGACATGAAAGGGATGATAAGGCTGGATTTTTTGGCTTTCTTGGAGTAGTAAAAATTCTTTCATTCTTTGATTATAGCAAACAATAAGAGTAGCACTTGATGTAACAATGGTTTTTGATTGAATAAATTTTACATTCATTCAAAAAAAAAAAAAAAAAAAAAAAAAAAGAAAGAAAATGTTTATTTTTATGTATCTAATTGCTCAAATGAAAATTTGAGGTTTTGAGTCTAATTCCCACCACCAATCCAAATTTGGTGTTGTTTTCACACTAAATTTGATTTTTTAGTGTTCCACTTGAGTTTTATCTCAAGTCACAACACCATATTTCATACTAAAAAGAATATTTTTATTAACATATTAATAGATTTAAGATTCTTTTTATTTTTTAGATTTTAAAAAATACTAATTATTCTTATAGCTGATTAGCTATATATTTAACAGAAAAATATAATTGATCAACTAAATTTTATAAAATTAAATTACATCATATTAATTCTCATAATTTTTATACTGAAACCACAAGTGTTTAATTAACTTATTCTGAAGTTCAATATGAGCTTCTTGAACCTTGATTTGCATGTGTCGAGATAAGAATTCTTGAAATTAGACATCATCAACCCACTATCTCATTATGCAGTTGGAACTTTAATTCGTTTTTCAGTTGTTGCATTAAAATCACGTTCATCCTCTATGATCATATTATGCATTACGATACAATTGGTCATTATATCATATAACACATTTTTATTCTAAAAGCGAGTTGGTCTATCCACAGTTACAAATTTTGACTGCAATACCCCCAAACACATGTTCCAGTTTGTCGAGTGTATATTAAAAATGAAAGAGCGACAATTTTGAGAAGAATAACACCAACAAACCAATATAAAACACACAAAGAAAGTTCCCAAAGTCAATATCATGGATTTCAGTATTGAGAATTTCATTATCAAAGGAGACCAAACTCAAAGAAATCAAGTTCAAGGACAACAACTTCAAGATGATGACCAAAGATCACCAAGTGATTCACAAGATTTTAATCAATACTATAATTATCTTAGTGGAAATAATTTTTCTAGAAATTAGATTATTGTTTACATTTTTATGCGCGCGGTTGACCCGAACTTAGCGAGTTTTTAAAAAAGTTAGGAGAAATTCAAAAATTAGGTGGGCAGAATTTTTTGGCATTATTTAAAATTTAAAAAGTTTATATATAATAAGAGTTATACAACTTAGTTTAAGCCTTTGAGATTTACATATTTTTGTTTTACATTCATATATAAACAAAACCATATATAAAAGATGATAGTTATTTCTTCTAATATATATCAATCACAAACAAACAAAAACAAAACAAAAGAATAACCACTTTATTACTTCAAGTCAGAAGATACATAAAAAATATAGTTTTGATTGTAAAAACATACAAAACATATTAAAGATTGTAAATTTACAAGTCATTGTTCTTCAAAGATCAAATTATTTTAGTCACTTGGTATAACGAATTGGTTGATGTGTTAGATTAGAAGTTAGGATTTAGACACCTAATTCGTCATGTAAGTTAAATAATATATTGGGTTCATCTTGACTTTGGCCCATTAATTCAAGAAAAATGAAACATTGTCGGCTGATTGTTGACTTGGGTTGAAAAGTGGCCGTGGAAATAAATTGTGCCTTGACTTCCTTATTCAGCCGAATAGAGTTAAATTGCCATGTTTTCTTTCTGTCTAACGCTTAGGCATACCGTGCTGTTGGAGTTGGCCTAAGGCTGTACGACCAGAGACAAAGCAACGAGGAATGCCTCGCATCTCACGGAATCTGTAGAGAAAATATAGTTTACAAGCCAATTAGTCCATATTATTATGCCAAAGCTAAAGTCCATAGAAATATATGTATGCGAGCCCTTTTTTATCAAAGCGAGCCCAGGATTTTTTCCCCCAAAACTATTGATAACATAAGAAATATATGATAAATGAAAACTTCAATTTATTAATTATCAAAATAAGAGCTAAATTTATTTAACTCTTACAAATTGGATATGTAACAATTGTATTACTTTTCATCGTATACAATTCATAAATGCATACGGATGGATTTACTAGATTTAAATCCGGATATAATATGACACAGTGACGACACAATATAAATTCGTAAACAAAGAATAATGTTTGTAATAATATTATAGCCATTACACATTCAATGATATGAAATATATCATATCTAACATGATGAAACAGTAAATTATATGAATGTTAGATATGCATGTTAGTAATATGCAGCCTAATAGCAATTGTAAGTTGTAACTGTGTAATTTGAGCAGTCTGGTTAGTCAAGGAAATTTACATGTGGTTTGATCAATGATAGAATCACAGTTCAACAACTGCAAATTATCAGGCTATAAACCCAATCGCATACCCCATACCATACTCTAAAATCCACACCACAACTTGTACATGGTTTTGGACTTCTTTTTTTGAACTTTGGGTTTTGGACTTGTTTGGCAACATTTTCAACTTCAAAGTTTTTAAGCCACGTTTCAACTTTGGTTCTCAATCAACAAGAACTAATAATGTGTTGTATAATGTATGTACATTGGCAGGTAATATTCTTGCAATTTAGTCTATGAAAGGGAGAGGTTACTTTATGATCCAAAAATACTTGAAGACACCTAGATATGGTTATAGCTAATTAGGTGAGTAACATGTGGTAACTCTTAAATACTCCAGTGTAGGTTCCATTTTTTAAGCTGGTCCATATACTAACCAAAGATTGAATATCTTTTACTAAAGTACGTAATAACTAACAACAAATCTTAAAACCCCAATGGGAAATTTTTGATACAACTCCTAGTTAATTATGAATGAGATTTCAAAAAGGGAAAAAATTTTATTAAATGGGAAAAAATGATATGAAGTTTCTAGAGTACCTCGTAAGAGAAATAAGATTAGATAGGGCAAGAAAAAAATAAAGTCAAACCAAAAGTGTGTTAGGCTTATGATAGTATTGGATTACTTAGTTCTTTTATATCTCCAGTTCAATCGTTGACACGGAAATATATTCGTTAAACATGGATCTTCCATGGTATTTAAAAAAAAAAATCAAACTAAAATTATCAATTAGTTGCTTTTTCTCATTTAAAAGATTATTATTTGGTCATTTTTTTTCCGGCAACTAATTTATATTAATGAGAAGCATCTGAGACAATATCATTATTTACAACAGCTTGGAAATCAGTCTGGAAACTAAGAGAAGATAAATCTATAGAGTGAGCTGTAGCTAAGAAATGTGCTGCTTGGTTGTTAGAACGTTTCACAAAAGTGAGACCATTTCGGTGAATGAGATACAACTGCAAGAATATCAGAAGTTAGATATTTAATCGACCAAATCATTTCTTCTTGTAACAGAACTCTGATCTGAGAGAATTTGTCTCCTTCAAAAGAGACAATATGATCGATTGAGCAATTCTCTATGGCTTTTAACAAAGCTTTCCCTTCGGCTTTAATGGAAGATTTGAGAATTCCTAAGTAAGCTCTGCCCCAACTTAGAACTTGTCCCTTTTTATCTCAAAGTAGCCAACCACCGAAAGCATTCCCATTAATTGAATTACACGAAGCATCGAAATTGAATTTGAGGTGACCCGGTGAAGGAGGAGTCCAAAATATTTGCTCTATATGAAGCGGTTCAGATGTGATCATAGATGTTGAGGCTGAAAGCCAATCTTGTACTTCTGCGAAACAATATCCAATCTCCATTTATGGTCTTATTGCTTTGTTTTGGAAAATCAGGTGATTTCGTGAGATCCATATATGCCAAAGAATCCATATAGGTAATAACTTCTCAGAAGAAGAAAGTGTTACAATGGTGAAGCGATCAATAAGTGCAGCGATATTATCTTCACTATCCTCGGAAAAGTTGTCCATCCAATGTAAATGTGATAGATGCGAGATAGACATGTTTGATCAATAGGGAGGCCACGAGTTCTCAGTCGAGTTGTAGTGGCTATTGACTTAGACAACAAACTCCATAAGAAGTGTTTCAGACGAGGTGGGATATCAAGTTGCCAAATCCCAGATTAAACAATGTGTATGAGGACCATTTTGCCACGATAGTTTGTAACCAGAACGAACAGTGTATTGACTATCATGGGAATGCATCCAAATCTGTTCGTTGGGACATCGTGTTTGAGAGATATATATTGAACGGATGTGGTGGTGATCATCCGGATGTACATAGGTGGCAAGAGCATCCTCGTCCCATCGTCTAGAGTGACCATCATCTGTAATTAACTCTGCTATGCGCATATCCGGAGTATCTTCTAAAGGAACAGGCGGACGAGGTGATGAAGTTTGAAGCCAATTATCCTTAAAAGCTCGAACCGCCTCGCCAGTTCCCACATTATGGCAAAGCCCTTGTTTAAGAAGATTCATACCTATAAAGATGGAATGCCAGCCATATGATTGTAATCTTTGTGGTTTGGTATCCAGAGTCGACCCATATTTATAATATTTCGCTTTGAAAAGCCTAGCGAAAAGAGAATCCGGATATTGAAGTAATATGCATGTCTGTTTTGCTAGAAGTGAATCATTAAATTTGGGAAGATCTTTAAAGCTAAGGCCACTCTTGTTTTTTGGTAATTGCAGACGGTCCCAAACTATCCAAGAGATTCCTTTTGAATCAGAACTCTTCTCCCACCAAAAACGCCTAAGAAGTTGTGTAATGTCATCCGTGATCTTTGTTGGTAATTTGAAACACGACATCGAGTAAACCGGCATGGATATAGGCATATAGCTATCGATTTGGTCATCTATATATGTTTTTAAATAGCAAGAAACCAAGATTTTTATGGGTTCTGAGATTAGTCTAGACTTCAATCCCGGTTATAAACAACAAAAAATCATAAAAAACACAGATACCACACGAACGGAATAACTCAATTTCATTCAATTCTAACACGACTCAAATTTTATCTATGTGAACCCAAACTGAAACTAAAAATTCTCACGGCAACTGATATAATATGTACATAAAGAAATACACCAAAATGAAAACACATACTTGACCAATTAAATTTAGAAAACAGGGAAAAATAATTGAAGGAACAGAAGAGGAGAAGATTCTCTGTCTTTGTCACAACAGTCATAAACCCTTGTCCTAAGCTTTCTTTTGCCAATCTTCATATGATCCCGTGTGTACCCACTTCCCACTTTATCTCTCTTAACTATTTTCATTTTCCAATTTCTTTTTAATAAAAATATACAGAATAATTATTATTACAACCTTACGCTCTTTGTTTTTTTTTTCGTAATGCTTTTCTGATTCATCTCCTCAAATGTAGGTCGGTGAGACTGTGGCATGTTCTACAGCCACAAACTGATGAGGTCGGTCCATATGAGAATATATGAATGATCTTCTTGTATTTTTACTATTAGTCGAGAGGCATATCTCCGGGATTAGACTTGTTGATAGAGAGAGTAAATATAATTAACAAGATTGATCCCATGCTTGACCTGTCACAAAGAATTAACATTCCATCAAACATATATTCGTCAAAAAAAAAACCCGTTACTTGTCAAAAATGTGATATATATATGTGAAATTAATATATTTGATTAATTCAGACTTAACCCAATAACGACTGAATTAAATTATTATTCCAAATGCTATCTGAAAATTCGAAAGTAACAAAAACTAATAATAAATTAACTAGAGAATTATGCATGTATTTTGAGTAATATGTTTTAACTTTTTGTCTTCCATAAGTTTATTTATCATTTTAAGTTAATTGAAGAAATAACTTACGTTGAAAAAAGGAAGTGAAATCATTACTCACAAAGTTGCAAAGAAGAGGACGATTTTCTTCGGATCAAACACCCAAGAAGTGTGAGAGCGTTTAAAACTCGACTTCCTCGCAAAACCGAATCTTCTTTCTCTAGTTTGATCGGAGATCAGATTCCCCGCGGTGGCTGCCGCCGTAGTAATGGTGATCTGATGAAGCGGGGTAACTGAAGCAGCGATGGTTGCGGTTGTGACCGTGCATGCATGATGATCTGTAGACCCCACGGTGGTCGTCTTTTCCGGCGTGCTTGACCCTACAAGGCTACAACTCATCAAATGACATACTTTAACTAATAACATTGAATAATGAATTTTTTTTTCTTTATTTGACAAGACAAAATAAAATGGATCATAACGTATTCATTAGTAATTGTATGCCAAAATTCAATATTGGTACAAGTGAGCATGCGGTGAAGGAGAATAAAAGGTTGGAATATTGGTTTGTTCGTGGTCTGCATAAAGCTATACATAATTAGAAATCAAGAATAGAGTTTTTCCTATTAGTTGATCATGCAAATATTAGTATATGTAATGTGGCTTAAATTACATAGAGTGCAAGCATGACGTATAAAGTTAGTAAGGAACAAACTAATTTACTCTAAAAGGAGAATTGGTGAATTTTCGTTTACAATATATAAACCTTGTATAGTTGCGGCCGGGGAAGATTAAAAAAGCTTAAAAAAGCATTTGACTGTGTCATGAAATTTGAACTAGTCAGAAGTATTATAATAATGAGTTAGTCAAAAAACAATAACATAAAATTACTTTACAAAATTTAAATTTAGCTGGGGCACGTAAGCCGTTCGTTGTAACCGGCATCGGCCACTGTCTACAGCTACGCATGGTCTGGTTACATTAACTAAATCTTACCTAACGCTTTGTAATTTATACCTTCAAAGGACAAATACTATATGTATTAAACTGTGTTTACAATGCAGACCCGAAATTATATAACGCCTAAAACAAATAAGAAATGATATCTTAATTGTAATTAAAATTCAATATTGCAATTTTTAAATATATCATCAGAATATTTTTTATCTAAAAATAAAATAATATCAAATATGATTAATTAAAAAATTTCAAAAAATAAATAAATAGTTATTACTAATTTGGTATAATAAATTTGAAATCTTATAAAAAATAATTTTACGGAACAATACTTAAAACAATAAAGAATAATTACTAAGTTGAAAAGAAAAAAAAGAATAACATGTTACAAAAACCAATTTTAACTAATAAAATGTTATTAGAGTCTTCAAATATTGGAGCATATATGTAAGTCTCATAAAGCATTAGCACATAAATTCTGATAACTTTCATATTTGTCTAGAAATTTCTAACAAAATAAAAAGAAAAAACTAACAAAATAAAAAAAGAAGGAAAAATATCAATCGAATGAGAAAAAAAATTACATGAAGAAAAAGACAAAATAACAAGATCAACACTATAAAATAAATAAACAATGATTTAAACAAAAATTAACAGTAAAAAATGGAGGAGAAATATGAAAAATATAAATGTTCATCAGAAAAAAAATATTTTAATTGAATTATTTAACATATCATTTAATATACTATATAAGATAAATAAATTATCACAAATAGAAATAAAGATTAATAAAATCGTTTAAATTGATATAAAAAGAAGAAAAAAAGAAAAATTGATATTTCAAAAGTCAAACTCTTTCTTTTAAAGTATATTTGAAATACAACTCAAATCGACAAGAATTTAGTGTAAAATGTTGTCCTAAAATATTTATATTATTTGACTTCCATCATGTGTGTTTATGCAAGGGGCCGTTAGTATTAGAGCATCAGTGCTATTGTCGACCAGCGATCGAGCAAAAAACACACATATGAAAAAGTATACGTATTCAACTTTATTTAGATTAGGCATACCGAACCTTTTTGTATTAGAGACAAAAAAAAGTACTCAATGAAGATAATAAACATATTTCAAAAATTATCTAAACCGCAGAAAATAATAATAATTCGAATTGAATGATCAAAAGTCCGAGATATGTTGTTTCCATCCAAAAAAACACACATCATTCTTGTCATTTTGAAGATTTTTTTATCACTCACAATCACAGATAAGACCAAAACGAATTTACTACAAGAATCTGCTAGGTCCATTTGATACTATAATGTTATATCACATGGTAACAAAAACAAAATGACGATAAAAATAAAATGTACTAGAGCATTTGTCCATAGACGCGTATGAAACGTTAATTTAATTATTTACTTTTATTGAAAACTAATCGATGTATCATGCATTAAAGGAAATAATAAATCGAGAATATATAGTTATTAAAAAAATACAGATATTGAAGAATGATAAAAAAAAAAAAAATAACCTCTAAGTGGGGACTGAGGAAATGAGATCTCCTTGTCATTACCATTTGCGTCACAATGGAGTTTCCTTTCGGTGTTGCTTCTTGGAGACCCTTTCCTCGATACACTTCTCTGCAGCTATTTTTAATAAGGAAAAAAAATCATTTTCAGTTTATCTTGATCAATAATTTAATTAAATAATTCAATTATTGAGTTTCAATTGAATCACTCTGAAAGAGATATTAAAATACATGCCAAATGCCAGTTACAAGAAAGAAGGAAAAAAGAAACAGATGATAATAGTTTGAAAAGCACGGCAACAATATCTATACAAACCTGACATACAAAAGTCAACTTCCGATTAGGTTTTTATTTTCATTTCTTTACTTGAAAAATAGCAAATGAGAAAAAATTTGAATCGATGACACAAGAGTAGTTATAAAGGTTATTGGCGAGTCTTCCATGACTCTCAACAAAATTAAATACCCAAAAAGACCACACAAAAAAAAAAAGAACAAAACAGCGAAGAAAATAGAAACAAAATTATAAATTATGGTTTTTCTGATAAAATTCAATGATAAAAACACGGTTACTTGAACAAATTTAGATTTTTTTTTTATATAAAAAAACTTACAGTAATTCTGGGACTTGAAGAAGATAAGTCTTTGTGGGAAACAGGAGTGAAACTTTCGACATCGATCGTCACAAACCCATGTGGGTTAACGGGTTTTTGAAATCCGGAACCGGTTTCCTGAACCGGAATTGCTCCACCTGTTTCCATGGAGCAGAACTAGAGAGAAACAGAGAGAGACGATCATCATGTTTATGAAGAAACAAAGGTCAATTATATATAAACAAATGAAAAACTATAAATTCTCTTTTCGGTTTTGGAAATTGTAATCGTAACTACATAAGCAATAATATAATAAGAAGAAAGATGGAATCGAACTTACTTTTGGGAATTAAAACAGAGGATTTATGGGAGATTAAGACAGAGTGGCTAACGTCTCTGTGTTTGCTCTGTTTCACGATGAAGAAAGGTAATTAAGGTTTTTTGGTTGGAGACAAAAAGAGGGAGAGATTCTGAGGAGAAGAAGGCTTTTTACTTTTATATATGTGGCGATTTCTTCTAAATGGGTTGTCCCCTTTTTCTTTTATTTATTTATTTCTCAAATATAGGAGTAGTAGTCACACGCACGAGAGATAAGAGATAGACCAATGAGTAATTTACTTATTCATAATCATGATTCCTATGTTTAATTTAAGATTGGTTGATCTCAGTGGGATGAAAGACAGAAGAATATGTTATCTTTTTCTCTTATTGTAATTATAATTCTTTTATTTAAAGATATATGGTTTACCAACCAAACGGTAGCGGTTTATTAGGGGTTAATGTTAATTTTGCTGCCGTTTAGCAACCATATCACGTTCTAAGTTTTTTTTTTTTTTTTTTTGATAAAGGTTTTTCTATTTAAATGCAAGAAAAGAAAATGTTTTACAAGGGCTAGGCCCAATGGCTAAGTAGCCTAAATAGATAAGAAAACACATTTGAATCAAGATCCACTTGAGGGACTATTCGGTGGAACCAAACACCCATGTAAAGCCATGACTTGGTAGGAGATATGTAATTGGGCCCAATTAGAAAAGGCCCAAAGTTGATGGTCGAAGAGGCAATGTGAACGGAGTTGCAGAGAGGAATTGCATGCCGATCAAAATGAAGAGGATGATGAGGAGAGATTCTTGTAAGCTTAATTCATGAGTGTCAGCCAGTGTTGCATAAGAGATGATGCGAATCTCGGTCTGTCCGGCCTTATGCTCGAGATTCTGTTCTTGACCAAGGAGACCAATTCAGCTAAGATTTTTGAGGAGGGAGAAAAGTGATTTCTGTGAAGCCTGCAGTTTCGCTCTTTCCATAGCAAATAGAGAGCTGCTTGCCATGCTAAAAGGATCAGTGTAAGCTCAACCCGAGATGCAGTCGCAGATTTAAGGTAATTTAGAGTACTATCCCAAGTTCTGATCGTTGTTAAGCCCAGTTTACTCATAATCGGTTCCCACACTGACCATGAGAAATCGCAGGCAAAGTATAGATGGGAGACCGATTCTGGCTGCGAATTACACAGCAGACAATTTGAGGCAACATCTAATCCCCAGCTAAACATCCTGTCTCTAGTTGCACATCGATTTAGGACAACCAGCCAAGCGTGAAACTGATGTCTGGGTATCCCACCTGGTTATCTGATCTAGCCGGAGGCAGGATCCAATGCCCATTTTCCCATAGTTCAGCTAAAGTTGATTCCGGAGCTATTGGGATTCTGCTTCGCTCCAATGGTGTTAAGAGTTGCATCAAGTTTTCATCAGACGCCCAGTTGCTCGACCAAAAATAGGTAGTCTCTCCATTACCTACAAGATGTTTTATCCAGGGGTAAGCCATAGTTCTTAACTCAATCAGCTGATTAGCCATCCAAGAGTGTTTTTTTCTTGTGTTTATAACCCAGAAATTGTTGATGTTGCCTTGCAGTATCTCCACGGTGAACCAAGAAGCCCAAATAGACTCAGGCCGGAAGAAGAGTAACCACACTAGCTTCATAGCACAAGCGACATTCCAAGCAGACAGGTTACGCAATCCTAAACCCCCCTCTTTCTTACTCATACAACAATTTTTCCAAGAGACATTAGCAGTACCCCGTATATCATCAATTTTGCCTTTCCAGAGGAACTTGCCACAAATTGCATCAAGCTCTATGGTGACTGTTTTCGGTATGATAAAGGTACTCGACCAGAAGTTGGTAATTCCATTTATCACAGACGAGACCAGTTGGAGTCGACCTGCATATGAGAGAGCTTTTGAAGTCCAAGATCGACATTTTGTTTTCACTGCTTGAATTAGGGGTGCACAATCTGCCACAGAAATCTTCTTCGAGCAGAGCGGAACGCCGAGGTACCGAATAGGTAATACTCCTGTAGTAAGTCCAGTTTGATTTTGTATGTCATTCACTTCATCTTCATTTAATCCAGCAGAGAAGAAGCATGTTTTCTCAATACTTACTGCCAATCCAGAACGTGTCTCAAAGTCTTTTAATACCTCCAAGACACTCAGAACAGATGCTAGGGAGCCATCTGTGAAAATGAGGAGGTCATCCGCAAATGACAGGTGCGTTAGCTTAGTCTTTGCGCATCTATGATGATAGTTAAATCTTTTAGTTGCTGCTGCTTTGTTAAGAGCTAAAGAGAGGAAATTCATGGTTAGGACAAATAAGTAGGGAGAAAGAGGGTCTCCCTGACGCAGTCCTCTGCGTCCTTTGAAATAACCATAGGTAGAGCCATTGAACCCTATTGAGAAAGAGGGAGTGCAGACACATGCCTCTAACCATCTGATGAAAATTTCCGGCACCTTAATGCTCCTGAGACACTGAAATAAAAATTCCCAACGAACACTGTCGAAAGCTTTTGCGATATCAACCTTTAAAGTAATTCTCTTCACCCCTCCCTTCTTATGGTACCCTTGTACTATTTCTGAAGCCAGCATTGTGTTTTCAATGAGGAGCCTCCCCTGCACAAAAGCAGTTTGGTTTGGCATGACAATATACGGAAGAATACGCTTCAGCCTCTTTGCTAGTAGCCTCGATATGGTCTTATAGGTTGTATTACAGCAGGAAATTGGCCTGAAGTCGGTGATCTGAGAAGCGCCTGGCTTCTTTGGAACTAAAGTCAGTATCGTCGCATTTGTAGCCCGGGGAAGAAACGCAGTAGTGAAGAAATTGGTGATGGCGCCAGTGACCTCTTGACCTAGCACCGACCAAGCAGCCTTGAAGAAACCAGACGTGAATCCATCTGGACCTGGTGATTTGTTGGGGTTCAACTTCCGCAGTACATTTGAGATTTCCTCAACTGATGGGGTGAGCTGCATTAAATTTTGATGGTGATGACTGCACAACTGAGGGTTAAGCGCTGATAGCCAAGAGACAGAAGAGGGTAAAGGAGAGAGAGATTGTGGCGCCAGAATTGATTGAAAGTGCGAGATGGCAATTGCGCTCATTTGGTCCGGGTCTGTGACAATACCCGAGCTGTTTTCCAAGGACCTTATGGAGTTGTTTGACTTCCTCCCTGCAGCCACTCTTTGGTAGTAGGGAGTGTTGTTATCTCCCAATCTCAAGAAATTAACCCTTGATTTTTGTTTGTAGAAAGACTCCTCTATTCCCCTCAGAAACGAGTATTTTTCTTGAACTTCCTTTTCCTTCTGAAATGTGGCAGTGTTTGGATTCTCCATAGCTTCCACCTGCACACAGTTTAACAAACAGTTAACTTCTTCCACTCTTTTCTCTATATCTGAAAAACTCTCTTTGCACAGTGTTTTTAGAGGACGTTTAAGAGCTTTTAATTTAAATCCCAGCGAGGTCAGTTCTGTTGCTTGACTTCCACTTTGATTCCATTCCAATTCGATCAAGGGCAGGAAATCAGGAAGAGCTGAAAGGAAGTTAAAGAATTTGAAAGGCTTTGAGCCGGAGGAAGGAAGAGGAGACGAGAGCTTTAAGGGACAAGGGGAATGGTCTGAGAACGAATGTGGAAGAAAGGAGGCAACACTGTCAGGAAAAGTTCTGATCCACATGTTATTCACAAGTGCTCTGTCTAACTTTTTAGTGATAGGATTTTCTGGTCTTTTGTTGGTCCAAGTATGAGACAGACCCTGGAATCGTAAGTCTTCTACTCCAATATCCAAAAAAACATCCTTCAGCTCAATCATATCTGGAGTTAAGTGGTTGACCGAGGCCATGGAATGCTCTGCGTGATGCATAATCTGGTTTAAGTCACCCCCAATCAGCCAGCAATAGTTTTCCAGAAAGAGAGTCTGCTGAACTTCAACTAACTCATTCCACAACTCCACACGTTCCTCTCTTCTATTAGATGCATAAATGGCAGTGAAGAAGAATCTTGACCCATTCGAAAGAACCACAAGACAGGTCAGAGATTGCCAAGATTGATGCATTATTTGGACTGATGCTGGAGCTTTCCAAATGATAATTATCCTTCCATCTTCATCAATGTCATGGTTTGATACATAATTCCAGCCCGGACAGATCTTAAGCATTGCTTGATTCAAGTTTGTTTTCTTAATATGAGTTTCCAAAAGAGAACCGACAGTAGGCTGATGAGTAGCTAGCCACCGTTCAAAAGGTCGATGCTTGTCCACATCGTTTATACCGCGGACATTCCAAAAAAATAGGTTTGTACACATTAAAGGGATTTGTAAGGCACTCCTTTGGTAAGGAGGTGTCCTACGGCCGGAAGTTCAGATACAAGTTTTTTTTGTGGTTCAATGGCTGTTTTAGTAGGTGATAGGTGGTTTTCTGGTAAGGGGTTTGAGGTGGCAGAAGAGTGGGATAAAGGATTTGCAAGGTTGGACTTAGGGAGAGGATGTTTTAGGTCAGAAGACGATAGAGGTGCAAAGGGGTTTTGGTGAGCTTGAAGAGGCTTTAGGATGGTTATATAGGAAGGATTGGGGATTGGTTTTGATTTACGTTTCGGAGATTTCCAGGCCTGGCTATCTGATAAGGGACCAGAAGAAAGAGCTTGGGAGATTTGAAGCCAGGATGCTGGAGATGGAATAGATGATTTAGGCATAACGGTTGCAGCTAAACCCAAAACACAATTCTGCATAAACTCTGGAGACACAGGTGAGTAAGGGGAGGAGATGTCAATGTCCATACCCTGTGAAGGTGAGGACGGAGTAGTAGACCTGAGAGGAGTAATCAAACCAGGATCCTCTGGAGAATTTTGGAGGTTAACCGGCTCAACACTTGACTGCGATTGAGCCACAGTCTCTAGTGGAGATGATGGAGGGATGTTGAGTTCAGGATGATTTTCCAACTGGACAGCTTGAGTTAATACGGGGTCAGATAAAGGAGGAGAAGAAATTACAGCCAACTGCTCAGGAGGCACCAAAGGAGAGATTACTTCAGCTTCAGATTGTGCTGGGGCTGCTGCCTTTACCACTGGAACCCATTTTCTTGTAATCTTAAGGCAATATTTTAAAATATGGCCTATCTCCTTACAGTGTGAACAAGAAGGGGGTAGCCATGGGTATTCGACCTCGACATGAAACATAGCACCACTCTGCCTTAGTAACTCAAGCCGATTGGGAAATGGTTTCGTTGCATCAGCTTCCACCTTAACATGTGCGACTGAGAGACTAGTGAGGCTTTTTGTCCAATCATCCATTTCTTTTGGATTCCCAATACCACTAGCAATCCAACTAAGCCCTTCATTAGTCATTAGATCGAACGGGACTCCCTTTAGGTGAGCCCAAATTGGAATACATTCCAGAGAAGAGGTATCAGCGATTTCACCTTCTATCCATTGAGCTACATGGTGATATACTTATGTTTTCATTGTGTTTTGAGCATTGTTTAGATCATGTTTCTATCTCTTTTACCTTTCTTTCTCTTCATTTCTTTGTTCTTCCTTGTGTTTTTGGATAATTGCATCTAGGATCATGTATTAGTTAGTCTAGGAGCATTTTGCATTTGTTTTGCTTCTTTTTAGGTGTTGGAAGGCTACTAGGATGACTTGGGAGCACTTGGAGCTTTGGAGGAGTGAATGGTGATGTTGATCGAAATGATGTTCTTGAAAGATGGATCAAATTGAAGCCTTTCCGTGAATATTTAGCTTCTGGAGCATCTAATAGAAGTTATAGGAAATTGAGGTAGCTTTCCAATGGAGTTGGTTTCGAGTCGTTTGGAGCCGTAGTCGAAAAGTTATGGCCGTTTTACCAGCCAGCGGTCTCGCCAGCGGCCAGAACGAGACCGCGGAGGACAGTCTGCTCCGTCGACGAACACGAGCCAAAATGCCGGATGCGCAGCGGTTTACCCAGCGGGCATATCGAGACCGCTGGCGACAACTTTTCCTTGACTTTTTGGAACTTTGACCAGATTTGATACTTGGTTTTCTGGGTTGACCCAGGTTTGTTGGGTCGACCCAGCTCGTGTTTAGGGACCTTTAAATAGATTTTTGGGTCAAAAACCCTAGATCTATCTCTTTTTCTTTCACTAAGTTGGAATCATCTAAACCTCTTTTGGATTGGGCTATTTTAGTGAAAGTTTATTGATTTCTTCTTCTAATCTTTCCATCTTCATTAATCTTGATGATTAACACTACTTCTATGGGTTTTGTTGATCTCATTATGATTAGTGAGTAGTCTCCCTTTGAGCTTTTGGGTTAGGAAGATTTGAGTGATTAGGGATTGAATCTTGATGTCTAGGGCTTAGTTTTGATTGATCCTTTCTCATTAAATGTTCTTATTGCTAGATTAGGCTTAGCTAACCTTGATCTAGAACTTTGGGATTTTATTGCACATAAGGTGTTCGATGAAATGCTAGCTTTGATTTAATGAGAGCTTTACATTCTTAACCAATGATGATTGATGTTTAAGGTGTTTAGTGGCTAAAGGACTTGTGATTAATGCATGCTTGCTTGTGATTAGCCAATGGGAATTGATGTTTAATGCTTGTTTAGCATAGGGTTAATGACATGAGAATGTATTAACTTGAATTAGTGTTCCTAAGATAAAGGATTAGCATTCTAAATGTTGTGTTTGACATCTTGATTCAATGCTTAGTTACTTAGATCAATTTCCTATACCCAAGAGCTTGATCTTTAATCATATCTTTGAATTGTCTTGTTTGTCCTTTTTGCTTGCTTATTGAATTTGATTCCTCTTTGTTTGTTTGGTTGATTAGTTTGATTGCAATTAGGATATTTAGAATACAACTTGAGTTGAATTGCTTGGCTTTACAGGATTGGTGCATTCTTATTGGCCTATCTAACCCAAAAAGGTTCGATACCTCTTACTACACGATAAGTAAGAGGAATTGATACCTCAAGGAAGTAAAATTCTTGTTATCAATTTGGCGCCGTTGCCATTTTGGGAACTTGGATAGATCAATTCGATTTCCTTTCCTATTTAGATCAAGTTTTGGTTACTAACTTTGCTACTTCCTCTCTCTTTGATGTCAGGTGTATGAACTTGCGGAGCAAAGGACCAACAGACTTAGTTGCGCGGGTTACAGACATCAAAGCACTTGAGCGACAGTTAGCACGGGAAAGACGAGCACTCGAGCGGGCTGTTCACTTAGAGAGACTCGGGTTGGAACCAGTTGTTGAGGTTCAACAAGACTTTGAGGGTATTGAGCAGCCGGTCATGGAAGATCACGATCAACAGGATCAACAGCAAGGCCAACAGGGCCACCGAGAGCAACAAAGGCCAGCTAGGGCCATTGGTGATGGAGATACACCGGATACAAATGAAAACCGGCGAGGGATCATTCCACCACCGGTGAACAACAACAACTTCGAGATCCGGGCTATGGTGATGAACATGGTGCAGAACAACCAATTTCATGGACTTGCCTCAGAAGACCCATTGCAACACTTGGATACCTTCGATAAAATCTGTGCCACTACAAGACTCAATGGCGTGACTGATGAGGGTCTCAAGATGCGCCTCTTCTTCTTCTCCTTGGCGGATAGAGCCAAAGATTGGGAAAGCACTATCCCTCCGGGGTCCATCACTACATGGGCAGAACTCAAGAAGGCTTTCTTGAAGAAATTCTTCTCTCCTACTAGGACTGCCCGTTTTCGCAATGAGCTATCTGGGTTTGTGCAAAGAAACAATGAGACCTTCGCTGAAGCTTGGGACTGGTTTACTAAGCTCACCACTCAATGCCCCCACCATGGATTCACCAAGGAGACACTACTCAGTAACCTCTACCGAGGAGTGCTTCCTAGGATGAGGGCAATGCTTGACTCTTGTAGTAATGGACACTTCCTAGGCAAGGGAGTTGATGAGGCTATGGAATTGATTGAGAACTTGGCTACAAGTGATGGGAACTATAATGAGGACTATGAGAGGACTACTAGAGGATCATCTTCCATGGATGAGAAGTATGAGAAGGAAATAAAGTCTCTAAATGACAAGATAGACAAGATGATCTCATCCAACCAAAAGCAAATCAGCTTTGTGGAGAACTATGATGACTCCCCACCAGTCCTATTCAGTGTTGAAGGAGATATGACCCAAGAAGAGATCAATTTCATTGCTGGTCAAGGAGGTTTCAATAGGGGTTTCAATCCAAACTACAGGAATCACCCCAATTTCTCTTACAGAAACCCCAATGTTGTCAACCCACAGGATCAGGTTTATCCTCAAGCTCAACCACAAGCTCAAGCTACACAACAAGGGCAACAAGGCTTTCAACAACCTCAGCAACCAAAGCCTTTTGTCCCTTATACTAATCAGCAAGGGTTTGCCAACAAACCACAGTTTCAGAGTCAACAACCCTTTGTCCCCAAGCCACAATACCCTCCACCCGGATTTAACCAACAGCAGACACAAGCCTCTTCTTCCTCAGATTTGGACGGTGAGTTAAAGGGTATGATGCAGCAACTACTTCAGGGACAAGCCTCAGGAGCTTTGGAAGTTAGAGATCTGAAGAGTGAGTTGCAGAACTTGACTTCAAGGGTCACAAACATGGAATACAAGAATGCCTCTACATCCCGAACTCAAGGTACTTTACCCGGAAACCCGGAGAAGAACCCGAAAGAGTACTGCAATGCAATCTTCTCTGTTGTTGATCATGAGAAACCAGACCATGAAAGAGAGGTTGATGAGATAGAAGCACTTCTCTATGGTTATGAAATCCCTCCGGCTGCACATGTCCCTCCTAAGGAGATAAAGGCCACTGTAGTTAAGCCTTCCTATGCTGCACCAGCTAAGGTGATGAGTGCTACTGATACTTTTGCTGAAGATATTGTATCTACTGTACAAACAGCACCAAAAGTGCTTCCTAAGCTTGGCAATCCGGGTAAATTTACCATCAGCTGTACTTTGGGAGACTTAAAGATTACGGATGCATTGTGTGACTCCGGCTCTACTGTGAGTGTGATATCTCTTGACATGGTGGAAAGTCTTGGGATCAAGAGTATGGAAAGATACCCATCTTCTATTACATTTGGAGACTCTTACTCAAAAACTCCAATGGGAATGATCAAGGACTATCCACTGAAGATTGGTGAGTGCACAATCCCAACTGACTTTATTGTCATGAAGATGAAGAAGAGTACCCAACTACCTCTCTTACTTGGTACCTCTTTCCTCCATACCACTGGAGCTTCTATGGACTTCAAAAAGAAACGTGCTGTGCTGAATAATGTTGACAACAAGGTTTACTATCCTTTGAGGAGCACAACTCTCCACACTTGTGGTGTCATCCTATCTCCAAATGAGGATGATGTGTTAGAGGAGGCAAGACTCTTTGCAAATGTAGGGAAGCAGATTTGGCATAAACCCATTCCTTATGAATCATTGAGTGAGCACATGGGACGTGCTCAAAATAAGGGGGTGGATAGAGCTATTGGAATTCCTCCTACACCCATAAGGACTGAGTATGTTGGGTCTATATCTTCAATGAAGCTGACCACCAAGGAGGATAAAGGACCAAGGGAGAAGGTTGTGGATATGGTGACAAAGAGGGCTCCAAAAATGGCAAAGGTTGGAAAGGATAAGGCTGTCAACAATCCTCCAAGGACTCAGGAGTTTGAAAAGGAGATAATGGATGGTGAGAGTCTACAATCCTTGTTTGATGGGCATAATGGAAATACCCCAAACAATGGACTAGACGGATTTAAGAGAGCTCGAAAAGGATATAAGGATAAGATGGAAGCTCTAATAGCTGTTGACACTCCTACTTCTCTCAACCGTCTCAGCTTGCATCCATTGGGTTTGAAGGGTGACTACATTGAGTACAAGGTCAAGACCAAGGGAAAGTCTAGGCCATTTGCAAGTGCTAAAGCTTCAATCAGTCCAAGGTTTCAAGGTGACTCAGTCAATCTCAGTGAGCTAACTTCTCAGGTCCTGACCATCACTCTCAAGGGCGGGACTCACTCTTCAACCGCCTAAAAAACCGGTTTGCACAGTCGAGCTTAACGACTTTAAACAAAAGCGCACTTGGGAGACATTCCCATGTTTATCCTTGTAAATATATTTCTATCTTGTTATTTTGATGTTTTTAATTAAGTGTTTCCAGGTCTTTAGGTTCTTTTGGAGTCAAAAGTTGGCAAAAATTAAGGTTGGAGAGGTTTTGGACGGAATTTGAAGGAACCAGCGGTTCACCCGGCGGTTTGGGCGAAACCGCTAGCCAATTCTGGGAGGACGACGTCGCGAGCACGTGTTGATCGCGACTCCGCTAGCGGCCAACTGGATACCGCTGGCTCAACCAGCGGTTCGGCTCACGGGATGATCAAGACCGCGGGCCAACTTCGTCCGAAGCGACGCAGAGGAGCCGTGCCTGCCGCGATTCATCTAGCGGCTGCGTCGAAACCGCGGTCAACCCAGAAACTCGCCGTGAAAACCGCGAGCAGCGTTGACGTGACGACCGCGGTTCTTCCCGCGGGCACGACGAGGTCGCGAACCGAGTTGACGAGAGATGATGCCGAGTAACCGTGACGACAGCGACCCCTCCACCGGGCTGATCGAGACCGCGAGCCGCCGAGTACCAAAGACGAAGAAATTCGAGCCTCCTGAGACAACCTCTAGCAACGAATCTCCATCACTTTCCACTCCACCAACTCGGGAACCATCTCCCGAGTCTCCACAATTCTGAGGTATCTTCCAACACCATCTTGTAAATAACTGCATTTTAGTTTCTCTTATTCTGTCATTTGAGTCTCTCTCTCTAGTTTGCTTTCACACCGAGACGGTGTGAAGTAAGTTTGGGGGAGAGGCTAGTCGCTAATCTTGTGTTCTTTGTTCTTATTTTTTTTTTAACCATTTTTTGAGTCTCATGCATCCTTAAGGCATAGAAAAAACCAAAAAAATTGAAAAATTTCAAAAATTTTCACAAAAAGAAGCATGTAGGATCGAGTCTAGTTAGTAGTATAGGATTCATGCATTGGGAACAATGATTTGATTTCCTTGTAAGGTTCAGTTGGGTTAAACTTGTTTCACATGCTAGCTTTAAGCTAGATAGACCACACTAAAGCTGTAACTCGAGAATCGCATTGAAAGCTAGAACGAACCATACTTGGATAACTTGCTTTGAAACTTGATTTGATTCTGAAACTTGTGTGATTTGAAGCTAGCTCCATCTAAGTGAGAACTTTAATTGAACCATCTAATTATCCTTGTTCATGCTTTGTGTGATAAACTCATGGGTACCCCAAAATATCTGAGCAAGCTTATCCTTTCTACCCCTCTCTACTTGCTCTAATAGATTTCCACACCTTTCACCACCCTTATTTCAAACCCCAAACACTATCTTGAGTGGTAGGCCTATTTGGAACAAGCTCGGTAAAAAGTGTTGAGTATGAGGCGACTAGGAGAAAATTTCCATTATAGATGCAAGCTCATCATCTTTGGCTTTGCAATAGGCTAGAGTTTGAGTTTGGGGGTTTCTTGGGAAGATTTGGGAAAGGAAAAGAGGGTAAAGAAAAGAAAGAAGTTTGAATGGGATCAAAGTTGTTTGGTAACAAAGAATGAAAAGCTCTTAAGTGTTTTGAAAAAGAATAAAAGTGTCTCAATGTTTTGAAGTGAAAAGAAGCCAATGTGCTCACCAAAAAGAAAGAAAGAAAGATTGTAAAAAGAGACCAAAGAAAAGAAAAGTTTGAGCTGATTTGAAAAGAGTAAAGTTACCAATGTTTTCAAAGTGTTTTGAGTGATCCTTTGGGGGTTCTTGGGAAGATTTGTATTGTGAAAGAAAGAAAAGGCAACAATAGCCTTGAAAAAGGGTAGAACTCATTTAGGAGGGTTTAGACTAGGAGTTGAAGTTCTTGGGGTTTGGGTAGATGGGAATCTATCCTAGTATGCGCCAATTGCCTCTAACTCTTAGCATTTTACTGCAGCTTGTTCATATTTCCTCCGAGAGAACCTAAATGATTGTGGAGAAGCCTTTCTTTCAGTTGAGACCATTTTTGTCTCAAGACCTTGTCCCTTAAGCCAAATGAGTTTGATCACATTGCTTTGAATAAGGATTCACTTGAAAAATTTAATGAATGTCAAGGAGCTAGTGGATTTGAATGCTTGTGTAGGTTGAAGGTTAAGCTAGAAGTTTTGTCTTGATGAGTATGGCTATATCCTTGGAGTAGGCTTTTCTCGGTTGCACTTTGGTTGTATAGACTTGAAACTTGTAAAAGCTTGATTCAACCTTTGGATATGAGTTCCCACCTTCAAACCTTTCTCCCAACTTGCCTTAATGTCTTATGCTTGCTTGTGGACAAGCAAGGTTTAAGTTTGGGGGAATTGATATACTTATGTTTTCATTGTGTTTTGAGCATTGTTTAGATCATGTTTCTATCTCTTTTACCTTTCTTTCTCTTCATTTCTTTGTTCTTCCTTGTGTTTTTGGATAATTGCATCTAGGATCATGTATTAGTTAGTCTAGGAGCATTTTGCATTTGTTTTGCTTCTTTTTAGGTGTTGGAAGGCTACTAGGATGACTTGGGAGCACTTGGAGCTTTGGAGGAGTGAATGGTGATGTTGATCGAAATGATGTTCTTGAAAGATGGATCAAATTGAAGCCTTTCCGTGCATATTTAGCTTCTGGAGCATCTAATAGAAGTTATAGGAAATTGAGGTAGCTTTCCAATGGAGTTGGTTTCGAGTCGTTTGGAGCCGTAGTCGAAAAGTTATGGCCGTTTTACCAGCCAGCGGTCTCGCCAGCGGCCAGAACGAGACCGCGGAGGACAGTCTGCTCCGTCGACGAACACGAGCCAAAATGCCGGATGCGCAGCGGTTTACCCAGCGGGCATATCGAGACCGCTGGCGACAACTTTTCCTTGACTTTTTGGAACTTTGACCAGATTTGATACTTGGTTTTCTGGGTTGACCCAGGTTTGTTGGGTCGACCCAGCTCGTGTTTAGGGACCTTTAAATAGATTTTTGGGTCAAAAACCCTAGATCTATCTCTTTTTCTTTCACTAAGTTGGAATCATCTAAACCTCTTTTGGATTGGGCTATTTTAGTGAAAGTTTATTGATTTCTTCTTCTAATCTTTCCATCTTCATTAATCTTGATGATTAACACTACTTCTATGGGTTTTGTTGATCTCATTATGATTAGTGAGTAGTCTCCCTTTGAGCTTTTGGGTTAGGAAGATTTGAGTGATTAGGGATTGAATCTTGATGTCTAGGGCTTAGTTTTGATTGATCCTTTCTCATTAAATGTTCTTATTGCTAGATTAGGCTTAGCTAACCTTGATCTAGAACTTTGGGATTTTATTGCACATAAGGTGTTCGATGAAATGCTAGCTTTGATTTAATGAGAGCTTTACATTCTTAACCAATGATGATTGATGTTTAAGGTGTTTAGTGGCTAAAGGACTTGTGATTAATGCATGCTTGCTTGTGATTAGCCAATGGGAATTGATGTTTAATGCTTGTTTAGCATAGGGTTAATGACATGAGAATGTATTAACTTGAATTAGTGTTCCTAAGATAAAGGATTAGCATTCTAAATGTTGTGTTTGACATCTTGATTCAATGCTTAGTTACTTAGATCAATTTCCTATACCCAAGAGCTTGATCTTTAATCATATCTTTGAATTGTCTTGTTTGTCCTTTTTGCTTGCTTATTGAATTTAATTCCTCTTTGTTTGTTTGGTTGATTAGTTTGATTGCAATTAGGATATTTAGAATACAACTTGAGTTGAATTGCTTGGCTTTACAGGATTGGTGCATTCTTATTGGCCTATCTAACCCAAAAAGGTTTGATACCTCTTACTACACGATAAGTAAGAGGAATTGATACCTCAAGGAAGTAAAATTCTTGTTATCACATGGAACATACAAGTATCAACATACCAAATCCTCTTGGTTAGGACTTTTTCTCTTATGAAGTCATTTGGGATCCTCACTATCATTGATCTGGTTGACTTGATCAGATGAATCTCTAGCTTTGTTCCTTTTCCCCACATGAAGTTTAGAACACTCTGAATCACTTTATACGATGGGAGCTTCCCAAAGAATCTACCCACAACAAACTCTTTATGTGTCTCTGCTCCTCGAGCAAATACCTCATCCGGTATAGTAACTTGGGGAATACCTGTAGGTGATAGTGTAGGAGTCGTTTGTTTTGACAGACTCTTATCTGTTGATCTTTTTGCTTTTGCAGCCCAGGTATTCTGAGACGGCAGTGTTGAGACAGGGGGAGCAGGGCCAGAACCAGAGTGAACAGAAGGTGATGGTGGAACACCGAGAAGGCTGTTAACTGGAGTCTTGGCATTAACAGAAGAAATAGGCAGAGATGAAGAGGATATCTGAGCTTTTTGGATTTTAGATCCTATAGCTACAGTAGCATGAAAGAGATTAGGGATTTGAGAAGGAACTTTTGGGGGAAGTGAAAGAAAAGAAGCTAGCAGCTGAGTAGTGGAAGAAGGGATAAGAGAAGCACAGTTTAGAGGTTCAAAAGTGTTCACAACTTTAATGGCTGGAATAGCACATCTTAGTTGTTGAACAGTTGGAGCAGAAGAAGGATTAGGAGGAGAGATGGACAAAGAAGGAAGAGGAGGAAACTGGGAGAGATCTGGTGAATCAGGAGGAAAAGGTGGAGGTCGATTGACGGAATCGACCAAATTAGAAGGAATCATTTGGGGAAGATAGCAGAGAACAGGACGTTCGCTTCTTTATCGCTCAAAAACACTGTTTCAGAGCAAAGGATCGTTCTCCCTTTCACGTTCTAAGTTAAAAATTAGATGGCTACACTACGCTAATCGAAAAGATTAATCGAGTTCAAGAGATGCATTACCTCTTGTTGTAAAAGTAAAACAATATTGGTTCGTTATGGATACGGTCGTTTTATTTTTCAGTATTTTAAATTATTACTATTTTAATTATTATATTTTGCAAATGCGAAAGATACACTTATGAGACATTTTCTTTCGTGAGAACAGGATTTATTCCCACATACGGTGGTAACCAATCAAATTTTTGCTAAGATATTACATATAATTCGTTGGAAAAAGTATGATATTGGTAAGATTAGGGTTGAATTTTGAAGATCAAGCTCTATAAAATGTAAAACTATTGCAATTTGTGGTTGTTGGTACAATTTTGTGGGATTTAAAATATCATATTATCAGAAGTCCATCATAGGTCCCGTATAGTGTGGATTGAATTATCAACGAATAGATATAATTTTTCTTTTGTTTGTGACGAGCAGAATTATTTAGAAAAAAACAAAGTTACGAGCAGAATTATTTATTGCAAATCAGTGTTTGGATTGTTAAATGACGTCGTTGTTTAAAATGATAACATAATTTTGGTTATTTTTTAAATAAAGTTTTGTTATCATTTGAGGAATATGCGATGAAAAATCATTAAGGTGAGCTTTTTTTGGATTGGAAAATAAAATATGGTTTAAGAAGTTATTCTAAATTAACGTAGAAAATAAAATAGAGGTGAAGATGTTCATAATATTTGGACTGATGATCCAAAATAATAATACAGTGACTACTATAAAACCGTGAAAGAAAAGAAAAGAGAAACAAAACCTGGTGGGCCGCAATATACGATAGAAGATTAGAGAAAATAGAAGAAAGAGCATTTGATTGATTAAGGCTTAAGAGAGTGGTCATACTAATGAATTGCAGCCAGAAAAGCTGTCTCACTAAAATACATTTGAAAGTTTGAATAATGCAATGCACCCATTTCCCAATAGTCCCATACTAATAATACTATACCAAATACATATAAATAAATATCTAATTTCATATATAATACAGAGCGACAATTATATTATATAGTCTAAATCGTTCACACGAGAAAGGAAACTAAGATACATTATTGTTTTTCATTTTGTAGCTCTTAATCATTGTTTAGCTACAGTCTTCGTGTAAGACCGTAAATACGGAAACTCTGCGTATGGTGAATGGTGTAGCCACTGCTACGTAACAGAACCAAAACTCGTTGATTCAATCGAATACCCGAGTAAAGATCTCTTCTCAAAGAACTAAGCTAGAATGAAGCTAAGAACTCAAGGATTTGAAAGCTGAATGCTCTGAATTTGTTATTTCAAAATAAGTGTAAAAACGTTACAACGTCAAAGTCGAAGACTTATTGAAAACTGAAACAAACATTCGAAAGACTAAATCAAATCCACGTTGCAACAACCCTGAAATAAAGGAAAGTAGTTCATGACTTAAAAATAGGAAAGTACGCTGCATCAGGTCTCCGGGGGTATGAGAAGATTCGCCTCCGAATCTGACGTGGTGTTGTTGCCTGCATAAGGAGTGAGGTGTTTGATGTTGAACACGTCTGCGGTATGGATGTGAGCCGGCAACTCAAGACGGTATGCATTGGGGTTGATTCTTTCCAAAACCTTGGTAGGTCCTATCTTGCGTGACCGAAGCTTGTTATGCTCACGAGGTGGAAGGCGATCCTTAGTAAGGTAAACCCATACCAGATCTCCTGGCTCGAATATGACTTCACGGCGATGTTTGTCTGCTGCAGTTTTATACTTGGAGGAAGAAGTCTGCAGGTTAACAATAGCTTTAGAATGTACCTCTTGTAAGGCTGTGACGAAGTCAATTGCTGACCCATGTAGGCGCGTTTGATCCGGCAGAGTTGTGAGGTCTAGTGGTCCACGTGGTACGATGCCATATACAACCTGAAACGGACTGAGACCCAAGCTTCGATTACTCGCGTGATTGTGTGCAAATTCTGCCTGTGCAAGTTTAGTCTCCCATGCCCTTATGTTCTCGCCAACCAGACTGCGCAACATATTACCGAGCGCTCAATTCGTCACCTCGGTTTGCCCATCTGTTTGAGGGTGATAGGCCGTGCTCATGTCCAACTTTGTTCCTAGAAGTTTCCACAAGGAACGCCAGAAATGGCTGAGGAATCGTGTATCACGATCGGAAACGATCGAGCTAGGAAGGCCGTGTAATCTGTATACTTCTCGGAAAAACAATTGAGCCACGGCAACAGCATCTGTTGTCTTCTTGCAGGCCAGAAAATGAGCCATCTTTGAGAAACGATCAACCACTACAAAGATTGAATCATTACCCTTTTGTGTTCTTGGCAATCCGAGAATGAAATCCATACTCAAATCGGTCCATGGCTGCGTGGGCACAGGGAGAGGAAGATATAGACCCGCGTTAGATGCTCGACCCTTAGCCATCTGACACGTCCGACAACGCTCCACAAACCTTTCCATATCCCTGCGAACAGTCGGCCAATAATAAGACGCAGTGACAAGCTACAATGTCCTATCTCTCCCGACATGTCCTTCACGATGCAGTTCTTCGATGATACGAAGTCTGAGGCTGCACTCTGGAACGCACAGTTGGTTCCCCTTAAACAGAAACCCGTCCTGAATCGAAAAGTCTGATCTTATTCCCAGCTTCACATCGCGATGGACAGAGGTAAAGTAGGCATCAGACTCGTACAGTTCTGCGAAGGCGGCAAAACCGGGTACCGTCGTGTGCATCGTCATGACCAGTGAGTGTGTGCGACCCAGTGCATCCGCCACATTATTCATCTTGCCAGACTGATGTTTAATCGTAAAAGTGAAGTGCTGCAAGAAGGCTACCCAGGTGGCATGTCTAGCAAAACTTTCACTTGACTGTCCAGATGTTTCAGCGCATCGTGATCAGTATATAAGATGAATTCGCGGTGAAACAAATAGTGCCTCCAGTGTTTAATGGCCTGTATAATGGCATAGAATTCCATGTCGTAAGTACTGTATCGACTCCTCGCTCCAGCTAGTTTTTCGCTATAAAAAGCGACAGGTCTGGTTTGTTGGCTCAAGACTGCGCCAATCCCAAGCTTCGAAGCATCGCAATGTAATTCAAACGGCAACGAGAAATCCGGGAGAACCAAAATAGGTGCAGTGGTGAGCTTATTCTTGATCAGAACAAAGGCCGCATCAGCTTGAGGCGACCACCAGAACGTATCCTCTTTCATGCAGTCCGTGATCAGCGACATGATGGTACTGAAATGCTCTACAAATCGCCGATAAAAGGATGCGAGACCGTGGAAACTCCTCACCTCCGTGATTGTGGTCGGCATTGGCCATGAACGTATCGCCTCCACTTTACTCATGTCCATGGATAGGCCATCGCAGGAGATTACATACCCCAGGAACAACACACTAGAAACCCCAAACTCACACTTGTGTCGCGCGACAAACAGTTGTTCCTGCCGCAAAACAACAAGCACTTGGCGCAAATGATCAGCATGTTCCGTCATGCATGAACTGAAGATCAAAATGTCGTCAAAAGTACACCACCACAAACCGGCCTATGTATGGTCTGAGAGCTTGATTCATGACCCTCATAAAAGTGCTTGGTGCATTTGACATCCCAAACGGCATCACCAGCCACTCGAATAACCCTTCTCGCGTCTTAAACGCAGTTTTCCACTCATCGCCAGGTCGTATGCGAATCTGGTGGTATCCACTCTTCAAATCAAGTTTGGAGAACACCGAAGCTTTTCCAACCTGGTCCAAAAGATCATCAAGGCGTGGGATTGGAAGACGATACCTCACCGTGATTTTGTTGATAGCACGGCTATCCACACACATACGCCATGTCCCGTCTTTCTTTGGAATCAACAATGCTGGTACCGCACATGGACTTAGACTTTCCCGAACATGACCGCGAGATACCAACTCTTCTACCTGCCTCCTTAGTTCCACATGCTCTTGTGGGCTCATACGATAATGTGGCCGGTTAGGAAGAGCTGCGCCCGGTACCAAGTCAATCTGGTGTTGGATATCGCGTAGAGGTGGTAATCCTTGAGGTAGCTCCGACGGAAAGACATCCTCAAAGTCAGATAATACTGCGGCTAACTCTGGTTGTATGATCGGAGTGTCAGGAGCAGGAATGCTTGCGGCGGGAACAATCAGCCAAGCACACCCGAAACTGCTGAACTCACTCTCAAATTCAGTCCGAGAGCACAACAAAGCAGGCACTTTTCCCAATGATTGGCTCGGCGCGGGAAGTTGTACCTTATCGGGTTTAGTAGCTGCCGGGAACAGTACGATGCGCCTGTGATCATAAACAAAACTGTGAGTATTTTTACGACCATCATGAATGACATTGCGATCGTATTGCCATGGTCTGCCTAACAGGATGTGCGCAACATCCATTGGAGCAATATCACAATAAAATTTGTCTTTGTAAAAGGCTCCAATCGAAATGTTAACCAAACACCGGTGAGTGATGCGTATCTCCGAGCCTGTTTTCAACCATGTCAGTACGTACGGCGTCGGATGTGCCTCACGCGTCAGACCCTGCTTACCGAAAGCTTCCTCCGATATCACATTTTGCGAGCTTCCTGAATCAACCACAAACCGAAAAATCTTCCCTTTAACGGTACAAGTGGACTGGAAAATGTTTGTCCTCAGCCATGGTTCTTCGATCGTCACTGGCGCGATACAAACGTGTCGCAACATCAACATTACTCCTTCATCACCATGGTTGTGATCTTCCTGAAGATCTCCCTCAAAATCTTCATCATCCGGCTGATCATACAACTCATTCGAATCCCAGCGAACATCATCTGCCAAAAGACCAAGTTTTTGTTGATTCGGACATGCCGTCTGCCTATGTCCTTCCACACCACAAGAGAAACATCGCAAAGCATTCGGCCGTGCCGATCTGCGCAAACCTTGCTCATCGCCTGCTCCTCCAGCATTCGGTTTTATGGCTTGATCCGATGTTTCTTTGCCCGCCGCGTGAGAAACCTGCAACTCTGTCCCTCCCGCACTCTTGTTTCTTGTCCCACCATTAGTCCAGTTTGACGACCCATCACGAAACTGATGTTCGAAGGCAACTGCACGTCGATGTGCTTCCGCTACCGACGCCGGGTCAAATTGTGAAAGAGCTGTCTGAATCTGAGGTCTTAATCCACCTATGAACCTCGAGACCAGCTGCATTTCGCTGTCGTAGATCTCATTACGGGTCAGTAGTAACGAGAACTCTTCTGCATAATCGTCAACGGTTCGTGATCCCTGGCGCAAGTTTTGCAGCCTAGTGAACATGGTACGATCGAAATTGTACGACAAGAAACTCTGCTTCAGCAATCTCTGCAGTTTGTCCCACGATGTGATCTTATCCTTACCGGCACGAGCTCTTGTGGCCTTAACTTGTAACCACCAAGAGGCTGCCTTTCCCCGAAACTTTGTAGCTACCAACGCTACCTTCCGATCTTTTGGCACTTGCTTAAATTCCATAGCTTCCTCCACGGCGACAATCCAGTCCAGAAGTTCTTCACTACGTACTCCTCCATGAAATTCCGGGATTTCGATTTTAAATCCGGATTCCCACCTACGATCATCCCTGTTTTGGTAGCGATCTCTTCCTCCACGTCGTGATCCATCATCACCAAAAGGATTCACGTCCTCATCTTCCGAGTCTTCCTCGGAGTCTTGTTGCACCGTTCGGGTCCGGCGTCGGTTTCCCGGATGCAACATCAGATCCGCCAGCTCCATAATGGAGTCGTGGATGGTATTCTGAATGTTTTCTTGCATAGTCACCAAGGTTTGTCTCAATTATCTCCACTCATCAGCCGGTTCGTCATTCCTTCGTGGTGGATTGCGTCGAGTCGGCATGATTGATGGAAGATAACTGGTGTAGCCACTGCTACGTAACAGAACCAAAACTCGTTGATTCAATCGAATACCCGAGTAAAGATCTCTTCTCAAAGAAATAAGCTAGAATGAAGCTAAGAACTCAAGGATTTGAAAGCTGAATGCTCTGAATTTGTTATTTCAAAATAAGTGTAAAAACGTTACAACGTCAAAGTCGAAGACTTATTGAAAACTGAAACAACATTCGAAAGACTAAATCAAATCCACGTTGCAACAACCCTGAAATAAAGGAAAGTAGTTCATGACTTAAAAATAGGAAAGTACGCTGCATCAGTGAATGAATCGCGTAAGAAAAGAGATTAAGGAAATGAAACGGAGTCGAGACTATGAAGTCTCTTTCCTTAACTCGAATTATCACCCGCAGTGAGGCGGTTCTGTCGTGATAATCGAATCCCAGGATAAAACCGATATCAAAATGTTTACGCTATCACTCGTAAAACGTTCCCAACGAACGAAAGAACTACGTATACTCTCGAGACTTATACAACGAAATGAGAGATGAATGAACAAGAAACTAACGTTTTTGTTTAAGCGTATGTGAACTTTGTATGCGTTAAAGCATTAAAGAAACAACGAGCTTAAGCTCGGTTATATAGAGGAACGAGAAGTGATCTCGTTTGAAATGGAGAAGAGATCGAGCTGGTTGAACGTGCGCGGAGATCTCGGGATTGGTTGCATGTGCGTGTGCGGAGCACAAGACTCGGGCAAAGGTAAGTGGTTACGAATAAGAGAATCAGCATATTCTCTTGGTACAATTCGAACCAATAATCAACTCATCAAACCGAACCAAACAATTTGATTAAACCAAGTACCAATTGATTTTTGGTTTATCAAAAAATTTCCCAAAAAATAATACGGGTGTGGAGGCTCCTTCGGCACGGCAGCGGCGCACGCGTGTGGTCTTTCCAACCTCTCTCTCACACTCCATAGTGTAGTCCAGTCTATTTGAACTATGACATGAATAACATGAATATGTCCTTATTTATACTAGTGATAAATTTCTCATCTAAGCAATGTGCGACATTTTATACACTTCATTCCTCATTAATATATGCCAACATCTTATGGCTTATGAGCCCATGGTCCAACTTATTTCTCATTCACACACACACATATTTTATAAAGCCCAAACTTTATTATATGTCAAAAATATGTTCCAACACTTCGTTTGTATTTACTTGCATTATAATTCACACCAAATCTTAACTTGATAGTTGTTTATTTGGCTTTAAGCTTTGTGTTCTTACATTGATATCCGTATGATTGATGACTTTTTTTCTTCATTAGGTTACTGATAAATGTATGTTCATTATAAGAATTACACGAAGCAAAATTAATGAAAACCCTAGTCAAAACACATTGCATTACACCTAGTTTTGATTTTTTTTTTTTAATAAGGCCTAAAACATATGGCTCAATCTTCGTTTGACAACTTAGTTGTCAATGGGAATCAAACTCAATATCGACGTGTTTACGAGTTGCCCAATGATTCAGGTTTTCTTCTCTTTTTCTATGATTCAGGTTTTCCTCTTGTTCGAAACTCGATCTTGAACAATCTGCTTTGGCCACTGGTGAATTGGGACCTGAAGTTGGAACAAAATAATCTATACTATAAGAGAGCACACTTCCTCTCAAAAAGAAAATTTCATATCAGTTTCTTGCAGTTCTGGTTTAGTTGGATATCAATCAATTCGACTCATTGATGTTTCTGGTACATAACTATTAGCCGCAAGTCGAACCTAAACAGTAACCGCACAAACAGATATTTACGTGAACCAAACCGCACAAGAACCGCTTTTCTTTAAACCGGTTAATGCCTCTTATTACCTTAGATACAATGGAGAAATGATCTCGAACAGCATCATGTTCTCCTAAAGCTAAATAGTAACCAAGTTTACAGAACATGTTTTGACTTTTGGGTCTTGAAAAACTTCAAAAAATTGTCTCTTTCAATGGAACCAAAAAGGGTTCAGATTTTGTAAGTTGCTGAACCAGCGATGCCTACTTCACAACAAAGCAAGCAACATTTTTCTATGATCACATTGTAACCTATCTGCAAAAAAACAAGAAAGCATATAAGACATCACCTTGTGACCTATCTCAATGAATAAGGCGAAAAACAGAAACAAAAAGAGACCAAACCTGGACTAAGTTGTCTATCTTTGTATCATCTTCGATCACTGTATCTCTACAGCTGCCTAATTTGTTATATAATAAAGCTAGTGAACGGCGAATAGTTTTCTTATGGAAGTTAGTTAATAAATTCAAACCTATTACTTGCACCAACCAATGCAAAATTAGCTCCAATCTCAACACCGTTTGTCCTTCTTTACGTCTAAATTCTAAAGATTCACAAAGATACACAGAAATTTACTTATTGAACCGCAAGGTGTTGAATCAGATTCAATCTAAAAACCAGAGCCTGAATGAAAATAATTAAAGCAACAATCGAAAGACCTAATATGTAACCAAAGTCTCTACACATTATGAGAGCATCTATAATGTAAAACTTTATTTTTACTCTAAAATAGAGTCATTTCAAAATAGTTGGTTTTACTCCAAGTCTCCAACCCCACTCTATTTTTTATTCTAAAATAGAGCGATGACAAAAAAAAAAAATAGAGTAAACTCATTTTTTATTCTATATTTGAATTAAACTCATTTTTACTCTATTTTAGAATGATATATAATGGGATTGAAGTGACTTTTGCTTTTTACTCTATTTTGGAGTGAGATTTGGAGTAGGGTTGGAGATAGTCTGATGATGAGTAGGTTCATACCATCTTGACCTATGCCGATTCCATTGTGGATATAACACATAAAATAATCAATACTACCGTGGCTGATTATATCTGGATATTAAAAAAAAAAAATTCAGCAAACTGTATCTTTCTAAAATGATGGATACATTAACAGTCTATTAGAAACATGTACAAGAGATGTTAACCGATCAATGCCCGAAGGCACATACAACTTTTTGAGCCGAGTTACAAAAATGTGTGGATCGGGTTTCGATATCATGTTAAGTTTCATTAGCTTCCAACTCAAAATCAATTGACAATAACTAGATCGACCCATGTCCTTTATATAATTAGTCAAGGTCTCTCATAACTTCCAGTGTGAGACAATTATCATGACCTATGTACCTAAGACCAATAGTCAATCATAACTCTCATAACTAGATTGACTCAATAGATTCTTATGAAAGGACCGATTCTGACTGATGGTACCGGATCCTACATGACCTATGTACCTAAGACCACTATTTTCATGAACTACTGCGCCAAACTCAACCAAAGCAGAGGAATCAGTTACCTCCATCTCTCCATCTTAGAAACCCTTTTATTGACGATAACCCCACTGGTCTCTAACCCTTTAATAATAATCAATCCAAGGACTTAACAGAGTTAGTTTCAACATCTTGTTACATTATAACATTGTAGCATCTTAAAGAGTAAGATGCAGTGATGCACAAATTATATTACATATTCAATCTTAGTAAAAGCTAAAAGTTCAGCAAAATAATGGAAGGTCTTTTTTATGCTTTTAAGTTTTAGCTAATTTTGTTCCATCATCATTCTGTAAATCTTAAAACTTAACGTGCAGACAAATCTGTGAGGGAAACATCATTTACAGAAACTGAAAACGACGTTGATCTTCTGAAGAAACCAGGCTGCGATGGCTTTGGGAGCTGGAGAGACTCAGAATTAGAGCTAAGCATCGACACAACTGAATCCATTGTTGGTCTTTTCGTAGGATTCTCTTGAACACAAGACAGAGCTATTTCTAGGCACTGCATTGATTGTTCCTTAGAGTAAGATTTCAAAAGAACATGATCTATTAAAGCCATTGATGTTTCTTCAACCCAATGTTTCCAAGCCTGCGAAAAATAAAGAGATACAAAACATCATCACTCAAGCAATCACTTATTTGGATCTTGCTGGTCTGTGACTGAGTGTTTCTTGTTACTTACGTAAGTTGGGAGATCTGTGCCTTCACTAAACCCATTGTTTCTTTTACCTGTAATGATCTCAAGAACAAGAACTCCAAAGCTGTAAACATCTGTTTTCGCATGCATTGCATACTCTGGAGCCATATATCCACTACAGAAACAAACAAAAAAAAGAAGATAAGAGCTTGATTCTTGTTTCCTGAATTGGTTTTGAGTAGCTAGCTAGACTTACTAAGTTCCAACAACTCTTCTTGTTATTTCTTGAGTCTTATCGAAATTGAATTTCCTTGCCATGCCAAAATCTGATATCTTAGGTTGCATTTGTTCATCTAGAAGCACACTGGAAGATTTCAGATCACGGTGGATTATCGAAAACTCTGTCCCTTCGTGAAGATAGAGCAATCCCCTGGAAATTCCTATGATGATATTGTACCGTTTGCCCCAGTCTAATTGCTTCTTCTTGATAGGATCTACATTCATTAGAAGAGTAAAGAAACTGAAACAGAGGAGTTTATAGGAATAGTGCAAAAACTATATATATACCAAACAAGAACCGATCAAGACTTGTATTAGGGATAAACTCATAGACAAGAAGTCTTTCAGATTCTTTAATGGAGAAACCGAAGAGTTTAACAAGATTCTTGTGTTGCAGCTTAGTCATTAAGAGTACTTCTGTCTTAAACTCGGCATTGCCTTGTCCTGAATGTATCGATAACCTTTTAACGGCTATTTCTTGCCCATCTTTAAGACGACCCTGATAGATTAGTGGTGTTGTTAATACGAAATAGAGCAATGAAAATTATAGTAAGATGAATCCACCTTGTAGACAACCCCAAAACCACCTTCACCGATCTTATTCGCTAAAGAGAACTCATCCGTTGCTACTCTTATGGTGTCAAAATCAAAATGCAGCGAATCTTGACTCTCAATTTCATCTGCAAGCAATATAAGAAAGAAGGAGACGATAATGGGGTTTTAGCATCATCAGTTTATCGTTAAGTCAATGCTTTACAAACTTACTTTCAGCTTCTTCCTTTAGATTTTTCATCTTCATCCTCCTCCTTAAGTAGATAAAGAGAGAGATAAGAACTAAGACAACTGTCACAATGGGAATCAGGGTAAATACGAGAGTTTTTGACCGGTTTCCTGCAAATAACAACAGAGAATCAAATGGGCAGTTATAAATTTCTAGTCCATTTGATGACAGTAGCTTAACTTGTTATTACCTTGATCACTTCTTTTGGTGCCATTGTTATGAGGAGAAAGAGGTTGTTTCTGTACTGAAATAGCTGAGAGATCAAAAAACGGATAATCTTCAAACCTAAAATAGCAACTTGGATTCATCCACCATCCACCTGACTTGCCATCACAACAAGTAGGAACCCCAGCAAAGATCTGAGAAAGACAGATTCTACAATCTGATTTAGACAAATCTGGTGTACACTGAGCCAGCGCGTAGATTTTCCCTTTCACTCCTGCTTCAAACTTCACCTCTTTGGTCTCATACTCAGCCCAAATTTTTGATCCTAATGAATCCAATAGCTCACCTAAACCCTTGCTGAAACCTTCCTTTTCCTCCACGCTAACGTTGCTTGATGTTATTCTTAAGGCCCATAACAGGCTTAATTGACCCCTTTATTAAGTCTAACGTATGAAGAGCCCATTTGTAGTTTCACAAAGAATTTGTTTTTTTATAATTAGATTTAAAATAAATCATTATTTGACTTTTGTTAATTATTATTTGACTTACCTGAATCTTTCATGTTCCATGAAGTTCAGAGGGGACGCCTTCTTTCTTGTCCCCTTCTTTAAAAACAAATCAATACTATTAAAAAATTGGAGTTTGTCCATGGTACATAAATGTTGTTCCTGAAATTTGCCCTTAATATTATTAGGATTTGTAACCTTCATTAAGGGTAATTAGGGAATATAACATTATCTCTACAATCCATGTTTCCAAACAAGACAATTATTAAACATGTAACCAAACAACCAAAATCTAATAGGTCCCACTTTCCTAATTAATTAAAATCAAAACAAATTAATTGATAAATATAATAAATAATTTATACATCAACTATTATATATAAATTAAGATTCTCTAATTTATGATCTTAATTTATGATTTAATTCAAAATATATTTATAATATATTTTAATATCTTTTTTATTTTGTTTCAAAATATATATATATATATACACATATTACGATTGATGTTTTTACGATTGTACTTTTTAGCAGGTTTTTCCATCAAACTGAAAAATATTTAATTAATTAAACGGGTTGAAAAATTAATTAATCAATCTCGATTATAAATTTTCTATAAAAAATTCGCATATAGTAAATAATTTCAGCTGATATATTTTAAAATTAATAAAATATTAAAATGATTTCATACTTATATTATTCAAATATTTGAAATATATTTTAATATCTTTTTATTTTGTTTCAAATATATATATATACACATATTACGATTGATGTTTTTACGATTGTACTTTTTAGCAGGTTTTTCCATCAAACTGACAAATATTTAATTAATTAAACGGGTTGAAAATTTAATTAGCCAATCTCAATTATAAATTTTCTAAAAAAAATTTGCATATAGTAAATAATTTCAGCTGATATATTTTAAAATTAATAAAATAATAAAATGATTTCATACTTATATTATTCAAATATTTGAAGCGTCAAATTATGCTTTTATGTTTGAATGAAGATTTTAACGGATAGTTCCATCAAATTTGCAAATTATATATACGACTACAACATGTATTTTATAAAATAATATTTTAGATAATTAAAATAACAATTAAACATATACCACATAACTTTTACAATAGTTGTTTTCACATATATATATATATATATATATATTTCCAAACTATGATCTTACGATACAACGCAGATTAAAATATATAATGCGAAATCGTTATTTTAATCTCTTAATCCTTACGATATATCTCCTCCAAATAACACATAATTCATTTTTTTAAAAAAACTAAATTGCTAACTCACTGTTTATAATGTTGGTTAAACAATTATAATGAAAATTAGATTACATAATTAAAAATCTAAACTACTATTAACAAAATGAATAAAAAGTAAAATTTGTAAAGAAAATTAAACCCGCACTTAAGTGCGGGTCAAAATCTAGTTGAAAGTTAAAACAGATTTATCTTCTTTTTTTTTTTTTAAATGCAAAGAGATTTGTCTGAATGATCATATACATTACACAATTATTTAACATGCCAAATCTGAAATCATTAAATTAAAATTAAAACATTCCTTAGTTATCTGACATGACACATTCCACGGTTTCAAACGACAACTGTTTCTTCATCTCCTACTTAAGAACTGTTCTTCATCTGAATATTGCCACAGATCACAGGTAAATGAATGAATCTAATCTTAAAATATCATTGTTTAGTGCTTAAGTCAATGAGATTACTTGCAGCCTACTCATCCGAAAGCAACTTGCAAATGTAATGTGCTTACCACTCCACTCTTTGAAACCTTCAATATAAAGAACAACAATGCTTAATTAGATCACAAGCAAACAAGATAAAAAAAGTTTCAAGACAAAGAGAATGAAGACCTTTTTCGTTTTCCTTGTAATTCTTCTCTGTGTTTTCGCAATCAACGCGAATCAACAAGAAGAGATCAATCAAGAGAACCAACCAATAATATCTCATAAAATTCTCTACAAAGTCCAACAATGGAGAACTTCGTTGAAAGAATCAAGTGCTCAAGAACTCAAGCTGTCTTCAGCAATCATTGTGGCTGGAGTCTTATGTTTCATGGCTGCCTTAATCTCAAGCGCAGGTGGAATCGGAGGTGGAGGTTTATTCATTCCAATCATGACTATAGTTGCAGGGTTTGACTTGAAAACAGCTTCAAGTTTCTCTGCTTTTATGGTAACCGGTGGATCGATTGCGAATGTAATCAGCAATCTCTTTGGTGGTAAAGCATTGCTTGATTACGACTTAGCCTTGCTTCTTGAGCCTTGTATGCTTCTTGGAGTGAGTATTGGTGTCATCTGCAACAGAGTTTTGCCTGAGTGGCTCATCACTGTTCTTTTCGCGGTGTTTCTCGCTTGGTCTAGCTTGAAAACTTGTAGAAATGGAGTCAAGTTTTGGAAAATTGAGTCTGATATTGCGAGAGGTAAAGGACATGAGAGGCCTGAGAAAGGCCAAGGAGAAACAGAGGATGATACTAAGAGTCTTAAAGCACCTCTCCTTGAAGCTCAAGAGATTAGAAACAAGACAAAGCTTCCATGGACGAAACTTGGTACCTTGATTGTTGTTTGGGCGTCTTTCTTTGTCATATATCTTCTACGTGGTAACAAAGATGGAAAGGTAACGATCTATAACTCCATAGATTGATAGATCTTTATAATCTTGCTATAGAAGAAGCGACATATTATGTGTGTGTGCTATGTGCAGGGAATCATAACGATAAAGCCTTGTGGTGTTGAGTATTGGATTCTGCTTTCACTTCAGATACCTCTTGCGTTGATTTTCACAAAGCTTGCACTTTCGAGAACTGAGAGTCTCCAAGAAAGATCCTCAAACAATCAGGTAACTGCAATAACAAGCTACAAATCATATTGAATTCAGACAAATACTAAACATTATTATCTTACATGAGCAGAAAAATCAAGAAGGTACAAGACTGGACCATTCGACGCGGATAATGTTCCCTGTAATGTCATTTTTAGCCGGTTTATTGGGAGGTATATTCGGTATTGGAGGTGGAATGCTTATAAGCCCTCTTCTTCTTCAAGCTGGGATACCACCACAGGTATATATATAAAGAACTTTTGTAACGAACTTTTAGGACTTTTCTCATCTTAACTGAAAATGTGATTGATGCAGATAACAGCAGCAACTACTTCATTCATGGTGTTCTTCTCAGCAACAATGTCAGCAGTTCAATACTTGCTACTAGGAATGCAAAACACAGAAGCAGCTTACTTGTTTTCCTTGATTTGCTTCTTTGCTTCTCTTCTCGGTCTTGTTTTGGTTCAAAAGGCCGTAGCTCAGTTTGGAAGAGCTTCCATCATAGTATTCTCTGTCGGAACAGTGATGTCTCTAAGCACAGTCCTTATGACTAGCTTTGGAGCTCTTGATGTATGGACTGATTATGTGGCAGGCAAGGACATGGGGTTCAAGCTGCCATGTTAAGACATTGTTTCTGATCTTAAATCACGAAACAAGATTATCGGTTTCCTTGTAAGAGGGAGATATGGAGCAAGATGGCACTGTAATGTTTATATGTTGTTGTAAAAGTTAATAATTTGTGGATGCAACTATAGTTAAGACCTTGACTGGAAACAGCAGTTTATGTGTCACAGTTAAGTAGCTGCTGATGTTTTGTAGTCTTGTGTTAAGTGTTATGTTCTGTAAACAAATGAACAAGAATGATGACTTGCTGTCTGAAAAAAAAATACATTAAACATTAGATAACAGAAGATTATGTTTTCTCATACAACATGGAGAAAGCTACATTGCCAAGACAGCAAGCTGCTCCACAATCATATAGATCCGAAAACAAATGTTAGTAGACCAGTTTTAAGAGGTAACAGTAGAAGAGAGAGTTGTGTCAAAACCCACAAGAGAAGATATGAGCATTGTTAGCCATAGCTTAAGCGAGAGTCAAGGAGCTTCGCTGAAGTTTGTCTCCTAGGAATACCAATTTCGCATGCATTTACTCTTGCAGCAAACCGAAGAGAGCACAGAGACTCTCCAGCAGAAGATGGGTCAGGAGATATGTTTACGAACATCAGTGTCTTCGAATCTCCTCCTAGGCAAGGCTGCTCAAAGAGAAGCCACAGTTAAGCCATCGAACATTTGCTACTTATAAATAACATTCTGAAAAGTAACTCATGTAGTCACAATCTTGTAAACAGTTAATACAAACCTGTAACAGATACGTTAGCTTTGAGTTTCTGAAAGGAACATGATCTTCTTTCTTAGCCAATGCAAATATGACATCACTCAAAGCCGATAAACTTTTGTTTATTGCCTGTGGTAGCGCAGAACACAGAACAATCAGGATATGCTGAAACCAATAGCTTGGAAAGAACATGTTTAATTGAAACAACGCAAACCTGTGTCTCCTTTAATCGTTCTCCAGTTGCTCCACTCTTTGATAGCCTTTCGCTTCCGGCAAGATCAATGAGGTTGAGAACACCGTGTACCTGCTGTTCAGTGCTCTGAAAGAGGAGAGATGTGTTAGATAAAAAAAATTACAAATTAGGGAAGAAAGTATACAAGACAAGAATCAACTTGAGATGGCAAAGGCGTTATTACCTCATTGACACCTGTAATTCGCATAGTAAACACGAAATGGCTCCTCGAGGATTGCTCATTCATTTGAGTCCGACCTACTGACCTGCAAAAAGAGATTTTACTCCATGTTTAACTCAATTGACAGACAGCTATTTATTTGTTATGCAAGCATACAAGAACAAGAATGTTACTCTTTTCCCATGGTCCACAGCTAACGCATAACGAACATGATGCTGAATATATAAAAACTGGCCAGAAGACATAATAAGTGTTCCAAGACAATACCTGCTCTGAGAAGCCTGCTGCAAGAGTGAGGAAATCTTTCCAATGCTGGATACATCAAAAACAGTCAAGTCACTGACATGGGTGTTTCCATTTATATCATGTGTGATTGCATATTGCTTTCCCGAGGTGCCACTGTCTGCTCGCACCAACTCCATAGCAGTTGTTCGATTTGTAGAGAGCAAATCTCTGATGGTCTCATTGTATATCTCCAACATTGATACCTGCATTTTCAAAGAAATAGTTGAATCAGACAAATAAAGTTATACAAAAGGGCGATGCCAATGAAATCAGTTAACATTAAGAGCTGAAATGTACACCTGCATCTTGTACTTCCAGCCTTGTGCACCGAGTGACTGACTGGCTTGAAATATCTGTTCAAGTGATCGAGGGATCAGTCCTTTCTGTTCTGGCATCTCAGGCCTTCCCATCATCGTGTATGTTTTCCCAGAGCCCGTCTGGCCATAGGCAAAGATACAAACCTGTTTCCACATAGATTAAAGATAGAGGCATCAACAAAGGAACCTGTCTTCAAATTTGACACTGGAAAAAGGAGCTACATCTATACAAAACAGTAGTTCATGCGCTACACATACAAAACACACCAACATTACCCAACCAAGTTCCTCTAACTATATATTATTTACATAAAAGGTGAAGAGAATAAACCTTATAGCCATCCAACGCACTCTGTACAAGTTGAGATATTTCAAAGAATACTTCCCCCTGTGAAGCTTCGTGATTGAAAACTTTGTCAAAGGTGAAAGGATGTTTGTTCCCTGGTGACGCATAGAACAGCACAAGCCAAGAAGATCAGATTAAATGTCCATGGTAATGGTTCTCCATGCGCAAAAAGTAATTCAAGTCAGGCAATAGTCATACCACTCTGAACCAAATCAACACCTCTTCCAAGAGCTTCTGTTGAAGTAGGATAAGCTATAACAGTTGCTTCATGTCTTCCTCCATCGTCTGGTAACAGGGGACGCACCCGGCAGAAGACGCGAATATTCCCTTTTAGTTCCTGAATTTACAGCTTTTTAGCTCATATCAAGACAGCCACCACATACATGCATAATGGTAAAAAATAAAATTCTTACAAGAATAGTGTTATGAAGCTTCTTCCGCAATAACTCTCCCTCACACAGTTTATGCTCCGTCTCTGCAAGGCGGCCATTTAGCTCGCACAGTAGATGCTTCTGTTCCTCAAACTCTGTCCTAGTAAGCGATACAGATGCATCTGCAATCTGTATTCAATATAACTATAATCCATCAAAGAAACTATTGGAAAACCAAGAGCATCTAATGGTAATGCACTTTATTAATAGATTTAATCCTCTTAGTACCTTTTGCTTTTCAGTGGCGATTGCTAATTGCTGCTCCAACATATTTATACGCTGTTTTTGCAATGAACATGTTTCCTGCAGGGTAGAACTTGCAGTGTTAGATAACCAAATGTGAGGAAGGAAGCAGAATATGCAAATTTGAACTAACCTCCAGTGATCCTGATTTTGCTATCAAGATATCTATCTCTTGCGAGGATTTTCCGACATTCTCCCTGTACTTCATAATATCCTCAGCCAGCTTCTGTGATTGTTCAACTTGGCGATCACGATCAGCCCTAACTATCTGGAGCTCACTTCGTAGATTAGTAACTTCCAAAAGCAATGAATCTTTCTGTTTTATAGCGTCATCTTGCAAAACCTTGACCAAAAAAAAGAGGTAAGATGAGAAAATTAAGAAGAAATGAGACCACTTACAGTAGGCACCCGACTATAAAACCAGTAGTAGACAAGAGAAACTTACTCTGCTTGAAGCCAATTGGTCCTGCAGCGACTTGCTGTGACTCCTTAGTGTCGTAAGATTCTCCAATATACTAGACTTATCTTTTTCAGCACGTGTGAGGTCAGCTCGTACTGTTTCAAGATCAGTCTGGAGTTTGCTATTATATTGTTGCAAACTTGTGTTGTACTCTTGTAGCCTTTTGTACATATCCTCAAGAGACGTCACCTATGAATACAAGAGGAATTCCATAGTAAATAACAGACCGTGCCAGTACCACGAGAAGAAAAAAATGAAACACATATAGTCTATAGAAGGCAACAGAAGACATATATTGTGAACCTTATGATTGGCAGTCATTGTTTCTTCTCTAGCTTTATCAAGTTGTTCTCCGAGAGAAGCCTGCACTTTCTCAGCTGCAACTCTAGAATCTTTCTCTTTTCTGTGATTTTCAATGGCATCCTAGTGTTAACAAGTAACAAATCAAAGTCAATTAAATGTTTCATCAAGAGAAAAGATTAACGATGAGAAAAACCAGACCCAAAAATCCTTGCCTGTTTACTCGACTCCTCCTTTGCAAGCATTTCATGTAGCGACATTACATCCTCTTTCAACTTTGATATAGTGGCCTGGAGCTCTTCCTCTTTTGTCCTAGTCTCCAACTCTAAAACTTTTAATAGTTAGGGACTAAAACCAAATGCCTGAACAACTTGTTACATATAAAGGCATCGCAATAAAAGAAATAACCTTTGTTGCTGTATTTTTGTTCCGCAGATTCCAAAGAAACCTTCAGATTTTCCTTTTCTTGGACATTGGTCTCATCAACTTGTTGGAACCATTTGACGCAGAGCTTCAGCCTCTTGATAATATCTGTCATTTGCTCAATCTTAGCCTGCAAGGACAAAAAACACCCAAAAAAATTCTGAGTGAAACAACAGAAGAAAACATGTAGTGTGTTTATAACATAGGAGCAAATGAAACTTAGTAACCAAACCTTATGATCAAACTTTCCAGCTTTTGCTCTCTCGTTAAGCAACGCTAACACTTCATCTTTTGTAAAATCGACTTTACCACATTCATCTATGCTGCCCACATCGCTGTTCATCGTGATATCTTGTTTGTTCACAGTTGAAAACGCTTGTCTTCTACCAGTTGCTTGCACTTCCACTTTCCTTCGCTTGTCAAAGGAAATGCTGCCGATACCCTCCTTTCTCTGGTATCCAATCAAACATAAATCATAAACAAAATAAATAAAGCCACAAATTGTGCCATGAATTTCTTAACGAGACACCATATTCCTGTTACAGAAATGAGAATCCCAGAACCCAAAATTTCCTCAACAAGACATTAGTAAGAAATGTCAAGACCAATGAAGATTGAGACCTTAATAATTTCATCAGTAAAAAGCTATTGAACAAAACCCAAAAATGCCGATTTCAAACTATTCCTAGGGTTTTACTCTAACCCAACCTTCTAAACACTCGACGATGAGAAAAAGGGGGCTTACGGCGTTTGGACTGCGCGGAGGACGATTCTGGTTGCGAGACGCCATCTTCGAGAAACAAAAACCTCCCGAATATGGGTTACTCACTTACGCAATGTCCTTCAGAAGTTTTCGATTGATTCTCAAGATCGTAGAGAATCAGACCGTAAACCTCCGAATCGAAGACGATAAATTAGGGTTCTAGCTTTTTCTAATTTCGGGATTTTTGTGTGACTGAAACAGGAGCCTGCAGTGTGGAAATTCGAACGGATTTGAAATTAGATGTGGCGGACTTTTGGAAAATTCTTTTAACGTTTATTTCTTCGATATGATAAGTAACGATTAATTTTATTACCAACACATAAAAATCCAAAAGCATCAGGCTCATTTTGGGCTGTTGAGCTAAAATATCCGGCCCATATGTATGTACGCCCGTAATGTTTTAGTTTTTCTTTCGCATTTTCTCTACCGTTGCAGTTGATAAGGCTGTGCATTTTAACGGGAACAGAAAAACCGAACCAAACCTGACCCGAAATAACCGAGAAAAATAGATTTCGGTTTATTAGCATTAAACGAATAGTTCCTATTTTCATTACCCGTGGATATCGGAACCGAAACCAGAACTGATGATTACTTTTGGATACCCGAAATATAATACATATAAAAAATATTAGCTATATTTAGATTTAAAATAACCAATATACTTTAAAATTTTGTACAAATATGAATTTTTTTTGTTATATTTAAACCAAATACCCAAAATAATCAAAATATTTTCATTTTATAGTTATATTTTCAAAATTAATCATTTTTTATACATGTAACCAATTTTTATTTTTATTTTTTTGGGTATTTTGGTTTTTTCCGTAATTTAGATATTTTTGGGTAGTTTGGTTTGGGTTTTCGGGTAATTCGGGTAATTTGGTTACTTTTGGGTAGTTTGAGTACAAAAATAACCAAAACCGAACCAAAACCGAACTAGACCCGATAAATTTTGGGTATTTTCCGGTTCCTAACACAATTACCCATACCAAACCGAACACTAACCGAACCGACATGGCCCGATTTTTTCCCGGTTCCTATTTGGTTACTAGACAACAATAACCGAAAAAAATGAAATCAAAATTAACCGAACCAGAACCGAATGGGTAACCGAATGCCCAGACATAGCAGTTGATTTGGTCGTATAAAACACATGAATTAATTCAAGATAATTGTAATATACCACTATCCCCTTCTTTCTATGAACCGCCGACTCAAAATTAACTCGTTTTCATCCGACCATCGGTTGTGGGTTTTCCTAGCCATGACCGGTGATTGGGATCTATAAATATTTTTTGGGGGTTTTCTTCTTACTTCGGGCTGTTCGGGACACTTCTTCGGCTTCTATAACCGTTAAACGATGTATTTCTAGCAACCATTTCCCCTTGGCGGTTAAGACGTCTCTTCTCGTTCAAATCGCATCTAGCTTGTGTGGATTAAATCTTTGCGCTAATGTCCCTTTTGCTTGCATTTGCAGCATGCAATAGGGCATCTGGATCTCGAAGCCTTTGCAGATGGTCAATAAATTGGGCCTTGTTCGTCATCGAGCATCCGTGGAGCGGCGGTGGTTTTGACGCATAAAGCTTTAATCTTAGATTTGGCGTTCTTTTCCGGTAATTCTAGGCTGCTGAAGTTGATTACCAAAATAAAGCGTACTTACAAGCTATTCATGGGCGGCGGCGAGTCGCGAATTTCTCTGGCGGTAGCGAGTCGCGAAATTCTCCGGTGGCGGTGTGCATGACGGATTTCCTATGACGATGACACGTGTCCGTGAGTCACCGTTCGCGTGGCCTCTACCCTAACTTTTCGAGTTGATATGTTCCGTAAATTAGGCCCATTATGATCCGTTTAGATTTGATTCCATGTAATTTACGTGTTCTTCTGTACTAAGCATATTGGGCCATATTAATAAAATTCTTGCCGACAAAAAATGAATTATATGTATTGTTTTAACTAGGTTTGAGCGTTTGGGTAACTATTCGGGTTCGGTTCAAATTTTTCAGATTTTCGGGACCATGCATATAAGACCCATTCAAATATTTTATAATTCGGTTTAGATTCCATTCGGATCGGTTCGGTTCTAGATACTCAAAAACAAAAATAAAAATTGGTAATATGAACAAAAAATTATTAAATTTAAATAAATATAACAAAAAAATCGTATATTTTTTTTATTTTGGGTATTTAACTAACTAATATATTTGGATTTGTAATTATAATTTTGAATAATTATGTTATATAAAGTCTAAATATAGTTAATATTTTGGGTATATAATTGTAGTTCGGATATTTTGGATATCCATTTGATATCTCGGTTTAGGTCGGATTTGGTTCCGGCTCAACGAATATAAAAATTTAGGATATATTCAAATATTTATCGGTTCAGATTCATATTCAATATCTCTTTTTCGATTCGGATTCGGTTTGGTACTTCTGTTCTGAATTTTTTGCCCAAACCTAGTTTTAACAAGTAAAATATTTTAGCCAGTAAAATATACTTTTACTGCGAGTAGGAGTTGGATAATATCTCAACTAGAGGTTAATAATTTTTTTTACACTATCCAAATTAACGGTTTATGTTTGGAAGAATTACCGGCTTTTACACGTTAAAATGATTAGGGTTTGCTTACCGACTTTGTGTATAACCAAAATTTAGTACACTACGATAAAAGCGATTTAACCACGAAGGAGAAATAGTAAGCGTTAAGAAAACAATATCAAAACGATTTGACAGAAGGAGTAGAAATCAGAATATATAGAGGCGAGATTTGATCTCTTTTGTTAACTCAAATAATCACATGTAGTGTGACAGGTCAATTCAAGATTCATGAGTCCCAGGATACAACCTTATGAAACCGTATCGCAATACTCGATATCGGTTCTGTCGAACTTATGAACTACAATACTCTCGAATTGGAAAATTTACTTGTCTAGCAAGTTTCCACATATTGGAAAATTTTCCTTCTCAATAAAGTCCATGTCTTTATGGGCTTAACTCATTTTTTTCACACAAACACATTTTTAATAAAGCACATGTCTTTAACATTTATAATCACGTTTTTGGAGATTTCTCTGAACAAGAGGAAGCCCTAAATACCGAAGAGGGAAAAAACCAACTTAGAAACCAAACCCTAGGGCAGCTGAAGACTCTTGATTGTTAAGACCAGCAAAGAAAAGACCAGACTTTTCCTTATTCATATCAAGTCCAGACTACTCATGAAACCTGGAAAGAACATCGAGAATACCTTGTAGGGAAAAAGGCTTTCCATCATACATGATCATTAGATCATCATCGAAAGAGAGATGAAAAATTCTATGAAATAAAGCCTTTGGATGATAGCCAACGCCTCCACCTTCAAAACCTTTATTCAGAGCCGAAGAAAGATACTCCATAGCTATTAAAAACAGATAGGGAGAATTATGATCCCCTTGCTGCAACTCTTTCGCACCTTTGAAAAAACCACAAGATTCTCCATTAATAACAACAGAGAAAGAAGATGTGGTGATACATTGCTCAATCCATGTGATAAATCTATCCGGAAAACCAGCAACATGGAGAACTGTGAGAATAAAATCCCAGTTGACCGAATCGAAAGCTTTTTTAATATCCACTTTAAGTAAACCTCTTCGAGAAATCTGGTCCGTGGAAAATCCTTGAACCATCTCAAAAGCCAGTAAAATATTCTCAACAACTAATCTCCCTTCAACGAATGCAGACTGATATGATTAAATAAGCTCATTCACAAAAACTTTAAGCCTCATGGAAATGAGTTTAGAAATAACTTTGTAGCAGGTATTCAAATATGAGATGGGTCTGAAATCGGTTAATTTCTCAGCATTCGTAAACTTAGGAATAAGAGCAATCAAAGTGCAGTTCCACTTTGAGAGAAGCTTTCCAGAATGAAAAAAGTCTTAACTGCCATGGTAAAATCATACCCCACTATTGATCACGCCTTCTGAAGAAACTAACCATTGAAACTATCAGGGCCTGAAGATGTATTCTTTGGCAGACTAAAAACCACTTCACGAATCTCTTCTAAAGAAATAGGATTGAGAAGAGAGGTCTGAAGATCAGTAGAACACCTCATCAAAGTATTCTGCTCAATCTCATGAAGTTGCAACTGAGATAGAGCAGGGTTTGGTTCACCAAGGAGAGATGAATAAAAACCAACACAATGCTCCTTAACCTCTTGATAAGAATCAATTCTCTCATCACAACATAATATAGTGAATATGGTTTCTAGCCTTTCTGCTCATAGATTTCAGGAAGAAAAACAAGTACACATATCTCCGTACTTATTCCAAGAAACCCGAGACCTTTACCTAAAGAAAGACTCTTCAGAAAATTTTGCCTTTTTCTATTTGCCTCTCTGATTGCCTACGATGGAGCGGGCTTTTTGTTTTTTCTCGCCTCTTTCATATGTTCAATTCTTACATGCTTTAGATCTTCATCATGGCTCTCCTCCCACATCTCGTTTGTTAGCATGGTTTTTGCCTGGGCAGTTTATATGGTGGCCGTCAGCTTGGTCCTTGATATGTGTGAAAGATTTTTAGAGAATAATGCAGAATGATAAAAAGAATGGAGCTAGAATAGAGAGAATATAGTGAATAATATAGAGAATAAGTCTCCAAGAGTGTATATTTGATATTAGTCAAGATCAACTCTTTTATAGAGTTACAAAGTGAAGTAATTAAGTCTAGAAATTGAAAAATAGCCGTTGGAGAGAATGTGGCCATTGGGAGAGGAGAGAGAGAATAATTAAGTTAACTCCAGACTTCATATTTCCTCTCCAGACTTCACTCGTCCACCCCATACTTCATTCATCCACTCCAGACTTCAGTCTTCCACTCTAGACTTCACTTCTTTTAGATAAACTTGGTCAATACTCCCCCTCAAGCTTAGCTGTAGAGACAATAAGAAGGCTAAGCTTGGAAACCCAAGAGCATCACCACAATAAAAATCTTAACATAGAAAACCACTTGAGACAAGAGTGTGAAGCCCATGGATTAGGGAACATGAGATCAAGGGTGTGTAAGATCCACAAGTCCAAGTTTGCCATATATGTTGCTGCAAACTTTTAGACTTGCGGTCTTTGTGAAAATATCCGTCAATTGGTCTTCACTCTTGTGTAACATGGCAAGATAACTCCTTCTTCAATCTTCTCACGAACCTTGTGGCAATCAAACTCAATATGCTTGGTTCTTTCATGGAACACCGAGTTAGTGGCAATATGGATCGCGGCTTGGTTATCACAATGCATGGTGATCGGTCCTTCTTGCTCAATACCAAAATCTTTAAGAAGAGCTTTGAGCCAAGTTGATTCACTTGTTAGCTTCCTCATAGCTCTATATTCCACTTCCGCACTTGAGAAAGATACAACATTTTTCTTCTTTGTCTTCCAAGTCACCAAATTTCCTCCAACGAAGGTGCAATAACCAGTTGTATACTTTTGATATATTCTGTCACCTGCCTAATCCGCATCATAGTACCCAACAATCTCAGTGTTACCATTCTTTATCCTCCATATACCTTGGTCGGGGTTCCCTTTGGGATATCTAAGTATCCTTTCCACCATCGACCAATGATAAATTGTGGGTTCTTGCATGTGTTGAATCACTTGGTTGACTTCAATGCATAGGTCCGACCTTGTAAGGGTGAGATATATCAATTTTCCAACAAGTCTTCTATAAGAGAGACATTCTTAAACTTCTCATCTGATTTCTCCCCCTTTCTATTGACCTTGTAGCTATCTTCAAGTGGTGTCTTGGCTGGTTTTGAGCCAAGTTTTCCAGTTTCACTCAAGAGATCAAGGGTGTACTTCCTTTGAGAGAGGAACAAGCCATCCATGGATCTACACACTTCAAGCCCAAAGAAGTACTTCAACTATCCAAGATCCTTGATATCAAATGTGGTGTTGAGGAAGGCCTTGGTGAATTGGATACCTTCTTTATCATCATCAATGATGATTAGGTCATTCACATATACAAGAACCACAACAAGGCCTTTGTCACTTTTTAAAGTGAACAACGTGTGATCCGAATGAGATTTCCTAAATTCATGATTAGTGAGTGTAGAGCTAAGCTTGTGGTACCATGCTCTTGGGGATTGCTTCAATCCATATAAAGCCTTCCTTAATCTCAATACTTGGCAAGGGGCACAAAGGTCTTTAAGACCGGGTGGAGGTGTCATGTAGACTTCTTCTTCAAGTTCCCCTTGAAGAAATTCATTCTTGCCATCCATTCGCCAAAGGTCCCAAAACAAGTTGGTAGCCAAGGATAGAGCTCACAGTGTATAGCTTAGCCACCAGAGAAAAAGTGTATGTGTAATCTTCTCCATTGTTTGGGTGAAACCTCTAGCCACCAAGCGTGCCTTGTACCTCTCTATATCACCATTACTCTTATACTTGATGGTGAATACCCACTTAGAACTAACCATCTTCTTTCCTTTTGGAAGATTTTCAACATCACGAGTCTGATTCCTTTCCATAGCTCCCCTTTCAACCCCAATTGCATCAATCCAAACCTTCTCATATTTAGCCTCTTCATAAGTCTTGTGAACTCAATTTTTCTCAATCTTCTCAAGGAATTCTTGATGATCGGTAGGCAAAAGGTCAATATAACAAGTAGCCTGAATTGGGTGAGCCATGGCTTCATTGTTGTAATATATCCGATTATCCACCCATTTGGAGGGAAACGTGGGTCTAGTGCTTCTTCTAAGTGGTTGAACTACTTCTTCGACCTCTTCTTCGACCACCTCTTCCACTTCCTCTTGTGGTGTAGGCACATCTCCATCCATACCCAACTCCTCTTGCTCTTGAGCTTGATCTTTGGACTGCTTCCCATCTTGATCATACTCATGATCTTGTGGTATAGTTGGGATTCTTCATTCCCATTTGCATTTCTTTGCCTTGGTGGTTCATCATTTCCAAAATGATCAAGTAAGAACCTAAAACTTGTAGCTAGATCTGATGGTGAACTTGAAAGATCCTTCAGACCTTCCCAATCCTTTTTATCATAATATCCTTGTCCTTCAATGAACTTGACATCTCTAGACACAAAAAGTCAGTTGTTGATTAAATCAAAGAACTTGTAACCCTTTTGAGTGGTTGAATATCTAAGGAAGATGCATTTGGTGCTCTTTGCCTCTAACTTTTTTTCTTTGTTCACCTGGTACATGAACAAAGCACACACCACCAAAGACGTGTAAGTGTTCAACATATGGCTTAGAGTTGTTAAGTACCTCAAATGGTGATATGTCCTTTAGGACTTTTGTCGGAATTCGGTTGATAAGGTAGCATGAAGCTAGAACCGCATCTCCCCAAAAACTCTTTGGCACATTGGCGTGGAACATCATTAATCTTGCCACTTTCATAAGGTGCATATTCTTCCTCTCTGCCACTCCATTTTGTTGTGGTGTGTGAAGACAACTTGTTTGGTGTAGTATGCCATGTTTAGCCAGGTGCTCTTTGAATCTAGCGCTTGTGTATTCTCCTCCATTGTCGGACTTAAACACTTTTAGCTTGGCATTGTATTGGTTAGTCACATAGGTTTAAAAGTTGATGAATGTCTCAAACACTCTATCCTTAGATGGTAGCAATGTGATTCAAGTATACTTTGATTTCTCATCTATAAAGGTCATAAAGTACTTGTTTCTATCCCTAGAGCAAGGAGACATCCACACATCTGAATGCACCAAATCAAAACAATGCTCATAGATAATAGAAGATTTATGAAACACAACTTTTCAATGTTTGCCAAGAATACATGCCTCACAACTAGTGTGATCAAACGATACATTAGGCAACATTAATTCAGGTGCTCTTCCATGAGGATGGCCTAGTCTAGCATGCCAAATTTAATCTACATTAGCTACATAACAAAAATTAAAAGATAAAGCATCCGAATTTTGTGGTGGCTCTTCGAGAATATAAAGCTCATATTTGGATCCACATTTCCCAAGTAACTTCCCACTTTCAATATCCTAAAAATGAACATCACTAGGACCAAAAATAGCATAGCAATTAAGGTCGTTAGTAGTTCTCTTAATTGATATTAAGTTGAATTTAAACCTAGGAACATACAACGCTTCACTTTTTTTTGTTAAATAGCTTTAAGTTTCTTTTTCCTTTTATAGGAATTCCATCACCATTACCAATCTCTAACTTACCCAAAGCTGGTTCAATCTTGTCTAGAAACTTAGGATTACTAATCATATGATGAGAAGCACCCAAATCTAGTACAAGTTTACTAATAGGTTTATGAGAAAAGAGAGTAATACCAGATTTTTGTGGACAAATGCCTTAAATAAGGCCTCCAAGTCACTCTTATTCACATAATCAACCGAGGCTACCATAGCCACTTCTCTTTTGGTGCCATTGTTATGAGGAGAAAGAGGTTGTTTCTGTATTGAAATAGCTGAGAGATCGAAAAACAGATAATCTTCAAACCTAAAATAGCAACTTGGATTCATCCACCATCCACCTGACTTCCCATCACAACAAGTAGGAACCCCAGCAAAGATCTGAGAAAGACAGACTCTACAATCTGATTTAGACAAATCTGGTGTACACTGAGCCAACCCGTAGATTGTCCCTTTCACTCCTGCATCAAACTTCACCTCTCTGGTCTCATACTCAGCCCATATTTTCGTCCCTAACGAATCCAACAGCTCACTTAAACCCTTGCTGAAACCTTCCTTGTCCTCCACGGTAACGTTGCTTGATGTGTGATAAAACGGAACTGGCTCCATTTGACCTAAGATGGTTCGACTTGTGTAACGAAACATGCATTTTTCGAGCCATATGGCGGCTTCGACGATGTTTGGACAGCTTTCTAAGAGCTGTTTCGCTGCGTTTGTGTTACGTATATTGTAATAGGAATAGAGCAGAGAAATGAAAAGAGCTTGCGAGAACTGGAAATACTTAATATTGATTGATCAAAGACTGTTTACAAAGAAAAAGACCCTAAGGAGTGACACTCCTTCCTTGCACATGAAAATGATCAATCTAATGATACCCTGAAAAGGAGTCTGCCTCCGCTTATTTATCATACTGGTGAATCCTAACAACCTCCAACATCCACTCGACAGAGTCACGTGTGATTGCTGAGTCACCACTCCCCCTGCCCAAGCACAAAGCTTCTAGAAAGATCCTTCTTTGCTCACTTGTGGTGAGCCCAATATCTCCTGGTCCATCTTGGTTTGGACTTGACCATCCTGGGCCTTCTTCTTCTTGCGAGCGTAGTGGTACAAGATTGGAGGCCTCGGATGGATCGTATCAATACCCCCTGCTTTAAAATTGACCTTGTCCTCAAGGTCGAAGTAAGGAAACTGCTCCTTCATCACGTTAGTCCATTCCCAAGTGCTATCATAGACTGGCAGTCCCTTCCACTGGATTAGAGCCTCTCTTTGCCCTGTACCCGGATGGACCCTAAAGCCAAGGACTGCTTCTGGGTCAGCTGACAGTACACCAGCGCTAGAGATGTGTGGAGGGATGTGCTCGATTGCTGTAACCGGACCGACTGCTTTCTTAAGTTGAGAGACATGAAAGGTTGGATGTACCTTGGAGCCCTCCGGTAATTTGAGGCGATAAGCAACATAACCAACCCGAGCCTCAATCTCATAGGGACCATAAAACCGAGCTGCCAATTTTTCGTTGATCTTTCTTGCCAGCGTGACCTGACGATAAGGCCTCACTTTCACATAGACCAAGTCACCTACGTCAAAGACAACATCCCTGCGATGTGTATCAGCCTTAGCTTTCATGATCTGCTGCGCCCGATGCATATGTTCCCGCAGCAGTGTGATCACCCCATCACGCTCTTTCAGCTTCGCCTCGAGATCACCATTACTGGTGGAGCCGTTTTCGTACTTGAAGAGGGTGGGAGGGTCCCTGCCGTAGACAGCACGGAAAGGCGTCATGTGAATGGTGGAGTGGTAGGAAGTATTGTAAGCGAGCTCTGCCCAGCCCAAAAAACGTGCCCAGCTTCTTGGTTTATCCCCAGCAAAGCAACGTAAATACGCCTCCAGGCTGCGGTTAGTGACCTCCGTCTGGCCGTCAGACTGGGGGTGGTAAGCCGTGCTGAAGCAAAGAGATGTCCCTGATAGCCTGAACAAGTCCTTCCAGAACTGACTGAGGAAGATCTTGTCCCTGTCGGAGACCAGTGTCTTGGGAAAGCCATGGTGTTTAACCACTTCCTGGATAAAGATCAGAGCAATGTCGACAGCAGAGAAAGGGTGTTTAACGCCAATGAAGTGAGCATACTTTGACAAGCGGTCGACCACCACCAGGATAGCATTGAAGCCTTCTGACTTGGGCAGACCTTCTACAAAGTCAAGTGATACATCTTCCCAAATAGCCTCGGGTATCGATAATGGTTGGAGTAAACCACCCGGAGCTTGAGTAGAGTGTTTGTACCGTTGACATACCTGACAAGCAGCCACATAACGTCGAATGTCCGTCATCATGCCCTGCCAGAAGAACAACTCTGCGACTCGCTTTTGTGTTTTCAGAACACCCCCATGGCCTCCCAACCTTCCATCATGTAGCTCGCGGAGGATAAGTCCAATCAAGGCTGACTGTTTTGGTAATACCAGCTTTCCCCGTCGCAACAGTCGGCCCTGAACCAGTGAGTATTCATCGTTTGTGACGGTCCCTTGCTGCAACTCAGAGCGTAACATACTCAACTCCGGGTCCTTATCAATCTCGCTACTGATTTCTTCCAACTGTATGGTAACTGGCAAGGTGAGAGCATACAAGTCAGTCACTGAGTGCATTCTAGAGAGGGCATCTGCGGCCTTCTTCTCCAATCCGGGACGATAGTGGATGTCAAAATGGAAGCCTAATATCTTTGAGAGCCAACGTTGATATTCGAGGTTGATCTCCCTTTGCTCCAGTAAGAATTTCAGGCTCTTCTGATCTGTCCGAACCACAAATTTCCGTCCTAAGAGGTAGTGACGCCATTTCTGAATAGCGAAGACGATGGCCATCAATTCGCGTTCATAAACTGACTTCATTTGTTGTCTCTCCGTTAGTGCCTGGCTGTAATACGCAAGAGGACGCTGATTCTGCATCAACACAGCGCCCAGGCCAGTGCCAGAAGCATCAGACTCGACGATGAACAGAGCCGCGAAGTCTGGAAGAGCTAGGACCGGGACCTGAGTCATAGCTTGCTTGAGGCGTTGAAAGGCCTGTGTTGCTTCCTCTGTCCACACGAATTGGTCCTTCTTGAGGAGAGCAGTAAGTGGCCGAGCTATGGCCCCATAGCCTTGCACAAACTTCCGGTAGTAGCCCGTGAGTCCCAAGAAGCCCCTGAGTTCCTTCACCGTCTTGGGCTGCTTCCAGTCAGTCATAGCCTGAATTTTACTATGATCGGCAGCCACCCCATCTGCAGAGATCACGTGACCCAAGTATTCCACCCGTAAAAAGCCAAACTCACATTTCTTCCGGTTAGCGTAGAGTTGATGTTCCCGGAGCTTCTCCAGTACCAGTCGAACGTGCTCACGATGATCCCGTCGGTTCCGACTATAGATCAAAATGTCATCGAAGAACACCAGAACGAACTTACGTAAATATTGACGAAAGATATCATTCATTAATGATTGGAACGTCGCCGGTGCGTTTGTTAAGCCGAACGGCATAACGAGGAACTCGTAGTGTCCGTCGTGCGTCCGAAAGGCTGTCTTGGGTATGTCTGACGACTTAACCCTGATCTGATGGTAGCCCGAGCGTAAGTCTAGCTTGGAGAAAATCACTGCCCCGTGCAATTCATCGAGGAGTTGATCAATCATCGGGATTGGATAGCTGTCCACCACCGTAGCTTTGTTGAGGGCCCGATAGTCGACGCAAAACCTCCAGCTGCCGTCCTTCTTCTTCACCAGGAGGACTGGACTGGATAATGGACTCCCGCTTTCCCTGATGATCCCGGCATCCATCATAATCGATATTTGGCGCTCGATCTCGGCCTTCTGCACCTGAGGATAACGGAAGGGGCGGACACTGATTGGATTAGTGCCAGCCTCTAAGTTAATAGCGTGCTCCTTGCCTCTGCTTGGGGGTAGTCCTTGTGGTTCCGCGAAGACCGAAGTGTACTCCTCTAACATCACACTCAAGTCTTTTGGAACCACAGTCGCCGCCCCGTGCTCATCGACCTGAAGTGCCCTGTACTCAATCCAGAGGCCCGCACCTTGCTGAGCGATAACTTTCCTCAACATCTTCAGGGAAGCCATCGAACTGCAAAGGCTAGGGTCTCCGTGAAGAGTGACAACTCCCTCCGCCGTGGGCAGCTTCAGAATCTGCAATTTCCAATCGACCTTCATTTCACCCAATGTCGCCAACCACTGCACACCGAGGATGATGTCGATATTCCCCAATTCCAACGGCAAGAAGCTCGTAACCACCGAGTATCCTTGGATTTGGAGCTCGACCCCTTGACAAATCTCTTTTCCTGGTACCGCTTGCCCTGTTCCTGTCATGACCCCATAGGATGTAGTGTCAAACGTTGGCAACCGGAGCCGTCGTACCAAGTCCAAGGAGATAAAATTGTGAGAGGCGCCGCTATCTATGAGGACCACCACCGGTTCCGCCCTGACCTCACCCCGAAGCTTCACCGTGCGCGGTGTGGATAGTCCGACCGCCGATTGCATAGATAAGACCGCCATCTCCGGGTAGTCGGCGATTGGATTATCTTCCACCGGATAGTCCTGATCTCCAAGTTCCTCTTCCGTACCATCCTCGTGGACCATGAGGATTCGCAACTCCTTGCTCTGGCACACATGGTTCCGGTGAAATTTTTCGTCACACTTAAAGCACAACCCCTCGGCTTGCCATTTCGCAACCTCAGTCGGTGTCAAGCGACGGTACGGAGGCTTCAAACGACTGTGGTTGTTTATGGGTTTATTGTTGGGAATGTCCTGAAATCTACCGTACTATCTCTAGAAAGTATGATAAATGTCGAGATCAGACATAAGTCATAAATACTGGGTGATCATGATGACTTGCTAGAGTCCGCTCTTGATCTATAAGTTTAGGACTTATTACCAGTATTGTATGATCCCAAAGGGTCACACACCATAGCTAACGGGAAAGTTAACATGGAATGAATACGGTAAGATGCAAGGCATTTACTATATTTGTGCAGAGAGTTGGGCCGTTAGTTTAATCACTTGGGCCCATATCGAGACAAATGACTTGTGTCGATCGACACAAGTGTATGTGTCGGTCGTCACAGTTGCAAAACCGAGACATTGGTTTAGGTTTATGACAGAGTCGATATTTATTGGAGTGGTCTTATAATTTCGACTTGAACAGTCAGCGACCTAAAACTTGAGCCGTCTCTCTTCTCTCTCTGATCAATCCATTGCTTTGGTCTAGCAACCATCCCGGCTTGTAAGAGTGTGGATACTGAAGGAGGAACAGGCATCTGATCTGTTCTAGCTGATCTCATCATTACCATCCATTAATCCGCTGCAATCTGAAAGGTAATGATCAGGTTTGGTTTTGTGATTCGTTCTGCAAGAACCTAGATATGAGTTATATGTGCTAGGTTGCAATCTGTTAATTGAACCACGAACACACATATAATCCAACAGTGGTATCAGAGCGCCAGGTTATTGGTTTTTGCTTTATGAATCTGTTTTAGGTTGTTCTTACTGTTTAAAATCGAATTTGGTTAAGAAATTTGATAAGAAAACATGAAAACCTAAGAATTAGATCGCATCAATCCGATTGAAAGCCATTGGTGTGCGATCTGGTCGCCCGTGTCGATCGACGAGGGAGCGATGTATCGGTCGATATCGATCGATCCGATTGACATCTCGCGGTCCTGATGACCCGATTGACCCGAGCTGATACTCGCTAGTATCGATCGACATGAAAGACTCATATCGATCGATACGAAGGCGATGCAGATGATCCGCGAGTAGCCAATCGGTTCAGCCGAGCTTCGTGGTTCATCTTTCCCTAAACCGAGACAATGAACCGATCAATCCGATTGTGGTTCATTGTCTACTTTAGCCAGAACCGCAAGTTAGGTCAAAATTGGCTAAAACACAAGGTGTTTCTTCCCGGTTTTGGACTTAACTGAACCGATCCAATTTAATTGGTGGTTCAATCGGTTAACCCAAATCGCGGTTTGCTGGAAATAATTTTATTTCTGGTTAAACCGGATTGAAATTCATAAAATTGAATTTTAACCTAAACCGAAGGCTGGTCTAAGTTTGATTTGGTTGGACCAAATAATTTAGAGCTGGTCTGGTTTAGTAAATAACCGATGGTTTTGAGAGTAAATTTGGTCTTGGACCAGAATTAATAAACCGGATCGGTTATATCAAATTATTGGGCCAGTTGGAATTCTATGGTCTTGGGCCAAGAATTGGGTCTATAATTTTGTGACCCAACCCAAAATATTTAATGAAATATTTAAATTAGAAATTTCTATTTTTAGTAAGTTACTAAATTTAGAAAGTTTCTAAAATAAGAAAGTTTCCCAAAATAGTAATCTTCTATTTTTGGAAATAAAACTTAAAAAATCCTCAAAAACAATATCAAGCTTGGATGTCTTTCCAATCTTGTCAGCTACTTACCGCTTATTTGATTACAGACATGGCTTACAGTGTGAGGTGTCTGTTTTCGCGTAAGTAAAGTAGTATATAGTCACTAATTTCATTGGGAGTCCCAGATTTTAGTGATTATTTAGCTGTAAGAGATTGGTTTCCTTGACTGGGCCATCGGGAGTCCCGGGCCTTGAGACATCTGGTGTATTGGGCCTTGGGCCCAATTCACAACCGAGAGTTATTGGTTATAACTAGCTGTGTGTATGCTTACCAAGTAAAGCTAATTCCGGGTGACGGCCAGTGGCCCACTTTGGATTTAGCTGAACATGGGTCTCGGAATCATTGCATTCTTATGAGGTTAAACAAAGAAATTTTGAATGCAATGCGAGTTTTCTTATAAGTTGTTAAGATTACTCTTTTATGAACTTAATAACTAAAACTCTATTTATCTCTAAATTTCAGCTATGACAAGCACAAACAATCAAAACACTTTCTCGATCCGGTCTGTCCTTGAGATGGACAAACTGAACGGATCAAATTTCTTGACTTGGTCGCGGAACCTGAGGTTAGTCCTCAGGCAGGAGAGAAAGGACTATGTCCTTGAAAGAGCTCTCCCCGTGAGGATCGGGTCCAATGCCTCTCATGCAGTATATGATGCTTGGAATAAGCATTATAATGATGCGGTAGATGTGCGTGGTCTGATATTGGCTACCATGGACTCAGACTTGCAGAAGCAATATGAGAACATGGAGTCGCCAATAGAGATGATCAGCAGCCTGAAATTGAAATTTCAGGAGCAGGTAAGAGTGGAGAGATATCAGTTGGTTAAATCTCTCACTAGCTGCAAGCTACCGATGGATCATCCAGTAAGTCCTCATATCAGTAAAATGATGGGTTACATTGATAACCTGAGGAAACTGGATTATCAAGTTAGCCAGGAATTGGCAACTGAGATCATTCTGCCGTCACTGCCGTCAAGCTATGATAAGTTCGTAAGGAACTATATCAAGAAAGGCTTAACGAAGACGTTGACTGAACTGCATGATATGCTCAAGACAGTTGAGCCAAACGTGAAGAGTACCCTGTACAATCTCATGAATGAGAAGGGTAGGTTTACTAAACCTAATGCTGACAAGGGTGAAGACAAAGTTGTCCAGATTTTGAATCATGGCAAGCGTGTGTCTTCTGAGCCCGAGTCAGATACCTCTTACGTTGGTAAGTGCTGTTACTGTAAAGAGACTGGGCATTGGAAAAGAGATTGCATTAAATTCATGGAAGATTATGAGGAGTTAAAGTTGATGTATGAGACTACTTCCTCAGGTATTCATGTTATTACTTCAAGTTATACCTTGTAGGTATTGGATACTGATTGTGGCACTGATATTTGTTATAATATGCAGAGCCTGAACAACAGTAAAACATTGAAGGAAGGGCAAGTGGAACTGCGTGTCTGGAAGGAGCTTGGGATGCTGCCTCAGCCGTAGGGTTTCACTTGTAGATGCCTTTGAGGCTTGGTTTTGAATTAAGTAATTGCTACAATGTACCTGCTTTAAGCAGAATTGTTTTTCATTTTCTTGTGAAGAATTTGAATGTTTTCATTTTGATAAAGACAAGTTTTGTTCTTTTGATCTTAATGAAATGTTAATTGTAGCGCCCTATTCAAGGAATGGGTTTTATATCTTAAACCAAAGAGTGCCTAAATATAACATAAATACCGAATTGGTTTAAATCTGATGAATTAAACCTGATTTTTCTTGGCATAAATGTTTTGGTCACATAGAGTAAGTCGGATTCAGAAACCCCATAGTTATGGACTTTTGGGCTCATTTGAATGGATATCTTATGAGACTTGAATTCTTCTTACTGGACCAAAACACAAAGGGCCCATCTTAGCCGAGCTAGAGAAAAGCCCAAAGGCTTATTGGACATTGGACATACTCATGTATGTGGTCCGATGAGCAGTAATGCCAGAGAAAATTTCCTGTACTTCATTGTCTCTACTGATTACTTCAGTGAGTATGACTGTGTTCATTTGATGAGACACAAGTCGGAATTCTTTGACATGGTCGAAAGAGTTCCAGAATGAAGTATAGAATCTGAATGACAGAAGTATTAAGACTCTGGATTAGATCACGAGTGAGAATACTTAAGTCATTGATTATAAGAAATGATTAAAGATGAGTCACACGAATCTTCCATGATATTCTTTAAGAATAACGCTCTAAAATATCTAAGTTTACGCTGAAATAGTTCCACCAATATCAGTTGAAAGACACCACGTAAATGTGGATTAGAATCGATCCAAATTCGTCTTTACTGAGTATTTGTAATTGTGCTACTTCGCTGGTTGTCCTAGGGAAACCAAGGCTTGTTACTTTTACGTCCGTTCTGTTTTCTAAGAAGGGAAGTTACTTTCCAAGAAGAACAGTGGGAGTAAAAGTATAACTCGAAGAAATTCGAGAAATACAGGAGGCTGCTCAACCTGTTGAGGGAGAGCAGCGGATGGATTTACAGATTTCTGTAGAATCTACACCTGTAGAGCCTGAAGTTCGCAGATATGAATGAATCAGTCACTAATCCGAGAGTGATTTCTCATCATTAGTTGAACCTGATGATCATTGAAAGTTCGCATGATCTGATGATCATTGAAAGCGACGAATCTGCGAAATTCAAAGAAGCGAAAGTGAGCCTGGACTCCGAAAGATTACATTTTGTGTAAGTTAGCTTCATTGATCCATTCATGGATGGAAGCAAACATATCGGAGTTGGAATCTTCGTTCTGTTAAAGTAGTCAAGGTTTTGACTTGAACCGGAACGAAATGGAACTGTCCGTTTACTAAAAGATAAGTAGGAGCAATATTGCATTTCTCATAGTGTATGTCGATGACATACTGATTCTCGAAAATAACGTTCCAATGCTGCAGTCGGTAAAGGACTGGCTTGGGAGTTGGTTTTATGATTGACATGGGTAAAGCCACGTTGTTCTTGGATTTTGGATCTAAAGATAGAGATCCAAAAGAGCTGGTAGGACAAAGTCAGGATTCTTAAATTGACAAAGTCCTACACGTAATCAGCAATCCAAGAAGGGCTTTATGCCAATGTCACATGGCAATTCATTAAGCAAGATACAGTGTCCTGCGATATCTGCTGAGCTTGAATGCATGGATAGGATTCCATATGCGACGGCAATTGGATCTATCATGTATGCCATGACACATACTTGTTTTGATGTTGCTTTAATGCTAAGCAAGACAAGTAAAGACCAGTCAAATCCAGCAAAGAATCACTGGATTGCCGTAAAGAATATTCTGAAGTATTTGAGGAATACTAAGGATAAGTTCTTGGTTTACGGAGAAAGTGAGGTGCTACAAGTCGATAGAGTCTGAAAGGCAAGTTTCCAATAGACAAAGATAATTCCTGGTCACAGTCCGGCTATATCTTGTGTCTAACTGGCGGTGCAAGGCACTGTTGCTGACTCCATGACTTAAGCTGAACATTTTGCAGCTTGAGAAGCGGCGAAAGAGGTAGTTTGGAAAGAAGAGTTCATCACTGAACTTGATGTGATTCCCAGCGTAGATGAGACTAGCTGCACATCAGAGGTCCAAACACCTTGAGGATAGGTATAACCTATTCCATGAGATAAATGACAGAGGTGTTAAGTAGATAAACAAGTTTCATCGAATGAGAACTTTGCTAATCTATTAACGAAGCCACTCCTTAAGCCTAAGCACGAGTCGCGGACTGTAGCTGTAGGATGAGTGAAATTAAGATGTAGTCTTAATTTCAGTGGGAGTTTGTAAAGGGCTTTTCTAGTTGTTTTGAAAGGTTCATGTAAACATAATATTTTATGTTTATGAAATCTATGATTTCTGGATTATTTTAACTGTGATATAAAATAATCGTTCCAAAATGATTCATGTCATTATATATGGGTCATCGAAGTACATGAGTTGACTTGATCCTGAAACCCCATATTTAACGAAGTGACATAAATCATAGTGTCCATAGTCGAAGGTTGTTGAAATTGGAACAACAACAACCTGTTGAGACTAGATTGTGTTGAGACTTATGACCAGGTTTCGAGGGGTCATAGATGCGCGGCATCAAAGTCGACACATAGGTGTGTGTAGGGGAGCATATGACCGGACATGGCCCGCTAATGAGAACTCTACAAGATATTAATATCTGTGTCATAAGAAGTTCTCATATACGACTATAGAGTATAGTCCTTAGACCTGAGTTCGCATGCATGTGGCTGCACATGGAGTAATGCGCTTTGATCATTGTCTAACGCTGTTTCGTAACTGGGAGCTATAAGGACCTTGGTTGGGTGTATTATAAAGTGTGTAGTTCATAGTGATGGAACAAGATGGGATTTGTCCCTGCCGTTTAACGGAGGTAATATCTCTAGGCCAATCGGAGATTTGATAGCTGGTAAGAGAATGGCCATTCCCAAACGGACTTGCCCAAGTCGTTTGAATTGTCAGTATAAAATCTGGTCCGATAAACATGGTCTGGCTATATAAGGATGACACGCATCTTGCCTTATGCCAGATCGAGATATTAAGACAAAAGGACTAGGGAATGTAGGATTCCAGTACAATCGGAAGATTGTTGGGAATGTCCTTTGTAGGATTCCAGTACAAGTGGGAGATTGTTGGGAATGTCCTGAAATCTACCGTACTATCTCTAGAAAGTATGATAAATGTCGAGATCAGACATAAGTCATAAATACTGGGTGATCATGATGACTTGCTAGAGTCCGCTCTTGATATATAAGTTTAGGACTTATTACCAGTATTGTATGATCCCAAAGGGTCACACACCATAGCTAACGGGAAAGTTAACATGGAATGAATACGGTAAGATGCAAGGCATTTACTATATTTGTGCAGAGAGTTGGGCCGTTAGTTTAATCACTTGGGCCCATATCGAGACAAATGACTTGTGTCGATCGACACAAGTGTATGTGTCGGTCGACACAGTTGCGAAACCGAGACATTGGTTTAGGTTTATGACAGAGTCGATATTTATTAGAGTGGTCTTATAATTTCGACTTGAACAGTCAGTGACCTAAAACTTGAGCCGTCTCTCTTCTCTCTCTGATCAATCCATTGCTTTGGTCTAGCAACCATCCCGGCTTGTAAGAGTGTGGATACTGAAGGAGGAACAGGCATCTGATCTGTTCTAGCTGATCTCATCATTACCATCCATTAATCCGCTGCAATCTGAAAGGTAATGATCAGGTTTGGTTTTGTGATTCGTTCTGCAAGAACCTAGATCTGAGTTATATGTGCTAGGTTGCAATCTGTTAATTGAACCACGAACACACATATAATCCAACATTTATTCCCCTTAAACGGTGGCGTTTGGTTCGTGGAAGTGAATTGGGTTTTGGGCTTGAACGCGCTCGGCCCGTTAACATCACCCCCACTTTTGGACTGTGTCCCATTGCGACTTGGCACAACATTATCGAGCCCACTTTTCATAAGTGATCCACTACGATGTTCTGACGCACGTGTTGTCTTCCCTGACCACTTTTCCGTTGACGGGTCCGGCGGGTCTGACCATTCTTCAACCCGTTTGGCCGTGGTCATCGATTCCCGGAGTGATCTAGGTTTAAACATCTTTACGCCAGCTCGAATTTGTGGCTTTAACCCGGTCATGAAGGCCAACTCTAGTACCTGATCACTGAACTCCGGTGCGTGAGCGGCGAGGGCGATAAAATCTTTGCAATATGCCCTAACGGTCTCTTCCTGTTTGAGGGTAAGCAGCCTCTCGCCGGCGCTAGTCTCTGGGAAGATCGAGAACTGTTCCAGGATGCGATACTTCATCTGCTCCCATCCCCGAAACGGATGTCGATCCTTCTCCCAACGATACCAGGACAGAGCTTCTTCTTCAAAACAAGTGCGCACGGCTCGTAGCTTCTCTTCTTTCGTGTAATTTCCAACCTCAAAGAACTGCTCCACACGTAAAACCCAGCTATTTGCGTTGTCTCCGTCAAACGCGGGTAACTCCAGTCGTCGAGTTAAAGGACCGCGACGATCATCCTGGTCATGCCACCACGGTGGTCGGGAGTAACGGTCATCAAGGACTGGATCAGTTTCCAACCTTGATCGAGAATACCCCTCCGACACATGTTCCCGCGATCGTCCTCTGGCCTCACCCATAAATGGTTTTTGATTGACGTCACCCACGAAGACTCTCTGCCCGTCCGAGATGAACGGTTGAAAGCTACCACCAGGCTCATGTGTCATGTGCGAAGGGATCTCCTCCGTGTCGATCCCCTTCTGTTTCAGCTTGGTCTCATCGGTAAGGATCTTCTTAGATATTCGATCGAACAGCTGCAAACGTTCACGTATCTCTTCCACGCCTCCTCTGATGTCCGCCATGTCAGCTCGGACTTCTGTGATGTCGCGTTTGACGTCGCCGACCTCCTTTTCCAAGCCCACGACACGCGTCACATCCTCCCGTAACCCATCCAACACCGCCTCCAACTCCTTGTCGCCTTTCTTCGCCGGAGGTGCCATGCCCACAGTCGCAAGAACCTGGCTCTGATACCACTGTTACGTATATTGTAATAGGAATAGAGCAGAGAAATGAAAAGAGCTTGCGAGAACTGGAAATACTTAATATTGATTGATCAAAGACTGTTTACAAAGAAAAAGACCCTAAGGAGTGACACTCCTTCCTTGCACATGAAAATGATCAATCTAATGATACCCTGAAAAGGAGTCTGCCTCCGCTTATTTATCATACTGGTGAATCCTAACAACCTCCAACATCCACTCGACAGAGTCACGTGTGATTGCTGAGTCACCACTCCCCCTGCCCAAGCACAAAGCTTCTAGAAAGATCCTTCTTTGCTCACTTGTGGTGAGCCCAATATCTCCTGGTCCATCTTGGTTTGGACTTGACCATCCTGGGCCTTCTTCTTCTTGCGAGCGTAGTGGTACAAGATTGGAGGCCTCGGATGGATCGTATCAGTTTGTTATGCAACCGATGCAATCTTGATTTGGTTTGAGGTCTCCTCTGCACAAAGCTATGGCGTTGACTTCGCCATCGATGGAGATGTTGTAGAAGCCGTTGATGGTTGGAGTTAGATCGGGTAAGGAAGAGATCAAACGGTTGAGATTGAAGGAATATGAAGTGTTGGATGTGAAGTTGCGTCCTTCGTAGAAGCAAAATGTGTGAACGGTGACGTTTTGCTGAGCGTAAGTCGATAGGAAAGTCAAGATAAAGAAGAAGAACACATAGGAGAGCATTATTGAAGCAGAGGCCTTGAATCATTGAATGAAAGACGATGAAAAACTCAAAATGAGAAATTGAGTACATATTAAAAATCAGACAGTGACAGGCTTCTTTTCTAGTTACGTAGTTAGTTCTCGAAACCTTTGACCAACTTGTTTTTTTTTAAGTATACATCAGATGTCAGTTAAGACACATTGTGTCTTGCAAGACATGTGCGTGTGTTTACGCGCTAATGATGCGCGTGGGAAATGTTTTTGTAGAGAATGTTTCTATTTAAAAAGGCTGTTATTCTTAAGGCCCATAACAGGCTTAATTGACCATTTTATTAAAGTCCAATGTATTAAGAGCCCATTCGTAAATTCACTTAAATAATTTTTTCCTTCTTATAATTAGATATAAATAAATTATTATTTGACTTTTGTTAAATATAATTTGACTTACCTGAATCTTTCATGTTCCATGAAGTTCAGAGGGTGAAGTTCAGAGGGTACGCCTTCTTTCTTGTCCCCTTCTTTAAAAACAAATTGAAAGCTAAAACAGATTATCTTTAAAAAAATGCAAAGATATTTGTGTGAATGATCAAACACATTACACAATTATTTAACATGCCAAATCTGAAATCATTAAACAAATTAAAATTAAAACTTTGCTAAATCGGGTAGATATATGGTAAAATCTTGATACCGGTTGGAACATGGATCCTCAACTAAAACCAATGATAATCCATATTATGGACCTAATGTGGACGTCCTTCAAGCATAACATGTGATACTAGGTGCGCAAAATGTGGGACGGACGAAGAGACTATAAACCATGTTTTATTTGAATGTCCACCAACTTTACAAATTTAGACACTTTCGCCAATTCCATCAAATCCATGGAACTTCTTAGTATCATCGGTTTTCACAAATATGGACTATTTGTTTTGGAGAGTACCATCAAATTTGAGAAATAATACATTTCCATGGATATTTTGGTATCTGGAAGAGCAGGAATGAAAAATATAGTGAAATTTACTCCAACTAGTATTAATCTTTATTAGAATTACTAGTTTAGTATCCTTCACTAAAAGTTTACTAAGTTAGTATTATTAGTATGTAAAAAGACAAAATTGCCACTATAATTAAACTACTAATTAATCTTATTTTATTTTTAAAATAAAAATAAAAATTTAAAATATGGAAATAAAAAATAAAAAATAAAAATCGAAAATTATAATAAATAACTTTAAACTAAAAATTAAAAATCATAAACAAAATTTTAAAACTAAAAATTAATAACTTAAAAATAAAAATTTAAAACTAAAAATTAAAATTTAAAATTTAAAATTTAAAATTTAAATAAAAAATAAAAATTAAAAAGTAAAAATTAAAAATTAAAAATTAAAAATTAAAAATTAAAAATAAAAAATAAAAATTAAAAATTAAAAATTAAAAATTAAAAATTAAAAATTAAAAATTAAAAATTAAAAATTAAAAATTAAAAATTAAAAATTAAAAATTAAAAATTAAAAATTAAAAATTAAAAATTAAAAACTAAAAACTAAAAATTTAAATTAAAAATTAAAACTGAAAACTAAAAATTAAATATAAAAAATATAAAACTAAAAACTAAAAATTAAACCCAAAACTAAAAATTAAAATTAAACTAAAAATTAAAAAACTAAAAAAATAAAAACTAAAAATTAAAATTAAAAATTAAAATATAAATTATAAAACTAAGAAATAAAAAAATTAAAAATAAAAACTATAAATTATAAATTATAAATTAAAGATATTAAAGTTAATCATAATTGTTAATTAATTACTTTCCAAATGTGATCTTTTAAATTAGTAAAACTTCCAAACTACTTCCAAACTATCTTCCTAAAATAATGTTGGTTAAAAAAAGGAAAGATATGAAAAAAATTCTGTTTTAAAAAATATCTTATGTACAGATATTCCATAATTTCAACTATAATCAATAAATATTACAAAATATATATAAAAAATTATAGACTTATTTCGTTGATTGTAGAAAATTATTATTAATTCAAAACTCTTAGGGAATTAATTATTTTATAATTTTATGGGATTTTTATTAAAATGTAGTATTTTAAAATAATATACAAGTTTCCGTTTAAGAATAAGTCGAAATGTTATAATTACTTACCTAAAATCATGGCCGGTTTGAAAAAGGAAAGATTTTAGAAAAAATGAATTTAAAATAATTAAAATCATATATGTATATATTCTGAAATTTCAAAAATAATAAGTTTTAAAAAAATTTTAATATTAAAATTTTTTTAGACATCAAATAAATTTGAAACTTATAAATTTATTTCGTAAACTTATTATGCTTAAAAAACAAAATTAAAATTCTTTATATTAAAAACTATATTAAAATAATACAAACTAAAATTAAAAAAAAATTGACCTACAGAGGTTCATACAATATAATATTTTAAATTTTAAAAAGTTATTATTTGCAAGATAAATTATATTTTCAATTTTAAATTAATTTGTAAAACTATTTAAGGAAATAGAATAACAAATCCGCAATAAAAAAAAAGATGAGTAAAAATGCCACGTCATCAATTTTAAAAAATCTGTACATACAAAAATTAAATCTGCAACACATCACTAAATCTGTAACACTAGAATACTAGTTTTGTAATTTTTTTAAGCCTTTTGCATGTGTTACAGAGTTTTTCAAAATCTGCAACACATACAAAAAATCTGTAACACTGCGAATAAAATCTGCATAAACAATCCGCAAAATCTTGAAAAAACTGCAAAAACCCAATAAAATCTTCAACACTAGCTAAAAAATCTTTGAACTCAATTTTATAAAAACGAACAAATCCGCAAGTATACAAAAAAACTGCAACACATGGAACAAATCTGTTACACTACGAACTAATTTAGTAATTAAAAAAGTACATTTCCTTTGTCGCAGATTTATTTTAAATCCGCAACAAAGAAACAAATCTGCGACACTTGCATTTAAATCCGTAACACCATTTCCGTAATTACAAAAATAAATCCGCAACCACAAAAATCTGCAACACGTGACTGCGGATTTAATTTCGCAGGGAATGTGGCATTTTCGTAAATATTTGATTTTTTCGCTGACATGGAAAAAAAAATTAATGGCATTTCTGTAATTTTTTTTTCCTTCCAAATGATGATAGGGGTACTTTAGGCAATAAAATCTTGAGAAAGAAGGCCAAAAGATTAATCCTACTCTAATAATAACTATACTTTTTCATACTAGATAAGTAATTTTCCCAAAAATATATAACAATATTGATAGGGATCCATTAGGTATCTTCAAATAGTAGAATCGGAATCCAAGGCATGTAAGGAAACACAAGTAGCTGAAGATAAGATACTCCCATTTTCAAAAAATTCGGACATAAATTTGGCTATACAATCAGATTTAAATTTAGAGATAATTGGAAAGTGGTGTTTCCTAGATGGTTCATGGAAAGAAGAGTATGTGTGTTGTCAAGGATGGAATATCATCTATGAACTGGATAGATATGTCATGATGGGAGCTAGGAACATTAGATGTAGCCTATTACCGCTGCACGCAGAATTTGGAGCACTGATATTGGCAATGGAATGCATGAAGTGATGAAATCAATATGAAGTTATTTTTGCAATGGACTGCTCTAAGCTGATGAAAATAGTGTCTACACCTTTGGACTATTCGGCTTTCGCGATTCATGTGGAGGAATATGTATTCATGAGAAATTATTTCAAAAGGTTTGTTATCACTCATATTCCAAAAGTGAATAATACAAAGACGGACCAACTGGCAAGGAGCGTCAGAAGTCAACCATCTTACCTTATTTTTGTAGACCCGCTCCACCTTCATGGCTCATTGAACCTTTCTAGTTTCTATATTGTCGTTGACAAAAAAAGCCTTTTGCAACTGATTTATAACATTTTCAGAAATTAAAGAAAACTATTTTTTTCATTGCAAAGAAAACTAAATTTGAAGAGCATCTCAATATCTCAAATCTCTTTGTAGGATCATGGAGATTTGATTTCTCACATTCGTATCGATTGTCTTGAAAATTTGGAGTCTTCAGCTTCTTTATGTGTCTTCGGTTGTTTAGTTCTATCCAAATGGTATAGACTGTTATTTGAAATACATATTGATAAAGAAAACTCGTGATCTTGATCTGGTCTCTAGATGTGGCCATGAGTTCTCTAACTAACATATTCCATTAAAAATGTATCTCCGGCCTATAAGCGTCTTTACTAGCTTCTTCCAAATCCTTTTGTGAAATGACAACTTAAGAACAAGTGACTTCTTGTTTTGCGTGGATCGGAACAGAAAACACAGATCTCATTTACATTTTCTTTTCAATTGCGCATCCGATCTCCTGTAGTTCACTTAAAGAATTTGTTTTTTTTTTTTAACTCAATATCGATTCTCATTCACCACAAAAACAGTTCATACATCAGATAAATCATCCTCAACATACAAACTAATCCATCTTGGCATGATAGAGTACAGTTTGGTAGCATTGTTCTCAAAAGAGATAACTTCCTTTGCAAGTCTATCAGCCACTTTGTTCCCTTCTCTAGCTTGAAACTTCACCAAGACTTCATCAAAGTCACCCATCAAGTTCTTGCAATCCTGTATCCAAGGGTCTATACTTGGCCATATTTCATGATCATTATAAGCTGCTGCCAGTACCTTGGAATCAGTCTCGAAGATAATCTTTATGTAGTTGAACCGGCGACAACACCAAACAGCCCATCGGAGAGCCTCCGCTTCCGCTTCTAATGGTGTTCTTGGTCTTGGTAATTTTCTTGCCCCCAACCATAGTGCATTCCCATAGGCATCCCTTAGTATCCATCCCACTCCGCTATGTTCCATTTTTTCATTCCAAGCACCATCAGTATTGCATTTGAACCAGCCTTGTGGAGGTGGTTTCCATTTGGTAAGGGCCTCGGTCCTATGTGGAGCAGTCTCTCTTTTTTCTTCCTCCATCTTTCTACCTCGCCACTCCTCCATATCCTCCATCGCTTTTGCTAGAGTTTCATGTGCATCATACTCTATACCGTTTATGATATAGTCGTTTCTACCTTTCCAAAGTCTCCACATAATCCAAGGCCCAATCTTGCCAATATCAGCTTCATATGGGAATTTTGGGGTGCTGTTCATAACTCTATAGAATTTATTGGCGAAAGAGTTCCCCATTTCTCCATTTTCTGGTGCCGGTATGGGAGACACAGCCCACACTAATCTAGCAAAAGGACATCGGAACAGAAGGTGGTTAACAGATTCTGCTTGATCTTGGCATCGACCACAGCTATCATCCTTCAAAAGGTGTCTGTATTTCATTCTTTCCGCCACTGGTACGCACCCAGTCAAACATTTCCATAGGAAGTGCTGTATTTTAGGTGGTGCATCCGCTCTCCAAGCAGCCTGATAAAGGGATTCCATGCTTGGTTGTCTCAGTTCAGCTTTGTGCTCGACATTCTTGATCATGTTCATATAAACCCAGTACCCGGATTTAACTGTGTACTGCCCTGAGTTAGTATAATCCCAGCAGAAACCATCTTTACAATCAATACCCCCTGGTCTAATATTGTCAATAAGTCTTTGATCCTTCGGAAGGCATAATTCAGAAAGCAGTGCTCTATTCCAGTCTCGTCCATCAGGTGTGAGCAGATCACTTACATTGGATAGTCTGGAGCAAGCAGCTTGTTGTTGGTCCGGTATAATTCTGATTTCTGAAATGGGTCTGGCCGGCTTTGCCTCTATCCACGGGTCTTCCCAAATGGATGTATCTCTTCCATTTCCTATTGCTGCTCTAGCACCCTGCTTGATGAGAGACTGTGCTTGTTGGATGCTCCTCCATGCAAATGATGGTCGAGAGCCGAGGCCAGCATGAAGGGCATTTGAGTTCCTAAAATATCTGGCCTTGAAAACTCTTGTTAGCAGGGAGTGCTTTTGGGTCATCATTCTCCATAATTGTTTCCCAAGTAGAGATATATTCATAGCCTCTATGTCTTTGAAGCCAATTCCCCCTTCAGACTTCGGTTTACTTAGAGCTTCCCAAGATTTCCAATGTATGCCTCTCTTATCTCCTGAGCTTCTCCACCAGAAATCAGCTATTACTGATTCAATCTGTCTACATAAGGTTTTTGGAAGAAGGAAGCATGACATGGGGTACGTGGGAAGATCCATGGCCACCGCCTTAATCAAAACTTCCTTACCTCCTTGAGACAAGAACTTGTTTTTCCATCCCCCCACCTTTTGTTGTATCCGATCCTTGATGTACTTTAGAATCGAGATCTTTGAACCACCAAAAGCCTCCGGTAGTCCCAGGTAAAGGCCTGCTCCCCCTTCCTTGTCAATTTTAAGCTTCAGCTTAATCATATCTCTTCTTTGGGTGGGGATTTTCTTGCCAAAATATATACTGGACTTCTGGTAGTTGATCCTCTGACCGGATACAAGGCTGTACTTCTCAAGTATACCCATAAATTGATCCAGCTCACAATCATTAGCCTTGATGTAGAACATGCTGTCATCTGCAAACAGCAGATGAGAGACAGCTGGTGCTTTGCGAGCTACTTTCAGACCCGTGATCCTCTTGTCTTGTTCGGCTTTCATCATCATTCTCGCAAGGATTTCTGTACATAAGATAAAAAGATAGGGGGAAAGAGGATCCCCCTGTCTAATACCTCTAGTAGGAATGATATTGCCATAAGGTTGGCCATTGATGAGAATCTGGTATTTAACAGATGAGACACAGCTCATAATGAGATCAATCCAATGATCTGCAAATCCCAAAAAAGCCAGGGCAGATTTAAGAAACCTCCACTCCACTCGATCAAAAGCTTTAGAGATGTCTGTCTTCACTGCAATAAACTCTTCAGCACATCTGTTGTTGGATTTGAGGGCATGTAACTGCTCATGAGCTATCAAGATATTATCAGTTATGAGCCTTCCTTTGACAAAAGCCGCATGAGTCTCTGAGATCAAATGGGGTAGCAGCTTCTTCAGCCTTTTTGCCATGACTTTTGCAATCACTTTGTAAGCAACATTGCTTAAACTGATGGGTCTAAACTCTGCCATAGAAGCTGATTTCATTGTCTTGGGAATCAAACATATGTTTGTGTTATTTATTCCTTCCTCCAAACGAGCATTCATAAAGAAGTCTTTTACCATTACAAAAAGATCCTCCCCTATACACTCCCAGAACTGCTGGAAAAAGTAACCATTCATGCCATCTGGGCCAGGACACTTATAAGGGTTTATGTCAAAAACAGCAGCTCTCACTTCCTCTCTAGTGACCGGCTGAAGAAGCATCTCGTTTTGAGCTTGGGAAACTGTCGGTACATTTCTACTCAGTACATCATCGGCATCGAGGGTTAAACCAACATCTTCAGAGGCATAAAGCTTCTTAAAGTTATCTTCTGCTACCCTTCCTAAGTCTGCCTCTGCAACCCACTCTTTCCCGTTATCATCCTTCAAAACTCGGAGCCTGTTCTGCGCTCTCCTGGCTTTGGTCATCGCGTGGTAAGCTTTTGTGTTCTTGTCACCATTACAGAGCCAGTTGTTTCTACTCTTGATCCTCCAGAATGCTTCTTCATTAAGATATTCCTGGTTGAGCTCTTTTTTCAACTGCTTCATCTCTACCATGTTAAACTCAGGATCCTTGGTCAAAGTATCTATCTTGTAATGAAGATCTTGAATTTTAACCGCTGAATTTGGCCTATTCCGTCTCTTCCATATAGAGATGGCTCTCCTACATGAGTGGATTCTTGACTGTAAGGATCCTGCTCCAACCTCATCTTCCTGCTTCCAAGCTTCATTAACTGTCTGTCGGAAACCCTCTTTTCTGATCAACCTATGGTCGTATTTGAAAGAAGACTTTTTCCTCCATTGATCTCCAAAAAGACAGTTGAGAATGGGACTGTGGTCTGAACTAATACGTTGTAGATACACTGCTTTGGCTTGCTCAAATGCATTCATCCACTCATGGTTTGCTACTGTTCTGTCAAGTCTACACTGGACTGTTTTATCTCCTCTTTTTCCATACCATGAGAATTGATGACCAGTATGTCGGATTTCCCATAGTCCGCAGCCATTGAGCATCTGTCTGAAGTCCCCACAGTCTTCCTCCTTCTTTTCCAGACCACCAATCTTTTCATTGGGATTAATTACCTCGTTGAAATCCCCTGATAACATCCACGGCCCTTTGCGATCAGCTCCAATCCTTAAAAGTTTTTCCCATACTCTTCCCCTGAGCTTCCTGACCGGATCTCCGTAAACACCAGTAAAGTAAAAAATCTTATCCTCCCACCTTATTTGTGAATCTATCAGGCGATTATCAGAATGTAGAACCTTGATGGAGCAAGATTCTTTCCATATTAGAGCTAGCCCTCCAGATTTTCCATTCGGCTCCACTGTGAAAAGATCATAGTATCCAAGTTGACTGACAATGTCTTCCAAACACCTTCTTCTATTTTTAGTCTCACTGAGGAATAGAATCTCCGGGGAGTATCGACTACATACTTCCCTTAGATGTCGAACTGTAGGGGTATTCCCCACCCCCTGACAGTTCCAGCACAGTACTCTCATTGGGAGTTCGAAGGGTTGGTATTAACCATCAACCCTTCTTTCGAGTAAGTTCCACTTTCACCAGTCCTTTTAGGGGCAGAGTGAGTCGGGATAGAAGCTGCCATATTGGCAGAATGTGATTTCCCCCCCAGAGGTTTTACCCCCTGAGTTACTAGGACCAGATTCCAAGAGCTGATCTCCCAGTCTAGAGAAGACAGATGGAGACATATTGAGATCAGCCTCTGAGTTCTTCTTCAACCTTTTAGCTTTCTTTTCATCGCTGGTACTAAATCTTCTTTTTTTCATAGATGACATCTCCAGGGGTTCTGGTCTCTGTGTAGAGGTACCCAGTCTTTCGAAAACATCAGATCCTCTCTTACCTGAGCTTCCATCATTCCTATGAGTCTGAATATCCTGGTTGGAGTTCGGGGAGCCTAGCCTTTGAAAAACAGAGACCATCTGGTTTTCTTCCTGGTTTGAGCTTTTGTCTGACTTTCTCGAGAGGTTCCCGCTAGGTTCTGTAGACTTTGACAGTCTTTGAGAAGAATGTACTGATTCACCATGACTAGTGGAGCTCCCCCCTCCCCCTTCTCTTTTTGTAACTTGAGTCTGTTTCCTCTGCCAAACTTGTTTCCCTGCAGCCTTGGATCCTCTCTTTAATGCTACAGAGGTTAAGTCTTTAGGAGATCTCTTTCTTCCTATCTGAAGAGAGCTATGGGCCATACCCAATGTAGACTGTTTCTTCTCCATCCATTCACCCTTCTGATCCTCTTCGTAGCTTCTTCCTGCTAAAGGGCGTTTTCCTCTTTTATCTTCCCTAACCAGGGAGATTCCGGTCCTTGATCTCGACTTACTTGGACCCTCTTCCAAAAGCTTATCTACTGAGGGATCAATTTGATGAGGACAGGCCATTTGGTCGTGAGTTAATCTTTTGCAGAGGAAACAAGCTTTCAGCAACTTTTCATACTCCAAGTCTGTTAGAATTTGATCCCTAGTTTTGAATCTTGCGAGCTTCCTGAACTGAAGGGGCGCATCCGCTTTTAGCCAGGCGTGGGCTCTTACATACTCAAGCGATTCGGAGTTCTTTGCGTGCAACTCCACTGCATCCACTCTACCAAGTGGGGAGATTAAGCTGTCCACAGTTTGCTTCTTGAGTAAATGTATTGGAAGACCTCTGATTCTGATCCAGAAGGGTATCAGGTTTAGATAGTCTGGCCCTGGGTTGTGAGTCCATCTATCCACTGCAACTATCCAGCCATTAACAAACCAGGGACCTTTTGACAGCCCTTAAAGAATTTGTTTTTATTATTAGATTTAAAATAAATAATTATTTGACTTACCTGAATCTTTCATGTTCCATGAAGTTCAGAGGGGACGCTTTCTTTCTTTGTCCCCTTCTTTAAAAACAAATTGAAAAACAAAATGCAAAGAGATGTGTCTGAATGATCAAACACATAAGACAATTAATTAACACGCCAAATCTGAAATCATTAAATTAAAATTAAAACATTCCTTAGTTATCTGACATGACACATTCCACAGTTTCAAACGACAACTGTTTCTTCTTCTCCTACTTAAGAACTGTTCTTCATCTGAATGTTGCCACAGATCACAGGTAAATCAATGAATCTAATCTTAAAATATCATTGTTTAGTGCTTAAGTCAATGAGATTACTTGCAGCCTACTCATCCGAAAGCAACTTGCAAATGTAATGTGCTTACCACTCCACTCTTTGAAACCTTCAATATAAAGAACAACAATGCTTAATTAGATCACAAGCAAACAAGATAAAAAAAGTTTCAAGACAAAGAGAATGAAGACCTTTTTCGTTTTCCTTGTTATTCTTCTCTGTGTTTTCGCGATCAACGCGAATCAACAAGAAGAGATCAATCAAGAGAACCAACCAATAATATCTCATAAAATTCTCTACAAAGTCCAACAATGGAGAACTTCGTTGAAAGAATCAAGTGCTCAAGAACTCAAGCTGTCTTCAGCAATCATTGTGGCTGGAGTCTTATGTTTCATGGCTGCCTTAATCTCAAGCGCAGGTGGAATCGGAGGTGGAGGTTTATTCATTCCAATCATGACTATAGTTGCAGGGTTTGACTTGAAAACAGCTTCAAGTTTCTCTGCTTTTATGGTAACCGGTGGATCGATTGCGAATGTAATCAGCAATCTCTTTGGTGGTAAAGCATTGCTTGATTACGACTTAGCCTTGCTTCTTGAGCCTTGTATGCTTCTTGGAGTGAGTATTGGTGTCATCTGCAACAGAGTTTTGCCTGAGTGGCTCATCACTGTTCTTTTCGCGGTGTTTCTCGCTTGGTCTAGCTTGAAAACTTGTAGAAATGGAGTCAAGTTTTGGAAAATTGAGTCTGATATTGCGAGAGGTAAAGGACATGAGAGGCCTGAGAAAGGCCAAGGAGAAACAGAGGATGATACTAAGAGTCTTAAAGCACCTCTCCTTGAAGCTCAAGAGATTAGAAACAAGACAAAGCTTCCATGGACGAAACTTGGTACCTTGATTGTTGTTTGGGCGTCTTTCTTTGTCATATATCTTCTACGTGGTAACAAAGATGGAAAGGTAACGATCTATAACTCCATAGATTGATAGATCTTTATAATCTTGCTATAGAAGAAGCGACATATTATGTGTGTGTGCTATGTGCAGGGAATCATAACGATAAAGCCTTGTGGTGTTGAGTATTGGATTCTGCTTTCACTTCAGATACCTCTTGCGTTGATTTTCACAAAGCTTGCACTTTCGAGAACTGAGAGTCTCCAAGAAAGATCCTCAAACAATCAGGTAACTGCAATAACAAGCTACAAATCATATTGAATTCAGACAAATACTAAACATTATTATCTTACATGAGCAGAAAAATCAAGAAGGTACAAGACTGGACCATTCGACGCGGATAATGTTCCCTGTAATGTCATTTTTAGCCGGTTTATTGGGAGGTATATTCGGTATTGGAGGTGGAATGCTTATAAGCCCTCTTCTTCTTCAAGCTGGGATACCACCACAGGTATATATATAAAGAACTTTTGTAACGAACTTTTAGGACTTTTCTCATCTTAACTGAAAATGTGATTGATGCAGATAACAGCAGCAACTACTTCATTCATGGTGTTCTTCTCAGCAACAATGTCAGCAGTTCAATACTTGCTACTAGGAATGCAAAACACAGAAGCAGCTTACTTGTTTTCCTTGATTTGCTTCTTTGCTTCTCTTCTCGGTCTTGTTTTGGTTCAAAAGGCCGTAGCTCAGTTTGGAAGAGCTTCCATCATAGTATTCTCTGTCGGAACAGTGATGTCTCTAAGCACAGTCCTTATGACTAGCTTTGGAGCTCTTGATGTATGGACTGATTATGTGGCAGGCAAGGACATGGGGTTCAAGCTGCCATGTTAAGACATTGTTTCTGATCTTAAATCACGAAACAAGATTATCGGTTTCCTTGTAAGAGGGAGATATGGAGCAAGATGGCACTGTAATGTTTATATGTTGTTGTAAAAGTTAATAATTTGTGGATGCAACTATAGTTAAGACCTTGACTGGAAACAGCAGTTTATGTGTCACAGTTAAGTAGCTGCTGATGTTTTGTAGTCTTGTGTTAAGTGTTATGTTCTGTAAACAAATGAACAAGAATGATGACTTGCTGTCTGAAAAAAAAATACATTAAACATTAGATAACAGAAGATTATGTTTTCTCATACAACATGGAGAAAGCTACATTGCCAAGACAGCAAGCTGCTCCACAATCATATAGATCCGAAAACAAATGTTAGTAGACCAGTTTTAAGAGGTAACAGTAGAAGAGAGAGTTGTGTCAAAACCCACAAGAGAAGATATGAGCATTGTTAGCCATAGCTTAAGCGAGAGTCAAGGAGCTTCGCTGAAGTTTGTCTCCTAGGAATACCAATTTCGCATGCATTTACTCTTGCAGCAAACCGAAGAGAGCACAGAGACTCTCCAGCAGAAGATGGGTCAGGAGATATGTTTACGAACATCAGTGTCTTCGAATCTCCTCCTAGGCAAGGCTGCTCAAAGAGAAGCCACAGTTAAGCCATCGAACATTTGCTACTTATAAATAACATTCTGAAAAGTAACTCATGTAGTCACAATCTTGTAAACAGTTAATACAAACCTGTAACAGATACGTTAGCTTTGAGTTTCTGAAAGGAACATGATCTTCTTTCTTAGCCAATGCAAATATGACATCACTCAAAGCCGATAAACTTTTGTTTATTGCCTGTGGTAGCGCAGAACACAGAACAATCAGGATATGCTGAAACCAATAGCTTGGAAAGAACATGTTTAATTGAAACAACGCAAACCTGTGTCTCCTTTAATCGTTCTCCAGTTGCTCCACTCTTTGATAGCCTTTCGCTTCCGGCAAGATCAATGAGGTTGAGAACACCGTGTACCTGCTGTTCAGTGCTCTGAAAGAGGAGAGATGTGTTAGATAAAAAAAATTACAAATTAGGGAAGAAAGTATACAAGACAAGAATCAACTTGAGATGGCAAAGGCGTTATTACCTCATTGACACCTGTAATTCGCATAGTAAACACGAAATGGCTCCTCGAGGATTGCTCATTCATTTGAGTCCGACCTACTGACCTGCAAAAAGAGATTTTACTCCATGTTTAACTCAATTGACAGACAGCTATTTATTTGTTATGCAAGCATACAAGAACAAGAATGTTACTCTTTTCCCATGGTCCACAGCTAACGCATAACGAACATGATGCTGAATATATAAAAACTGGCCAGAAGACATAATAAGTGTTCCAAGACAATACCTGCTCTGAGAAGCCTGCTGCAAGAGTGAGGAAATCTTTCCAATGCTGGATACATCAAAAACAGTCAAGTCACTGACATGGGTGTTTCCATTTATATCATGTGTGATTGCATATTGCTTTCCCGAGGTGCCACTGTCTGCTCGCACCAACTCCATAGCAGTTGTTCGATTTGTAGAGAGCAAATCTCTGATGGTCTCATTGTATATCTCCAACATTGATACCTGCATTTTCAAAGAAATAGTTGAATCAGACAAATAAAGTTATACAAAAGGGCGATGCCAATGAAATCAGTTAACATTAAGAGCTGAAATGTACACCTGCATCTTGTACTTCCAGCCTTGTGCACCGAGTGACTGACTGGCTTGAAATATCTGTTCAAGTGATCGAGGGATCAGTCCTTTCTGTTCTGGCATCTCAGGCCTTCCCATCATCGTGTATGTTTTCCCAGAGCCCGTCTGGCCATAGGCAAAGATACAAACCTGTTTCCACATAGATTAAAGATAGAGGCATCAACAAAGGAACCTGTCTTCAAATTTGACACTGGAAAAAGGAGCTACATCTATACAAAACAGTAGTTCATGCGCTACACATACAAAACACACCAACATTACCCAACCAAGTTCCTCTAACTATATATTATTTACATAAAAGGTGAAGAGAATAAACCTTATAGCCATCCAACGCACTCTGTACAAGTTGAGATATTTCAAAGAATACTTCCCCCTGTGAAGCTTCGTGATTGAAAACTTTGTCAAAGGTGAAAGGATGTTTGTTCCCTGGTGACGCATAGAACAGCACAAGCCAAGAAGATCAGATTAAATGTCCATGGTAATGGTTCTCCATGCGCAAAAAGTAATTCAAGTCAGGCAATAGTCATACCACTCTGAACCAAATCAACACCTCTTCCAAGAGCTTCTGTTGAAGTAGGATAAGCTATAACAGTTGCTTCATGTCTTCCTCCATCGTCTGGTAACAGGGGACGCACCCGGCAGAAGACGCGAATATTCCCTTTTAGTTCCTGAATTTACAGCTTTTTAGCTCATATCAAGACAGCCACCACATACATGCATAATGGTAAAAAATAAAATTCTTACAAGAATAGTGTTATGAAGCTTCTTCCGCAATAACTCTCCCTCACACAGTTTATGCTCCGTCTCTGCAAGGCGGCCATTTAGCTCGCACAGTAGATGCTTCTGTTCCTCAAACTCTGTCCTAGTAAGCGATACAGATGCATCTGCAATCTGTATTCAATATAACTATAATCCATCAAAGAAACTATTGGAAAACCAAGAGCATCTAATGGTAATGCACTTTATTAATAGATTTAATCCTCTTAGTACCTTTTGCTTTTCAGTGGCGATTGCTAATTGCTGCTCCAACATATTTATACGCTGTTTTTGCAATGAACATGTTTCCTGCAGGGTAGAACTTGCAGTGTTAGATAACCAAATGTGAGGAAGGAAGCAGAATATGCAAATTTGAACTAACCTCCAGTGATCCTGATTTTGCTATCAAGATATCTATCTCTTGCGAGGATTTTCCGACATTCTCCCTGTACTTCATAATATCCTCAGCCAGCTTCTGTGATTGTTCAACTTGGCGATCACGATCAGCCCTAACTATCTGGAGCTCACTTCGTAGATTAGTAACTTCCAAAAGCAATGAATCTTTCTGTTTTATAGCGTCATCTTGCAAAACCTTGACCAAAAAAAAGAGGTAAGATGAGAAAATTAAGAAGAAATGAGACCACTTACAGTAGGCACCCGACTATAAAACCAGTAGTAGACAAGAGAAACTTACTCTGCTTGAAGCCAATTGGTCCTGCAGCGACTTGCTGTGACTCCTTAGTGTCGTAAGATTCTCCAATATACTAGACTTATCTTTTTCAGCACGTGTGAGGTCAGCTCGTACTGTTTCAAGATCAGTCTGGAGTTTGCTATTATATTGTTGCAAACTTGTGTTGTACTCTTGTAGCCTTTTGTACATATCCTCAAGAGACGTCACCTATGAATACAAGAGGAATTCCATAGTAAATAACAGACCGTGCCAGTACCACGAGAAGAAAAAAATGAAACACCTATAGTCTATAGAAGGCAACAGAAGACATATATTGTGAACCTTATGATTGGCAGTCATTGTTTCTTCTCTAGCTTTATCAAGTTGTTCTCCGAGAGAAGCCTGCACTTTCTCAGCTGCAACTCTAGAATCTTTCTCTTTTCTGTGATTTTCAATGGCATCCTAGTGTTAACAAGTAACAAATCAAAGTCAATTAAATGTTTCATCAAGAGAAAAGATTAACGATGAGAAAAACCAGACCCAAAAATCCTTGCCTGTTTACTCGACTCCTCCTTTGCAAGCATTTCATGTAGCGACATTACATCCTCTTTCAACTTTGATATAGTGGCCTGGAGCTCTTCCTCTTTTGTCCTAGTCTCCAACTCTAAAACTTTTAATAGTTAGGGACTAAAACCAAATGCCTGAACAACTTGTTACATATAAAGGCATCGCAATAAAAGAAATAACCTTTGTTGCTGTATTTTTGTTCCGCAGATTCCAAAGAAACCTTCAGATTTTCCTTTTCTTGGACATTGGTCTCATCAACTTGTTGGAACCATTTGACGCAGAGCTTCAGCCTCTTGATAATATCTGTCATTTGCTCAATCTTAGCCTGCAAGGACAAAAAACACCCAAAAAAATTCTGAGTGAAACAACAGAAGAAAACATGTAGTGTGTTTATAACATAGGAGCAAATGAAACTTAGTAACCAAACCTTATGATCAAACTTTCCAGCTTTTGCTCTCTCGTTAAGCAACGCTAACACTTCATCTTTTGTAAAATCGACTTTACCACATTCATCTATGCTGCCCACATCGCTGTTCATCGTGATATCTTGTTTGTTCACAGTTGAAAACGCTTGTCTTCTACCAGTTGCTTGCACTTCCACTTTCCTTCGCTTGTCAAAGGAAATGCTGCCGATACCCTCCTTTCTCTGGTATCCAATCAAACATAAATCATAAACAAAATAAATAAAGCCACAAATTGTGCCATGAATTTCTTAACGAGACACCATATTCCTGTTACAGAAATGAGAATCCCAGAACCCAAAATTTCCTCAACAAGACATTAGTAAGAAATGTCAAGACCAATGAAGATTGAGACCTTAATAATTTCATCAGTAAAAAGCTATTGAACAAAACCCAAAAATGCCGATTTCAAACTATTCCTAGGGTTTTACTCTAACCCAACCTTCTAAACACTCGACGATGAGAAAAAGGGGGCTTACGGCGTTTGGACTGCGCGGAGGACGATTCTGGTTGCGAGACGCCATCTTCGAGAAACAAAAACCTCCCGAATATGGGTTACTCACTTACGCAATGTCCTTCAGAAGTTTTCGATTGATTCTCAAGATCGTAGAGAATCAGACCGTAAACCTCCGAATCGAAGACGATAAATTAGGGTTCTAGCTTTTTCTAATTTCGGGATTTTTGTGTGACTGAAACAGGAGCCTGCAGTGTGGAAATTCGAACGGATTTGAAATTAGATGTGGCGGACTTTTGGAAAATTCTTTTAACGTTTATTTCTTCGAAATGATAAAGATTAATTTTATTACCAATATATAAAAATCCAAAAGTATCCGACTCATTTTGGGCTAATGAACAAAAATATTCGGCCTTATGTAATGCCTTCCTACACCGCGGTCGATGTGTTCCCCGAACAGACTGCCTCATTGCTTGAACCTCCCTTATATTTGTTTCTAACTTTAATTTGCCATTTAGGACAGGTGTTTCTTTTGATCTTTCTAATCACTTTCCATAGTTTTTTCCTAACTTAAATCCATCAAACTTAATAATACGTCGTGAAAATCCTATTTATCCTTGATTCAATTCCAATCAAAGATCTTTCCGATCTGATCATCTATATCTTCGATTAGTTCACTTAACTACCGTTCAAATCTTAGACTGCATTCAAGTCATGTGTTCCTACATACTCAATTTTTCATCCCCTAAACCATTTTATCCATAATATAGACTAGTTAATATTAATTCCTTATAATAACTAGTTCATACCTTGGCAATACTAAATTCTGTATAGTCTTGTCGTTTGTCTCTTTAATCACGCTTGACTGGCGAATCTCCTAAGTCCTTGCACCGACTCCTGCAAATAACACGCTTCTTTTTGGTACTCAGCCATTCAATCAACCATCCCCAGAAGGCTAAGTATTCGTTCGAGAAACCCTTGGTACTTGTGCGTCAATGCGTGTATGACCGTTTATGGCTAATGCATTATTTATGCATCAATCATGATCCCTCGGCTAGACCACTGAGTCTTCATTTGATCCAAATATACCACTGTTATCAAGTAACTCAATCAACCGCCCCACGTGATCTGGACTCGATGAGAGAGTTTGATGTTAATTCCCACCGCACCCCTTCGGAACCGATCGCACTCCTTTGGTATTGATTGTACTCCTTCGGAACCGATCGCACACCTTCAGTACCGATCTCACCCCTTCGGTACCGATCGCACCCATTCGGTACCGATCCCACCCCTTCGAAACCGATCGCACCCCTTCGGTACCGATCGCACCCTTCAATACCGATCGCACCCCTTCGGAACGGATCGCACCTCTTGGTACCGATCGTACCCTTTCGTGAATGGTCGCACCCTTTCACGAATGGTCGGAACTTTTCGTAAATGATCACACCTCTTGGTGAATGGCCATGTCTCCTAGCGTACCATCGTGTCCCTTCACGAACAATCACATCTCTTGGCGAACATTCTTACCTCTTGTCGAACAGTTGCATCTCTTGGCGAACAGTCGCACCTCTTGGCGAACAGTCGCATCCCTTCGCAAACAGTCACACCTCTTGGCGAATAATCGCACCTCTTGGCGAACAGTCACATCCCATCGCGATCGGCCGTCGTATTATCGATCAACCGCATCGTTGATGGCCTATCACGGTCGGTCGGCCTGACCCGTGACACGTCTGATGTGAACTATTGCGGCTTACATTCTAAATGCCACTCTTGTGATCCTTAAATTGAATGAAAAATCATACTTGAAGAACACCATGTCATGTTATGTCGTGTCCCTGTGTATTCTCTATTTACAGGATAAGAACATAGTTTTCTTGATTCTTTCTAACATAAAACTTCTTTGGTGCATAACTTTGAAGAAATATTTGACATTGATTGGTTCATTTTGCATCTCTCCAAAGATGTCAAGATCATCAAGGAGTTTTTCAAAGGAGAAGAGTTAAGACTCATTGGCATATAGTCCATGCATATCCCTAGGAAGTGCACACCCTCTTGCTACTTGCAGTGTGTTTTTCCCATTATTAATAAGAAGCATGTCAGTTATATACTCCAAAACTAAGTTGGCCTCAATCGAAACATGATATATGAGTATGCTCATATGCTACAACTCTGATGTTCTTTTTGTTCTAATTAATACAACTATGATGTTTCAGGTTTTACAATCTCAAAATTGATTACAGGCTATCCAAAAAGCTTGATACAAAGCTACATAAGGTGAGGTGTAGAGTGAACTACCAACTCTGAGTTTCCGTCTTCGTTTATTTCCCTTGCAGTTATGTTTCGAGTTTCAGGAAAATCGATAGGTGGATGATATTCTCAGGAAAATTCTAAATCCTAACTTCGAGTTTTCTATAACAGACCGTTAAATGTTACATCCTTCTTGCAGGTTTTCTTACAAATTATTGCATGTTGGTCACACTCTTTAGTCTTTAGATGCTACATGATTCAACATCCCTCAAGAAGGATGGGAGAGATTAAAGGCTTTGTCAAGAATTAAAGAAGAACATATATAAGAACATATATAAAGAAGAACTAAAGAAGCATGCTTTTTTGCATTTTCTTATCCTCAAGGAACATATATAAGAATCTATAAATTTATAGATCTATTTGTAAAACTCGAAGTTACGTAAACTTTATACATGTCCCTGAAAAAACATAATATGTGTTGTGTTCAATTATATCTCCAATGTGCTTTGTCTCTCAAATATTTTTTTTTGGAACAAACAATATTTGTCCCCTTCACGTACTTGGCAAGTGTCTCAATACAGCCCGAAAACTATCAAAATTTTGTGTTGTTATAGATCGATGTCGTTGAGGTGGATGAAGGAAGTTTATTGTAAATCACATGTACGCAACACACTTGAAGTTGAAAACTACGTAACAAAAAACAAAACCTACAACACAAAGGCATATGTTCTACATAAGAAAGCGTTTGAAACTTATACATTCAGATTGAAGATTTCACTTACATGTCTTCTTAATTTGGTTTCACATGCATTAACTTAATTTGATCCATATAATTTATTACCAGATTGGTGTATGTGGGATGCAACTCAAAAATATGAATGAAAGTGGCTACAATCCAAGAACTAGCCATGTGCATATTAACCAGAACCGAAATACCGAACCAGAACCTTCCCGAAGAATCTGGTTCGGTTCCGGTTATATGCTAAATACCCAGTGGATAATGAAATTTAGGAACCGCGGATATCGGTTTGGTTCAGATATTAACCGGGATCCGATAATAAGAACAAAAAACGATATCTAAAAGGCATGGTTTAAGTTTAATAATTATTATCATATCGGTTTGTTCTTTTTTGTGAAGCATAGACGATTGCACTCCCCGATTTTGTCTCACATACAATACGAAATTCGATTTCAGATAACAATTTTTAAGATCCTCTTATAAACTCAGATATTTTCATTTGTAGTTGCAAAGCTGGAATCTTACAGCCACATAAATCGTCGTCGACTGACTTTGCCGGATGTGTCATCTGCTGCGTCAAGGATTCAATCGAAGGTAAATCTCTACTCTCACTCTCATCTTCAATTTTATTTTGGGTTTGTTTTCGTTAATCGATTTAGCCATGTAGAGTTTCCGTTTAATTGATTTAGGGTTTGTTTTAATTCAATTTAGGGTTTGTTTCAATTCGGTTTAGGGTTTCCGTTTAATTAATTTAGGGTTTGTTCAATTCAATTTTGGGTTCTTGTTTAATTGATTTAGGGTTTGTTTCAATTTGATTAGGGTTTATGACTATATGTTCAGATTTATCTAATTCGAGTAAGGCTATATCATGAAAGGGTTAGTTAACTTAGTTTGTATTCAACTGATGTAATGCAGATGGATTCAACTGATAATGGAACGCATTTGGACCTAGAAGAAGATGTTGATATTGAGGATATGATGGAAGAGGGGAGTCAAGAGATAGACGGGGAAGCAAAGACTCCAACTCCAACTTCAGCTGCTCGTAAATGGAAAATAAAGACTTCTCAGAAAGTTTCTAAGAAGGATAAGGTGAATAGGAGAACAAGGTCACATGTATGAGAACATTTCATAAACACATAAGACTGATCCAAACAAAGCGAGTTGTCATTATTGTGGAAAGGTTATGGCGTGTGCTTCTTCTTCTGGAAATTTGAATATGATGAAGCATCTGATAACTTGCAAGCAACATATATCGTGGAAAGCATCTCATCAGGTAAATCAGAAAGTTATTAATGAAGAAGGTGATGGTCTACAGTTGGGAAGAGTCTCTGAGGCAGTGTTCAGAGAAGTTTGCAACGAGATGTTGGTCATAGGCGAGCTTCCATTAACATTCATAGATGGTTTAGATTTTAGGCATTTTTGCAACAAAGTGAAGTTGTACAATCCTCATTCTCGAAGAGCAGCTACCAAGGATTTCGTGGAGATGTATGTGAGAAAGAAAGCATTGATAAAGAAAGTTTTTGGAGGGAAGAATCAGAGACTCATTAACAACTGATATTTGGGTTGCTCTAAATACTGGATCAAGTTATATGGTGGTGACTGCACACTTCATTGATACCAATTGGCAGATGAAGAAATTGATTATTGGTTTCAGGAAAATCGAACCTGCTGAGCTGGATTTCTCAAATGCCTCCATGATTGGAAAGATTTTTTTATCCTTTTGAAGCCAAATTTTAATCTTAGTAATCGATAATTTATTTTAGTATAATATGTGTTTAGTTCAATGCAATGGAGTTTTTGCAGTGGGTTTTCTAGACTAATTGGACGCTGGTCACATTCTGTTGGGGTTCCTTTGGTGAGATTGTGAAAGCTTATTGGAGAGGAACACCAATAGCTGTGAAACATATATTCCATCTCTGTCAAATGATAGACTGGTTACATAAGTTCTTATGTGTCTCTTTTGTTATTAGCAAATGAGTTATTAACATCTTCCACTGATGAATTATCTTTTGTCACTCCGTTCTTATTGTTTGAAAGAAAGTATGGCAAAGACGAAACACTAAAAGCTCTGTTCTAATTGTGTAAAAGAAAGTATGGTGTTTTTCATATCATCTTATCTTAATATATTAAGGTTGGTCGATTGTTAACATTTTTAAAATTGTGGAAATTCGGTTATTTTGTTCGGTTTGGTTCGAGTTTCTAAGGTTTTAGTTTTTCCGATTCTAAATATAAGTCTCATTTCGGATAAAATTATATTTTATTTAGTATTTAAAAAAGTATAAGTGAAACGAAAATAATGTACTAATTTAACTAATATTCTAAAATTTGGATTTTTTTTAATAAGAAAGTATAAGAGAAAAAAAATAATGTACTAATTTAACTAATATTCTAAAATTTTATTCTAATATATAACTAGAATAATAATTTTAAATGAATTTTGATCACTTCAGTTCTAAATATTTTGATTTGGTTGAATTTGAGATTGGTTGATTTAATATATGAATTTCTATTACATTCGGGTTACTTTATAATTTGGTTCAGATTGAGTTCAAAAAATTATGTTAGAGTTCATGGAGTTTTTTTGAGTTTTAGAAAAAATAGATCTCATTCATAATCACAATAGTTTAATTCAGTTTAATTTTTAGTTTTAGGATTTTAGATTTTTGAGATTATAAAAATAAGTATCATTTTGGATCAAAATTATATTTTTTGGATTTTAATAAAATATTTATAAAATAATATTATATACTAATTTAATTAAGATTATATATTTGAATATATTTCCTATGTATAATGATATTAATTTAAATACATTTTGGTCAGTTCTATTTGTATATTGTTTGATTTGATTCGGTTCAAGATCGGTTAATAGTATATATTTTTTATTTTATTTGATAATTCAATTTGGAATGGGTTTGAGAAATTCATCATAAATTTTGGCTCAATTAGGGAATTTGTCCAACCCTAATTGGACTTATGCCATTTTGATTCTGTTTTTGAATTCCAAGAAATTGTGAAAAGAGGAGTAACAATTTGCGACGGAGATCTGAAAATTTTTAATTCATAAAAAACAATTGTAAAGAATAATTTATAAGAAATAGATATTGAGACAAGATTCGGAAAATCGCTAGGCGCTAGTCGGGCGGTGGGGTTGGGCCTAGCGCCTAGCAAGAAAATCGGGGATTACGCGGAGATTACGCGGGGCGGAATTTTAGAAATTTTATTTATAATTTTATTTATAAAATTAAAAATAAACATACCATGTTAAATAATAAAAATTATTATTAGTTTTATTGAAAATATTATCATTAGTAGAGATTAAAATTTACATTATTTCATAAGAACAAAATAGTGTATTTAAATTTATAACACATAAAATAATATTTAATATAGAAATTACATATGTGAAATATAAATTGCTAAAGCCCAACTATTTTGACAGCCCAGATAACATAGTTATTATATTTTTCTTGTGCAAAGCCCAATTAATACACTGAATGTGACGATGAGAAAGATTAAAAAAAAAAAAAGTGATTTCTAGAGTCCCACATCGACTATTATTGAAAGAAGGAGCCTGAACCCTTCTCTATAAATAAAGACATCTTCCCTCGCTTTCAAATAACAAGTGTGCTTCTATATTGGAAGACCGATACTTGTAAAAGTATAAATATTTCGGCTTGTGGGCTTCTAGCTTAACAGGCCAAATATTAACAATGTCAAAAAATTTATGCGGCTCGTGCTTATTAATCGGCCGATTTTTCAATTAGTCGGGTTTCCTCGGTCAAACGCGGACCGTTGACTTTGTCACCCGACTTGCCCCTCCTCGCCGCGCTTGACCACCGACGAGCGCCTACGCGGCCGCCTAGGCGGCTAGGCGGCCGCGTTTTTGAACATATCATATTGTGAATGATAATGGTGAAAAAAATAATCTTAATAGTGACCAAGAAAACTTTTACCGTCTGAATTGAAAGAAGAAAAATATTATTATTATTATTATTATTATTATTATTATTAGTATTATTATTATTATTTCACCTGAAATGGTGATGGATACATGAATTAATAAGAAATTGGTAAAAAAATCAGATAAAGACTAAAAGAAATAGCAAAAGTATGAAAAAAATAGAACCAAAGAAATACTAACAAAAACAATTCATAATTTACAAATTTTATATAATTCATGTTTATTAGCTAGAAGAAGAACTAATATATATATAATTTATTGTATTAGATTAATAATTTTAATGTTTTAATATTCTATCAAAATAATAAATTATAATTATGAAACAAAAATAAACTCTTTAACTTATTTATTTTTGTTTGCATAAATTATAATTATGCAACTTTAACTACAAAATAATAAAATATAACAAATATAAATATTTTTTTTAAAAAATTATTAAAATAAATCCGGCTTTGTTGCACGGGTATATACCTAGTCCTATAGTAAGACCATGTCCAATGGTGTTAGGGCAAGTACAACGCTGATACTTGCGGTAAGTTCTTAAAAAAAATATTTTATTACTATTATTTTTTTTTTTTCGGATCCTAAAAAAATAAAATAAAATAAAAAAAAAAATCGGACCAATCACACGCTGACACGTGGCCCCAACAGTGAAGAGTCGGTTCTTATTTAAGAGATTTAGCAACCGGGTTCTAAATTTTGTGTGGGGTCCACGTGGGACCCACACAATATTTTATAGTTTTTTTTGTTAAGAACCCACGCTAAGCAACTGCGTTGCACTTGCTCTTACTCTTTTGGAGTTCTTAAAAAAAAAAATTATTAATTTTTTATTTTTTTTCTCAGATGCAAAAAAAAAAATTAAAAAAGGACCAATGAGGATGCGCCACGTCACATGAATAGTTAAGAAACGGGTTCTTAAACAAAGATTTTAAGGACTCGGTTCTTAACTATTCATGTGAGACCCGTAATATTTTATTAATTTCTATTAAGAAACTTTGGGTTAAGAACCTCCATTGTTCTTGCTCTAATGTCCAGACTAACTTAAAATTTATGAAAAATTCGCTATTGGTAGTAGCATTTATTGGCGTTGACAAAAATTATGGAAAACACCTTTCTGTGTATTCTTTGATAAATTTATTGCTCGAAGACTGAAGCTAGAAGGGTATGTTCCACAGCCTTACCTTCCAATGCATCAACATTCATCAAGAAAACTAAAACCAACATAGAAAGGAATAGTAGATCCAAACAACGTTCAGGTATATATATTTTAGTCAGATTAAACATTTGGTTAAACTTATAAAAAGTGGTCTACATGTTTTTTTCAAGCATGGCCTGTGTGCGTCTGTTCTCGTGTTGAAGCAGTTGCAGACATGTAATAAGCAATAGCGAAAAGGCCGTGAATGAAACAGAGGATCCCTCCCATGGACAGAACCCGGTGGTGCGAAATCCCACAAGCTCTCCTCGATCTTGAGTTTGCCATCGTCCCTACGATCAACATTGAGAACGCAATTGCCAATATGATCCTGAGAAAAAACACACAAAAAGGATCTTGAGTTGAATATTGTTTCTTCACCACAAGGACTTTTACACATTGTTTTGTTTAAGCTAGTGTTTGGACTTACCATGAGAATATCAGAGAAGCCACGGCGAGCTGTTTGTTAGCAGAGGATTTTTCAAGGACTTGTCTTGAGACAACACAAATACACCCGCCAAGAAAATTAGCCGTTACATGGGCTAATGCTAAAAGGACACATGCAGCTAAGCCGTACTTGAAGGCTTTGTAACTCGGGTCTCTACATTCAAATATCAACATCTTCAAATGCTTCACCTGCAACCTCAGATAAACTAATTAGTGAAATCCGCAACTACTATCGAGTTTTGTGTTTGTGTAATGTACCTTATTCTGAGCTATTTCGGCTTGAATGCCGAGAATGCCAGCTGAAACATCCATGGCTAGTATCAAGATGCAGATGAAGAACCCTACATTCTTTGCCATTTTTCTTCTTACAGCTTTAATTTATCTTCAATGAAACAAGTTCTTACCAGCAAACAAAGAAGCAGAAAGGGTTGTTGTTCAATTAATAACTTTGTCGTTGTATTTATGGGCTAATAAGCTTTGCACTATTCTAGGTTGGATGGAATGAGAATAAAGTTGGAACATAAGTTTCCTTTCTTGCATTTTTACTAAAGATCATGTTAGAGAATAAATGTTTGTCTCTGATTCTTGATGTAAAAACTTGTTTTTTTTTCCATTGATATTTGAACTTTTGAAGTATTTTAAAGGATAAATAATGCACAAAACTTATTATTGCAGAGAAAATCAAAATAATATGTTATAGCTAATTGTTTTTTTTTTGTCAACATGTTATAGCTAATTGTTTAATTTTATGTTTTCTTTCGGCTAATTTTTTAATTGTATGTTCATTTAAAAGAACAAAAATTGTATGTTGTTTTAGCCAATTGATTTAATTGTAATTGTGTTCTTTATTCTTCCCTTCCATGTTAATAATAAAATCTTTTTATTATTCGGATTCTTGACAGATCATCCAAGCAAAGAAGATGAGAACTTTTGCTGTTTGAAAAAGCTTAGTTCTCCAAAATTAGCGATTTCCAGTCGCTGTGACAAAAAAAGATGGGCTGAAAGGCCCAATTAAACAGGCTTCAAACAAAGCTAAGTACGTCTCGTTGTCCATGTCGTGGATAACGTCGAAAAGAGTAACGGATTTGACGTGGCACTTGTCTCTAGAAGCAGCTCCATTCTTCGACTGCTTAATTTGTCTTTTAAAATTGTTCTCGAGAAGATGGAAGATCGTCAGGAGAAGCTTCGAGTAAGAAGAGGTGAACAAAGAAAATGGCGGGTCAGTACAGATGGAAGAGCTTCGCGGAGAACGAAGATCGACCGGAGAAGCCTCGCCGTTACGGTGTTACGGAGATGCGAGGTCCTCGTTACTCCGTTCTCAGCCAGAACGTTCTTCAGGTACCTATCGTTACTCCGATATCCATCTCACCATTTGAAGAATATGATCCTTAGATTCACTAATTTCTGAAGAAAATTGAAGCGACGATGTTGCTTGAGGGTAATTAATCAGTGTGTGTCACCGGATTCTGATTAGGGTCTTACGTGTTGTAGGAAATTTTTGAATCGATGGGGCAATTTGTTGATGGTTTAAAGTTCTCCGGAGGCTCCAACAGTTTA